>JAQMYG010000002.1:4733858-4746815 GCA_030014215.1 Clariallabes teugelsi
ACACATCGCAATATATATCGCAGGAAAAAAATATATCGCAATGTAATTTTTTCCCAATATCGTGCAGCCCTACTCTGCATGTCAAACTTTAAGTTTAATTCATGAAAATATATTAAAAGTGTGTAATAATCAGATAACGGCCCTCTCTCAATAAAAATAAAAAATCTTGTACTGTGTGCTTGTGTCTCATGTCTCTTTCTGTTCAACTCTGTCTCAGCCGTGTTTCTTCCAAATATTCTAATAAAACATAACGATCGCACGTCATGTGACAAAACACACCTTTTGGAAACATACATGAAAATTTTGTATGGTAAAAAGATTATTTTATTTATTTATTTATTTTTTACACATTTTGTAATCACTGAAAGCTATAACATGTCTTGGAAGGAAGACAAGAATCTGGATCTGCTGCTTTCTGAACTATTAAAGGAAAGCCCACAGATATTAGGAACAGGAATCACCAGTCACTACTCAATACGATGACACGATTACTCTGATTACTGTGTCTATTCAATTAATAATCACACATTCTGTATCACGATTTTATAAATATCTGACATTAAATTGTTCCAGTTTGGTTACAAATTTTAGGACCTTGATCCTCAAAATATAGTCCATTCATTAGTTCTTTACACACTTAAACTCTTGTATTTGAAGTTAGTTTATATTGTCTAAATGCTGCTTCAAACTAAATGAAATAAAAAGCTAAATTTTTAGCAAAACTCAGCAAATAATTCACTCCTACCACACGGGCAGATGCCAGTGTGTGAATAGTTTATAGCGCCACCTGTAGGATTATAAAGAAATGGCAACATTTTACTGCACCAAACGCCTCCAAAATCTTTGAGGTTTTTGAGCACAGGAGTGTGTGTGCAGTGAGACTAGTTATCACATGTGCTGTTTTGAGCCTAGTGTGTATGTGTGTGTGTGTGTGTAGTGAGTGGGTTTCGAGACTAATTCGCTCTCAGAGTTTGGAGAAAAACGTCTCCTCCATAAACTTTTTTACACCATAAAAACGCTTTATTGTTGCACGTCTCGGAAGCTCGTGTACTCGGGACATAATCAGTTTTATCCAACGTAAAAAGACCTAAAAAACAGCCAATTCAGAAAAGAAATTCTGGTCACTTTCTGATCAACTGGCGCGTCGCTAAAAGATATATACGCATCTATATTCTGTACAGATCTTATGTTTGGAATGTGACAAAGCCATCATCGTATCACTCGAGACTACAGTAGACAACTAGGTATCTTAGCTTTACAGGAGAATCACGGCTGATAAAACTGTTATTTTTGCCATATGCTCTGGTTGTTAGCTTGGGAACTCATGACAGTAAAGACGATTACAATGTACACGAGCCTTACTTTTAAATAGAAAATTAGTTAGAGTTCAGTCCGAACAAAATATTCCTGCTCTATCCCGAGTTCAGTAACAGAAACCGGTTCTTGCATCCCATCTTTCAGTCTCTATCAGCTTCTCTATTGCTCCACACGAAGCTCCTCCTCAGTAATAAAACTCTCACTGTTCATTACTCACACTCGGGTAAGTGTTCTTTTTCTCAGACGAGTCTCATCCAGAAGCACTTACCGATGCTCGTGTCTTGCACCTCCGTCTCGACCACCTGCTCCTCCACCACCTCCTGCATTAGGTAGGTATTCTCGTCATCGCAGACGAGCACCTGAGCGGCGTAGCACTGCTCCACATCGGCGCTGTTCACCTGCTCCACGATCACCGCCGGACACTCTGCATCGTCCTCGGGGATCACTGTCTCATCACAGCACACCTCCTGACCACACCCACGCACACACACACAAACACACACACACAAACACACACACACCAAGCGCCGGGATCAGTATTCTCGGACTGATCTAATCAGCGAAAACATACAGACATTCTAACTTTACTGGGTGTATCAACAAGTTGGTTTCTATAGTAACAGCTTATTCAGAGAGATTTTAGCCAAGCCTCAACAGTTACAAAGAAAATAAATGAAATTGTAATGTTTTCCTGTTGTAGAATGTGATTTACCATTTTACAGAGGGAGTCTCTTTAACAGAGCTACAACACAGTTAGTTTTCCCTCAGGACTAATAACGCTGCACTTTCTCAATAACTTGAATAACCTGTTTTAAAATAACTGTGAATGTGTAAAAACATGCAGTAATAAATAGAAAACTGTTAGAGATGAGACACGCTTCTGTATAAGAGTCGTACTGATTTTGGAAAATAAAAAAAGTGAAAGCAAGAACTCGTAATTACTTCCCTTTTTCTTTTTTTTTTTTACGTACTACAAAGTGTGTGTGTGTCTTCTTCACCATCAATCGAACCCCCTAACTGTGATGCGTGATGTAGGCACACACACTAAATAGTTCTAGTATAGTTACCGATAGGAGTTTCCTGTTATGTTTGTGTTTCCCTTTCTTAAGGTTTCCCCTATCTGAACAGGATTTGATTTGTCATTTCCTGTGTTTACACCGCTCCACTGTGATTTTTATTTGTCCTCATGGACAGTGTCGGTGTTTATCGTCATCCTCCCCTGATAAAATTACTACGTACTCACTTTTTCACCAAACTCAGGACTAGTCTGATGATTATTTTCCCAGTTTTTTTTTTATTATTATTGCAGGAGAAACAGGAGACGTCTGACTGCTGTTACTTTCAGTATTCAGTCTTGTAGCGAACGCATCATCGTGCCTTCCAGAGATATAACACACTTCATGCTTTCTGATACTTTGAAACATGAGTTTTATTTTAGCGTTCTCGAATTGTTATTGTAATCGAGGTTTGTTTCAAACTGAAATAAGAGCGGGTATCTTTTCTCCTTTCGGACCTCCTCTTGTGAACGGTGTAAGATCGTGTGACACGTACGTCAAGGTTTGCAGACATCTCTTTTTATTTCTGTTCGGATTTGAGGGTTAAACATATGCCAGGGTTCCAAGGATACTGCGGTTGCAGGGATGCGAGGGTTGCGTAAAGCAGACACATAAATAAATTCAATACCATCGTCCCGCTGATAAACGAACCAAATCTGAATAAAGTCATGAGTTCTGTTTGAGCACACCACACGTCCTAAGCAGTGTGTATGTGTGTGTGTGTGTGTGTGTGTGTGTATACTGAGGATGTGTGTGTGTGTGTGTGTGTGGTGCGAAAGTTCCGTACCTGCTGTGCCTCCTCGTCTCCGGTGACATACTCCAGAACGTTCCCTCCTCCGTCTATTACCACCACAGAGGTCATGACTCATTCCTGAGTGCGCCCCACACACACGCACACACGCTCCTGTATTTCCGCTCCACTTATCCAGGAAAACCTAACAGGACACACAGATGAGGAGATGTTAAAATGCAGGCTGATCAGCTTCAGAGAGTCGATTCTTGTTTCAGAAAACCGCTCTTGTCTCCCGCTTTTAAACTTTCACTCGGACCATTTACTTGACTGTTTTTTTTAACTCCATACCATGAGTCAGCGATAAATAGGAACTCTTCAGAGACAGAACGCTTCGGTGTTTAGTGTGTGTGTGCGCGTGCGTGCGTGTGTGTGTGTGTAAAAAAAGGGTGAAAAGAAAAAGCCAGATCTAGGTGGGGCAGAAAATACGGCTGTGACTCATCGGGTCCTTAATGTTGAAGGCAGAATGTTTAAACCGTGCCGTGTCGAGCGGGAACACACTGGGGGGAAAAAGCTGCACAAAACAAACAAGACCGAAAATTATTTATTTGTTTAAAAAAATTAAAACAGAGGGAAAAAATTATTCCTTTAAGTAAGCAATAAAAATGACAAGTTTTTTGTTTGTCAAGACTCGTGTTTTACTGCAGATGGACACCGGTTCCTATAGCAACAACACAGTACCTTGTAACCTTGTTAGCTACGAACGAACATGGAAAATTTCATAAAGACGAAAGCAGGAGTTAAACATGGTTGTAGGAGAATGCCTTAAATAAAAATGATAGGGGGGAAGAAACAAAACAAAACAAAAAAACTACAGATATTTTTGAGATTTTCTGTGCAGTTATAAATCACTAGCTCCACTTCGTTAAGAGTTTTATCCAAGGTAATGAATGCGGAGCTGATCTCATGAACACACACATACACCCTGGTAATGTGCATCGAACCCTGGTGTGTTTTCCTCTTTTGGGGCGGCTGAGATTGTTGTTTCTGCGAGAAAGTGATTCGTTCCTGAAACAGGAAGTAAAAGCAAACAGTTTCGCCGCCTTTTTTTTTTTTTTGTATGTACAGCTGCTAAAATGAAGCCGAAAGACTGAGCTGGAGCGCCGCAGAAATACAACTAGTGTGTGTTCGGGAGAAATAAACAAAACTGTTTAAACCAGTCACTGCTGTAATCATGAGCACTTGGGAGATTTTTATGATTTTTACAATATAACAACAGCTTGTTAAGTTTTTTTTTTTTTTTTTTGCCACCTTTGTATTTCAGACCAACGCATGCCTTTTGAGCTCCTCGTGCCCTTGAGACAAACTGAAGAAAACCAGCAAACAAACCGTAAGAAGAAATTTCGCCCCGAGATGAACCTGGGATTACAAAAAATAAAAAAACATCTCGGTAATCCAGCTACGGCGAGTTTCTTGGCGGTCGGAGAAAACCAGAGAATCAGCAAAAGACGTGAAAGAAACGCACACGTACTCGAAGATCGAACCGAGGAATTTCTCTTCGCTATAAAATTCTTCCTATAAAATTCTGGATGCATTTTTAAAAATATAACGTACAGCGTTCTGTTCTAGCAAGAATCCATTCATGAAGAAATCATTTCCCTCAGTAATAAAAACGTGCGTGTCCACAGAGCTGCATGAACACAACAAAAAGGGGGAAGAAAAAAAAAAAGGAACAGATGCGCTTCCTTTTTATTCAGTCACATGGTATCTCACACACAACACACTCATTCTGTTTTCATCTCAAAGTCTGAATCTTGTGAAATTAGCAAAACGCTCCCACCCACTGTCTTCACTCTTTGGAGTAATTACATCTGAGTATAAATACGCATCATTAAAAAACACAGGAACGAACATGGAAGATCATGTGATCAGACTCTGTGTGTGTGCAGGGTTCAGTCTTTCAGATGTGCATCTGATAATCTGATAAAAGTATGAGTGGAGAAGTATTAAAAGAGAGGGGTGTGTGTGTCTGTTTGTGTGTGTGTGTGTGTGGGAGGGGGGGGTCGACATATTTTCGACTTCATTTCCTGCCCGGCTTGTTTACGCAGCCTTTGTTCGTTCTGGAGCAAATCGAATGCTGGCTCGATTCCACAACTTCCTGAAGCGAGTCTGAGAAACACGCTCACGTTCGCTCGCAGGGTTCTGAGGAACGATCATACGCCTGAAAGTACAAACGAAAATCCAAACGCAGCTCTGAAATGCGAGGATAGAGGGTCTGACAAGTTTTTCCTTCTTTAATTATATCATCCACAGATTCACGCATCAAACTAACTCAGCTCAGACCTAACGTCATCTCTCGCAAGTTTAATACACTGATCCAAACAACTATTTGGAAAAGAACACTAAATCTCATTTATCAATCTTACAAAAAAGTAAAGCTGTGCGTAAAATGTTTTGTCTAATCCAAACTGTAAATCCTAAGTCGGATTTGCATACAGCGACGCCGACAAAACTCCATAAAAGGGCGTGTGCCCTGAGAGCTGGGAGTACAAAACGAGCGCTCAGGATAAATTTGATAAACTGAAGTTATTTTGACTCACATCCATCAAAAAAATAAATAAAAATAATAATAATAATGTGTTTATTCGCAGTCTGTATATATACAGCCTGTTAATCACTAAAGTCATTTTATTTCATTTAGTTTGCATTTCTCGCTTTATTTAAAATGTTTAATTCCATAATTAACACTTATAAATTTACAATTGTGAAGATTTTAAAAAAAAAATCAGTATTCTTTTAAAAACTCTTCTGTACGTCCCTCTGGATCAGTGCATTGGATAAATGCTGTAAAAGTAATATTTTAAAGATATTTAAGTGCAGTAACCCATGATAGACATCTGATCTGAACTAAATTTACATAACACGTTTCTTTTCTAACCGTACGTACAAATTATTTATGTCCGAATTTGTTTACATTCAGCTTGTTAAACAAGACCGGTTATTGAAACACGTTGGTATAGCGGTTAGCAATGTGACCTCGAGGCACCGCCAGGGTTCAAGGTTCAATTCCCGCCTCAAGGTCTGTGTGAGAACCGTTTGCATGTTCTCTCCGTGCTTGGTGGGTTTCCTCTGGGTATTCCGGTTTCCTTCCGCAAGTCCAAAGACATGCAAATTAGGCTAACTAGCGTTCGCAAAAAATTGCCCGTAGTGTGTGATCATTTGTGTGTGTGTGTGAGTGAATGTCCTAAGTCGGATAGGTTCCACACAAAGGATAAAGCGATATAGACGATAAATGAATGAATGAAATTAAATTAAATCTACTTGTGTAAGTTGTACATGTTATCTTCTATTTTATTCTTGAGCATTTTACTATATTTACATCTTTTTAATCATCAAAAATTATATTTTCATATCAGTTTTCATTGTTATTTTTATTTCATTTTCATTGTGGATATATGTTAAAATCTGCCACAAAAATTTTATGTAATTTAAATAAATAAATAAATAATAAAAAAGTAATGTGTGCAAGTAAATTATTTATTATTCCAATCTTCATCCATATTATTATTGTTGTTGTTATTGTTATTATTGTATTACCATTTTTATTCCTTATGGAAACAATTCTGCCCAGAATTATAAATAATTGTTTATCTTAATTTTTAACACTACAATTATCGTTTTGGTACATTTCCTATATTTTATTTTATGTTTAACATGTAAAAGTATATAATAATAATAAAATGTCTGAAATAGCTAAACCCTGAGCTGATCAAAGTTCCCTGTATAAATGACAGCTTTATTTATGAATGCTGAAGTTGCTAACACCTAAGCTAGCTTTTCGCTGTGTAACGCTACAGATATCATCGCTAGCTTAAAAAACATCACATTTATAACACATGCACACTTAGAGTTTTATTATTTATCATAAATTTATAAGTAAAAGAAGAAGCTGCGGCTGCACTAACGAACCGAACTTAGCAGCTAGCATAAAGCCAGCACTAGCAGGCCAGTGGCTAATGCTAATACAAACTCTAAAGCTAATGCTAAGCGGTAACTCTATTCACTGCTGTCAGTGCACTTAGCTTTTATCTTTAGCAGCAAATCGCTTGTTTTGTCTCTTTTTCACACTCACTCACTTCCACACACTGCGAGTTCTCACCTTTCAATTGTTGTCTTTATTCCAACAGGTCCTGTTTTGTTTCTTGCTCTAATTTAAAATCCTTTGCTAGCTAACTGCCAAACCCGCTAGCAGCTAGCCGTGTCTACGTACATAAACACACTAGCCGTTACCTAACAGCTAAGCCGCTCGCTCCGACCAGACTGTCGGAGCTGAAAGTTTACACCCGGCCCAGATGTAGGGAGTGCAACAGAAGAGAAGTGTGTATAAATCCGATATTGCTGCACCACAGTAAGGTGCTCTGTGTAAATGTGTGTGTGTATCTGCAGTTTCTCAATCTATCTCGCGCAGGAACCGACTGAAGTGAACTCCAGAGAAGTGAAGCTGCTCTGACAAACAGCGCTCGTGACGTCACCGCGACGCGAACTCCCGACGTCACTTACGACGCGCGTGACGACTGCAGGACGAATAGACACGACTGGTGTGGGGGGGAATAAGTGTCAGGACATGTATTAGGAGAGATTTTTTTTTATTTTTATTTTTTTAAAGCTTTTCTGATAAAAAGCAAATCTAAAAGTTATCCTACAGAGAAGACATGATGAAACCCAGACCTCATGATGATATTTGAGTATATACAAGGTGATATATACCTTCTCCGTACGACCTCCATCAGACACCTTAAAACTTGGCAGTATAATTCACAATTGACGGTCTCGCCCCTGGGGGCGAATCGTCTATTCACAATGCCGCATCGACGATGAAAAAGAGCATGCACTCGGTCGAGCTGTGGACCTGCTCGCCTTTTTCGGTCATAGAGATGATGGACTCTTCCACTGTGAAGCTGATGCTTTGCTCTCAGGGTCGTACATATACATTTAAGTTTCGTCATTGGTAATGAACTTTGACATGAAGGACGGGTCATCCACGGCACGCTGTTCTTGGCAGTCTCAGCATCCTGACACAGGAGCAGATTGTTCTCTGCGGATTGTTCTCCGACAATCCTCATGCACAAACTGCAAAACGATTTGACATTTTCATGGTTTGAGCTTGTTGAAGGTCTCCCTGGTCTTTCATCGTCTTCCAGTAATGGTCTTCCGCTCTTGAAGCGTGCGTGCCGCTCAAAACACCTTGAACAACTCGTTGCAGCATCGCTGTAAACTTGCCGAATCATGTCTAATGTCTCGGTGGCAGATTCGCCTAGTTTGACGCAGAATTTCACGTTCACTCTTTGCTCTAAGTTGCTGTGAAGGTCTATTAAATTTGTTTTGCAATTCTGTAAGTATTGCAATTTGATATAAACATTTTCCGAGATTTCTTTAGAATTCACTCATTTCATACAGGATGCTGTGCTGCCTGCCAATGCATGTATGGTTTACACTGCACCACTTGTATGATTATAGCAGAACTGCAACATTTTACCACCTCAAATGCAAAAATCTATAGATTAAATGTTTTTGGAGTCAATCTGGCGATACATTAATTGCTGCACAAAAGGATTATGATACACAACTGATTCAACGCTTATCCCCATCTCTACTAGACAGAGTACACCATGGAAGGGGTCGCACACTCTCGGACATTCACTCACTCACTGCGGGCAATTTGGGAATACCAGTTACACTATTTTGTATGTCATTGGACTGTAGAAGGAAACCGGAGCACCCAGAGGAAAACCACCAAGCACGGGGCGAAGATGCAAACTCCACGCATGCACTGACCATCAACCTTTGGTAGAAGTTTCAGTGTGGTTTCTGACAGTGCCACAGTTAATCAGTTAACCAGCACTACTCCATGTTCAAATGACTTGCTGATGACTGTTGAATTGGGTCACAAATCGAATTGACACCTAGGTATCGTGATAATATCGTATTGGGCTGTTCCTCTCCTCTGATCCTAGTTTGACAGCTGGATTCAACACCATTGACTATGGCATCTTACTTTTGTCTTTACAAGGTCTGTGGACTCTCTGGGTCTGCTCTGGGTGGCACCTATCATATGTGTCAGTGATCAATGATCCGAGTTTGGATCATTAAAATATTTTCATTCTTCCTTGTGGAGTCCCTTAAGTGTCTGTTCTCGGGCCTATTCTTTTCACCATGTACATGCTCATGCTAGGTCATAAGCCAGAGTATCTTTTTATCGTGACTCTAGCGTGTCACAGACGCTCCATCATTAACTTTTGCCACTTTTGTTACTGAGTATGTCACAGGCTTTCCTTACTGAATGTAACAGTAGTGTCATCTATGGCAAAAACAGGTATGCTAGGCTGAGCGCATAGCTACTGAAACCCAGAATCAGACTGCGACGCGTCTACAGTGAGGGTGCATACATCAGAAATAATTAAGGGCTGCAGAAACATTGAAGCAGCAGTGAGTTGACCCCACACTCTATTTGCAGGTATTGGTAGCACGCAGGCATCGGGATCTTAATGTGGGCAGAGACGCAGGTACAACTCTACCTTATACTGTATATGTTTTCCGAAACACCAGCCACTGGTTGCTGTTCTGATCACAAGCCCAGATAAAATGGGTAGGTTGCGTCAAGAAGGGTATCTGGCGTAAAACATGTGCTAAGTTGTTTTGCGAATCAGATGGTCCACTGTGGTGACCCCTCGACAGGGGCAGCCAAAAGACACAGTAACATGTTGCAGATTCTCTATAACCCTACAGGTGGAGCACTCTAAACTATTCACACATTGGAGGACACGTAAGCATTGTTTGTTGTGGGAACAAATTATTTGCTAAGTTTGTTTAGAATGTTAACAAAATCTAAAACAAAAAATATTGAATCTGGGATATTTCTAAAATCCCAATACCAACACAAATTGACACCTAGGTATTGTGATAATATCGTATTGGGTGATCCCTGGCGATTCCCATCCATAGACAATACCACTAAATCTCATCAAATTGACATTGTTTTAATTTATGAAGCAGTAAGTTAATTTTTAATGGTACAACTGAATCTGCTACTACATGATTCATTTGTTTATTCACAAGCCAAAATGTCAATGTTAGATTGAACATATAAATTCACAACAAATTCATTTTTGATTCTTAAGAGAACGAGTCGATAGTTGACGATTGCTGTGACTCCACTATAATACCTAGGTTTAGGGTTTTAAATCTGCCACGATTTGATTTAATTCATAACGATTAAAATAATGATTCAGTATTTGATGACATCACTCAAACCAGTACAGTACTTTATTATTGATTTATAAGGAAACAAATAGATATTTGATGAAACCACTTAACCTGCTGTAAAATTGAAATAAATTTGTTTTAAAAAATGTATTTAGAAATATATGTTAAAATGATAAATTCATTAAGATTTAAATTACAATGTAATTGAGAAATAAACCACACCACAATGTATTACCACGACAATTTTGATTCCCTTTATTATTATTTTTTTATTATTTGACAACACTGAAGTGGCACATTTACACATAACCACCACTGACACACTCACACATGCCGCACTCCAGGACAGCAACGTATCGTCAACACACCACCACCACAAATCCCCCAAACATGAAAAAAAAAAACTTCTACATAAGTCAAGGTTACAGTCAGTTTGCTAACCCCATTTTAAACTGATATGGGGGGGAAGAACCAATGAAACAGATGTTTTTTCATAAAAAAAAGTTTTACAACAGCTGTATTTTGGCCATGTCTGGTTTTATTATTAATGAACTTTTAATGATCTACAAAATCTAGGACAAATCTGTAACGCTGAAGCTGTGGTAGATGAATAATAAGTCCAAACAGCTACACTTCTGTGTAATGATTAATACTGTATAATGATTTTGTATTCCTGAGAGATTATTTATAATTTTTTTAACATTTGTTGATTCACATTTGTTGATAGCACAATCTAGGAAGACTGCAGTCATGTACTGTAGTACAGAGGATCTTTATGCTGGCTGAAAATAAATTGTACCTAGAAAAAAACTTTTAAAAGTGAAAAACCAAGAAATAACTCCACCCTGATCGAGTTACAAATGAATTTTTAATCAGTATGAGGTAATAAACTTCTGCAATAAAAATTTTAAGTTGAATTCTTTCACTGATATATTGGTCTAGTTCCACTTAGCAGTTCCCTACATTACCCACAAGGCCGTTTGTCCAGGCTGAGCACCATAAGACGTCAGGATAGCCAAACTATAAAACACATCACCAGCCAACAAATCAGCTCTATATTCACATAACATACGACAACATACTGTATTTTGGTATAAATATATTTAATGTGCCTCAAGGTGGAGGTAAGGTTTGAGGTGAGGTAGAAACAAGTCGTAATACTCCACTGCCGAGAATGATCGCCGTCCGAGTCCAGACACGCTTACAAAATTCCTTAATGCTTCAAAATTTGAGCTATGTATAAAAATCTCATCTTGAGCACTAAGAAAGGTGTTTGATTGAGATAAAAGATAGCTGCCAAAAAAAAAAAAGTATAAGCGTACTCGTGACTTGGTCTGATGCTGTTACCATGGCAACATCCAACTTTAGTGAGGTTTGAGGTAGGTACAGAAACTCTATGCAAAATAATGTGGTTAGGAAAGTGCTTGAGAACGTTCAAGCAAAACAAATACCTGGTAATTCACAGTGTCTCACATCTTGCACATTAAGAACGCTGTATTTATCCTGGAGTTATAAAGTTGTACCTTGTGAAAGCTGGTGTCAGAATAGATAAAAAAATAAATAACAGATAAATATGAAATATCTTCTACTGCAGGTTCTCAACCTTGTTCCTTCCTTCCTTATTTTAGTGTTTTCTCTGGTCTAACACACTTCAAATAAGAACGGGATGTTTTCTTAGCTGATTATCTGAATCATGTGTCAAGGTGTATACAGATCAGGAGGTTCT
This sequence comes from Clariallabes teugelsi, assembly GCA_030014215.1. Lineage (NCBI taxonomy): Eukaryota > Metazoa > Chordata > Actinopteri > Siluriformes > Clariidae > Clariallabes > Clariallabes teugelsi. The sequence goes on from JAQMYG010000002.1 coordinate 4,745,950, forward strand.
CCAGGATCACAGTAGGAAACCTGTGCTCTAATGTGTGTGCTGTAAAGTGTTTTGTAAGTAGTGGAGTAAACATGGTTCAGTAACAGATCACAAAATGGTTTGTGTAAACAAACAGAATTGTATGAAGAGGTACCCGTGTCTCTGTCAAGCCCAAATCCGTGCAAGTGAATCCGTCCGAACTGAAAGTAAAGGTGTAGGGGAGAGATGGGGGCTAAAATGGAGGAAGGCACATCGACTAATCTTCATCAAGGCACAGGTGATCTATAACAGGACATCTGGTGAGAGAGAGAAAAATTCAAATATTTTTACTTTTCCAAAATGTAGCTCATCAACTGAGACATACACTGCCTGGCCAAGCAACAAAAAGCTGCAGTTTGTTTTTAATTAGCAAATATTTATGAGCAATTGAATAGGCAATTACTGTAGGTCCCCTACTTATGAACATTCGAGTTACAAACTTTTAAAAATACAGTACAAACAAAGCGCAAAGTGTGCATGTTCACCCGCGGAAGTTAGATCCCATCTCAGGTGTACAACGTGCATCCCGGGATGTCCAGAAGCAAGCGTAAAAGCAGCGGCGATGAAGCTGGTCCTGCTAAGAAGCGCCAAGCAATAGCAATGGCGACAAAAGTGAAAATACTTGAGAGAATGGAGCGAGGTGAGAAGATGGCAGACATTTCTCGCTCTTTTTACATGAATCGCTCAACCATTGGCACGATTGTAAAGAACAAGGACAAGATCACGGAACATATTAATTTTATATTGTGTATAGCCGATTGTGTTAGTATCCTACAAACCGGATTCCAAAAAAGTTGGGACACTTAACAAATTGTGAATAAAAACTGAATGCAATGATGTGGAGATGG
>JAQMYG010000002.1:4769691-4782624 GCA_030014215.1 Clariallabes teugelsi
TATATATATATATAAATAATCACACACACACACACACATTTCATTATGCGTAGTCATTGAACAATGTATAAGTCACAGAACTAGCAGTGAAACGTGTAATATTACCATCGCCCACAGGAGAGCTGTGGTCCCGAAGGTTAGGCCCACTCTCAGCATGTTCGGTCGGGAAGGATCTGGCTTGACTGCAGTAAAAGCATTTCTGCTCACGACTTTAGGAGAAAAAAAGAAAAGAAAAAAAAAGAGACAATATTTAAAAATTGATTGTCATGGCAGAGTTTCATGAAAATAAAAGTAAAAAAAAAAAAAGAGAGAGCAAGATGGGGAAAAAAACGGTACAGCAAAGCAGTCAAGTTCAATAAGGATGAAGAAAAAAAAGAAAAAGATGCAAAAAAAAGCAAACATGATGATTGATGATATAAAGTAGTAAATAAATCACAGGACTGTGTATGTGCTTCATGTGACATGTAAGGAAGCAAACACTTCGGGGCACACTGCTTTAGGAAAATAATCAATGTTTAGGATTCTAACGTAAAGCAGACAGTAAAACGATGATTCTTTTTATTTTTTAAATTTAACTCATTTAATAATACACATTATATAAAACACATGCCTAATACTGAGTAGGTCCCCCTTCTGCAACCAAAACATTGACGTTCCGTGTGCTCTGTCCCCTTTCTATCAGAGCCAACCAGTAGCAATTTGATCTACACTAGCTCTTGTATTGGATCAGACTACACGGGCCAGACTTCACTCCCCATGTGCATCAGTGAGCCTTGGCCACTCATTAACCTGTGGCCAGTTTACCGGTTTTCCTGCAGTTTTGGAGTTGCTCCGACCCAGTTTCCTCATCCATCACAATCTGACCCTTCTCACAGTAGCCACATTCTTAATATCTCATTAGAATGGAGAATGGAAGTGGGTGGGAAATATAAGGTAGCAAGTAAACATTTTTTCTTGAAGTCGATGTATTAGAAGCAGAAAAAGAAATAGGCAAGCATAAGGATTTAAGTGACTTTGACAAGGACCAAATTTTGACGGCTATAGGACTGGTTCAGAGCAACTCCAAAACTGCAGCTCTTGTGGGATGTTCCCGATCTGCAGTGGTCAGGACAGACCAAAAGTGATCCACGGAAGAAAAACCGGTGAGCTGGTGTCAGGGTCATGGGTGGCAGGCGTCAGGGTCAAGGCTCACTGATGCACATGGGAGTGAAGGCTGTCCCGTGTAGAAATTAAGAAAATGGTTAATATTGCTTGTGATAAAAAGGTCTCAGAACACACAGTGCATCACTACTCAATGTTAGGCAGGTGGTCATAATGTTATGGCTGACGAGTGTACATATACTGTAAGCTAAACGTCTCATTACCTAATGATTAATGATTAAGTGCTTCTTTTTTAAAACAATGTTATTATAATCATGTGATTTGCTTGGTGCTTTCTACCTGAACTGCTATTAAAGACAATTAATCAACACTATCTATAATGAAAACAGAAAAGTCATGAATATAATTGCTTATCTTTGCAGTAGTTTATACTCAGACATTGGTACCCACTAAGCTAAGCTAACAGGCTACTGCTACTGCTAATAGGCTAAGCTAAGGTCAGCCATGCTAGCTTAAACAACCAAATGAAGATATCTATAGAGACTTAACGTTTATTTAAAAGAATTAACACGTACCAAACTCTAAGATTACACACAGATCGATACTTACTTTTATTTAAAGCTGTAACCCGCAGTAATGACCGACCGAGAGGCATTTTAACACCAGAGGACGCGCTGCTCGATTAGCTCAGTGTTCGATTAAACTCTCCTGAACTGACAGAAACAAACACACACCGAGCAATCGATTTAGCGTTTAAATTAAGGTTAAAATGTGAAATGAAGTAAAAACTCACTTTTGTTTAAAAATAGTCGATTGGAAGTATTAAGCTATAAAGAATTGAGTAGTACATTTAAAATTAACTAGATTAACCAAAAGACAAAAACAGAATATCATTTACACCATTAAACTAGTTATCTACCATTTAACCAGTTTAAATGTCTTTTATTTCAACAAAATCCTTTTATATATATTATAATTTTATGTTCTGACATATGTTTAGCCATGGCTCTGTGCTGGACACTCAAGTTCTTCCACTCCAATTTGAACACACCATGTCTTTATGGAACCGGTGCTTTGTGCACAGGGCAATTGTCATGCTCGAACATGTCATGCTTCTGTTATATTGAACTTTCAGCTGCATAACACACATTATGTTATATAATTTCTATCTGTTAGCACCCAAATGAGGATGGGTTCCCTGATTGAGTCTGGTTCCTCTCAAGGTTTCTTCCTATTGCCATCTCAGGGAGTTTTTCCTTGCCACTGTCGCCGTCACCCTTGACTTGCTCATCAGAGACATTTCATTCATCATTCATTCATCTCATTATTGTCTAGACACATTTTTCTCACACATACACACTTCCATAAAATTTTTTTTAATTTTTTATTTTAATTTCTTAAATTTTTGTGAAGCTGCTTTGAAACAATCACCATTGTTAAAAGCGCTATATAAATAAAATTGAATTGAATTGAACAGGTTTGGGCCTCTTAGTTCCAGTGAAGGGAGAGTGTAATGCTACTGCATGCAAAGACATTCTATTCAATTGTGTGCGTCCAACTTTCTGCCAACTGTTTAAGGAAAAACCTCATACTTTTTGCCACAAAGTGTATAAATCAAATCAAAACAGTGATTAAAATGTCTTATTTTTTGATTGATCAGACTTGTATGGGTGTGTCAGATTGCATAATGATTGACATCTCCTGGCAATCTAAATGACTCCTATACAACTATTTATAGCTGTGTACTTTAGGGGTTGCACAGCTATAGCTATAGTAACTATAACTGCTAATTTCTAATTTCTTACTTATTAGATACTAATTTTGTTAAGTAAATGAGTATAATAATAGTTTAAATCACCTTACAAGTTTTAAGGGCACCTTCATCACATCTCTTTTTTGCAGTAACTGTTACTTGCATCTTTCTTTTCGTCTCTACATCCTACCTTAAATATTATAATCAGCCATAGTCACATGACTACTTACACCTTAATAAAATAAACCATCTTGAAAATAATTAGTAGTATAAGATACAGATGTGTGCAGTTTTATAAGTAAAACAGCAGAATATGCGAGAAAATATGAGTTCTTCTGGTAACTTTGTCACACTTGCTCCTTTCTATTTTCATGCACAATTCAGGAGTCTATTTATTTAATTTCATTTGATTTTCCATTTGAAAGCAGGTCTGTCATGTAATATGTTGCTTTTTTTTTTTACAGGCATGCAAATGTTCTTAAGACATCCTAAGACATCACTAAGTAAATTTTTGTAAATCTCTTTGCATAGCTCTTTGCATGGCCCCCCTGGGACTTGGGGTGGGGTCATCTGTACCATTTGACCACCTGACGGTGAGGCTGAGCCTTTTTTTAGAAGCATTTAGAAATACTGTATTTCTGAAAACATTTGCAGATTAAAAAGACTTCCAGTTTAAAACTCTTTTTTTTTTTTAATGTGGATTTGTCTTATTATACAAATGGAGATACATTTTTATTACTTTATATATTTTTTATACTGTTCTATTTTAATTTTTTATCTCTTTTTTGTACTTTTTTATTACTACTTTTTGAAATTTTATCTATCTATTCCTTTTATTTTTCTTATTAAATATTTTTGAGCTTTGGCCATGCAAATGTAAATATTTGTCATGCCAATAAAAAAAAAAAAACATGCACCTTTGAATTGTGAATGTTAATAGATAAATAGACAGACAGAAATATAGTTAGACAGATATACTGATTGATAGATATATAGATAGATAGATAGACAGACAGACAGACAGGCAGGTGGACAGACATACACATAGACAGACATACTGTACATAGACAGACAGACGAACAGATACTTTATTGATCCAGAAGGAAATTCCAATTAAATTTATTAACCAAGTAAATATTTTAATTATCATTTAATAATTATTTAACAAAAAAGCCATTAAAACGACTAGATTTCTTTTGTTCAAATAATAAGATTTAAAGTGTTTTTGTACAATAAAACATAAACCGCAAGTATTACTGTTAGTAGTAGTATGCACTTTGTAAACAAAAATGACTACTACTACTAATAACAATAATAAAAAGCGTATTTCTGTGTAGTTTTATGATTTTACCCGGAAGAGAAGCTCGGGCAGGTGCGCATGCGCAAACGGCTCAGGTCCCGGAGAAAAGCCGAGGCCGCCATGTTGGCTCCGTCACCACGTGAAGACTCCTGATCCAAACGCCAGGGAAGTTTCAGGGACGCAGTTCTACTAGAACCCGGTCCTGTGCGAGGGGATTGTGCTCACGGCCCGGCTCCGGCTCTGATTAGTGTTCACAGCACACAGTGAGAGCAGTGACAGCAGCAGCCATGCCCTCAGGAACACTGCCGCCCAAAGAGAACGCGCTCTTTAAGAGAATACTGGTGAGTTATGGCATGTTCTGGAACAAACTACCAGTTTAGGAAACCACTTAGTACCTCGAGAGTCACTAACTAAAATGGTTAAAGTTAACTAAAGTTAGAAATAATGCTTCTTTATTCGTTTAGACAGCGAAAATAAGTAAAGTGCCCGGACTCAAGGGGAGGAGTGCAAATGACATGTACATTCCCTGTATCAGTGCACTACAGAGGGGGTGACGTCACGCCTTGTACGCCCTACCGATTCTCACTATATAGTTATTAAATAGTGATTTGGAACCGAGCCATGGGGTTAGCCATCGTTTAAACCTGCTTCATGGTCAGTTACAGCTCTATGGTTACTCTAATGCAACTATTTAATTAACTAATTAATTATTATTTAAAACTCTACATGTTGTTTTCTTTTTAAATTAATATTTAAATCCTTTTATAATATTTTAATTAGTTAAGTTACTTTGCACTCTAATCTAGTAAATTCTAATATTTCAGCAAGTTGTCTTATATTAATCTTTAAACAAGGCATACATATAAAAAATGAAGAAAAATATAGATTACATTTAGACTTAGTATATAGATAAATATATAGAATAATAATTTTAATTAACTTTGAAACTGAAAAGACAAATCCATTATTTTTCTCTTTGCTTTTCAATACACTTTGTCCATCTGTCAAAAAGCTTTCCTATTCCCTCGTTAAAAAATGAGCCGTGAATGCACCGATGTCTTCAGTTCTTCATCAGAGGTGAATTTTCGTCCTCATAGGGCTGCTTTAAGAGGACCAAACAGGTGAAAGTAAGACGGAGTGAGATCAGGACGATAGGGAGGATTAACACCTCAAAACAGAGTCGACATTGTGGGCAGAAGTGTGTGGACGTGCATCGTCTCGCAAAAAGCACACAAACGCCCTCGGATATCAGTCCTCTGCGTTTAATCCGTAGTTTAGTCTTCAGCTCTTCAATAAGCGTCTCACTGTAACGAGCGCTGCTGATTGTTGAACCTTTTTTCTGATAATGTTCCAATACTGGCCCTTGAGAATCCCAGAAAACTGTACACGTTGGTGAATTTTCCAGCTGATGGTCGAGTTTTTAACTTTTTCTCGGTGGTGATTGAGGATGTTTCCGTTCCAGTCTCTGCCTTTTACTCTCAGGCTCGTAGTGATGAATCCGTGTCTCGTCATCAGTAATGATTCTCTTTAAAAAACTTTTACATTCCGTAGAGCATCGCTCCACATTTTGTTTGCAGATAGACAAACACCCCTGTTCATGCTCTGCCACGAGTTGTTTCGGCATCGGGTACGATCTAAGACCACAACAGAAAACACCGCAAAACCCAGAATCACGCTGCTGTTCTTTCGTGCAAATCACAAGAGGGGCATTTACTTTCGTTAGTTTAGTATAAACTAACAAGTTAAACCTTTATTAGTTTTAATACAACCGTGCTGATAATTTTTGACTCACCCTCTGAGAACAGTTTTGTCAGATTTATAAGGTTTGGTGTTAATCGGCATTAGGGTGGTGTGCTGAAGCAGAGTTTCGGTTAACCAGGGTGAATTCTCTCTCTCTCTCTCTCTCTCTCTCTCTCTCTAATGCATCAGAGATGCTACGAGCACAAGCAATACAGAAACGGCCTGAAGTTCTGCAAGCAGATCCTGTCCAACCCCAAGTTTGCCGAGCATGGAGGTAAGATTAGCGTAAACCCTGCCTTAATGCTCTGTGTGATTTGTTTAAACCTGATTTTTTCCTGTATACTGAGTGTTCTCTCTCTCTCTTTCTCTCTCTCTCTGTCATACCTCTCTCTCTCTCTATCAGAGACACTGGCGATGAAGGGACTGACTCTGAACTGTCTGGGAAGAAAAGAAGAAGCGTACGATCTTGTCAGAAAAGGCCTGCGCAACGACCTGAAGAGTCACGTCTGTATCCTTCTCAAAGCCGCGGCGTAATAGTTTTTATTATTGTTAGTTTATCAGTAACGTCATAACTTTTTGTAATTTCTCAGAGGTGCGTTCAAGTCAAAGCATTCACGTTCACAGACGCAAAGCCTCGCACCGTTCAAATGTTTTACCGCGGCTAAGAGCCTCATCACCGTACCGCGCTCGAAATCTCCTGTACATTTTAAACACCTTCGCTCACAACAAAACTCCTGGTCTGACTTGAGCTCCTCCCTCACACACATTTGAAGTGGAATGTATTTGAGGAGAGTTTTAAAGTGCTACTAACTCCTTGTCGAGGTGTTTGGTGTGTGTGTTTGTGTGCGCGCATGCAGGCGCGTGTGTGTGGTTTCCTGTTTCTCCTTGACTCCGCCCCCTCCGCAGGCTGGCATGTGTACGGTTTGCTGCAGCGCTCTGATAAGAAATACGACGAAGCTATTAAGTGCTACAGGAACGCTCTGAAATGGGACAAAGACAACCTGCAGATCCTGCGAGATCTCTCGCTGCTGCAGATCCAGATGAGGGACCTTGAGGGATACAGGGTGAGCCGGGCAGAGCGAGGAAAAGCGCGGGGGACAAAAAAAGTTGGGTTTTAAGTAGAAGTGGCATGATGTGGCGTACTGAAATGTTTTTTTTTTTGTGTGTGTGTGCGTTTTTCTCGCAGGAGACGAGGTACCATCTGCTGCAGTTGCGTCCGGCTCAGAGAGCGTCGTGGATCGGATACGCCATCGCCTATCACCTGCTGCAGGACTACGAGATGGCGGCCAAAATCGTGGAGGAGTTTCGCAAAACCCAGCAGGCAAGTTAGGAACACACACACACACACACGAGTGAAACGACTGATCTGCAAGATTTGTCTCCAAGCTCCTTTTTTTTTTTTTTTTTTTTTTTTTCCCCCCCACTCAAATTTGCATCACTCAATCTAACCAAGCGCAAACACACACAGAAAGTACGGTCCCTCGGTCCTGTTGGTCGTTGTTCCATCGCTTTGCTTCTTGTTTGCATGAAGTTAAACTCTGCTCACATCACATTATCACATCACCTTGCATTACATCACATCGCATCATCACTTCCTGTTTCCCACAGAATTTCTTCTCTGTGAACGCAGGGTTAATAGATGATGCCACTTTCTGTTTCTGGTTCTAGTCTTTTAAATAAATACTAAAATGTGTGGCGGTCATGTTTGATAAATTTTTTTTCTTCTTTGGCTGCAGACGTCCCCAGATAAGGTGGACTACGAGTACAGCGAGCTGTTGCTGTACCAGAATCAAGTGCTGCGAGAGGCGGGGCTTTTCAAAGAGGCCCTCGAGCACCTGATCAGCTACGAGAAACAGATCTGCGACAAACTGGCGGTGGAGGAGACCAGAGGTGGGTTTCGTTTACTTTGAAGATCACAACAACAAAAGAAAGACAAAAAGAAGCAATAACGTTTTTAATGTCGTGTCCTGATTTCTGTTTAATTTTCTATTCTGATCGTCAGATTAATCAGTGATGTGGTTAAAAAGTTTTTATGATCTGTGAAAAACTTATAAAATAAAAGTCACATATGTTTAGGCGAGCTGCTGCTGAAGCTGGATCGAGCTGGCGAAGCCACAGAGGTGTATCGACATCTGCAGGAGAGAAACCCTGAGAACTGGAGCTACTACCAGGGACTAGAGAGAGCACTGAAACCAGGTACATCACACACACACACACACACACACACACACACACACACACACACACGGTTGACATTAATCTCCTCATTGCTGAGGTCTGACTGTATACCTCTGTGTGTGTGTGTGTGTGTTTAGGGAGCGTGGAGGAGAAGCAGCAGATCTACGACGACGCCTGGGTGAAGTTCCCTAAGGGTTTAGTGCCCAGGCGGCTGCCGCTCAACTTCCTCACAGGTGAGAGTGTGTGTGTTTCCTCAACCTCACTGCATCTGGACTTAAATAAGCTTTTAGCAAGACCGTCCTCCAACCAGCTGAGATACAGTAGCTGTAGTAAAATCGGGTCAGCTTTAGCGGTGTGTGTGTGTGTGTGTGTGTGTGTGTGTTACAGTGATAATGTGCACTTTGATGAGTCTATTAGAACATGATCTGTTGTTGTGGAGTTTATTTACGTTAGAAAAGCCACACCTGAGACTGAGCACTACTTAAACTGATAAACACAGACTGATGGGCACTGGGGCCACGCCTCCTTCCCTCAGACCATGCCACTGAGGCCACGCCCCCTTCCCTCGGACCATGCCACTGAGGCCACGCCCCCTTCCCTCAGTCTGACGGGTACTGTGGCCATGCCTCCTTCCCTCAGTCTGACGGGCACGAGATGGCCACGCCTCCATCCTGCTCTCTGACTGATGGGCACGAGATGGCCACGCCTCCATCCTGCTCTCTGACTTATGGGCACGAGATGGCCACGCCCCCATCCTGCTCTCTGACTGAACCTTTGGTCGTTTAGGCCACACCTCCTTTACTAGGACTGACGGGCACTGAAGCCGCGCCTATTGCACTAGCAACAGAACACACAAGCACAGTTTTTGTTCTAATATTTGCGTACTGTTTATTAGATCAATGCACGGAGGTGTATCAGTGTGTGTAGGTGCGTTACATTCCCACAGTTTCCTAAAATAAAGGAATGTAGTAGTCTGTTAATGTAGTAGTCTGTTAATGTAGCAGTCTGTTAATGTAGTAGTCTGTTAATCACACACACCGTGATATTTATTGAAATGATACTGTGACAGAAATCACTTATGTTTTGCTCTGGATGTGTCCAGGAGAGAAGTTCAGGGAGTGTCTGGATCATTACCTGAGGGTGAACTTCAGTAAAGGATGTCCTCCTCTCTTCACTACCCTCAAATCTCTCTATCACGACAAGGAGAAGGTGAGACGGACACAAAAGCACACAGTATGCTTTCTTATAGAGAGGTGTGTCAGTGTGTCTGTGTTTGTGTGTCTGACGGATGAACCCTCAATAATGGCGGTCATGTTTGTAACGTGTCGTGTGGCAGGTGTCTGTCATCGAGCAGATGGTGGTGAGCTACGAGGCCAGTTTGAGGAGCTGCAGGATGTTCAGCCAAAACGGTAAGTCATCAGCCTGGCGGCGAGAACGAACCGTAAAACACAGCGTGAAACCGGGCGTCCGCCGAGCGCAGACTGGATTTTTATGGAATCTGTAAAAACGTGGAACACACACTAATCATGTTACCCGAGTTATAACCAAACCGACCTGAAATGTGTTCTTTGTACTGTTACTAGGAGAAATCAAAACAAATACACACACAAAAAGAGGTGCCAGGCTTGCAGCTGCGTGTGCTCTGACATGCAAGAAAGAAAAGCGCAAATCACTAGAATAATTGCTGGCTGCAAAAAACAAGCTGTCGGTTCGCGTTAACGGTGCGGAAATCGAGATAACGTGTAACACGTGCGCTGTCGTTAGATTCTGTATAATCACGTTTCCATGCTTCTTTTCAACAAATAATTGTTTTTGTTTGTTTGTTTTTAAACCAAGTGAAGTTGCAAAAGCAAAATGGCAACCAGTTCAGAAAAAAGTGGAATTTGAAATCTAACACACTTTAATAGAAGTTAGGAGTTAGAATAGAAGTTATTCATTAACCTAATCGTCCAGTACAGGCGAGTCCGCGCCCACTCTACTCGAACCCATTGTGTCGTCCTCTTGTTGTAGCTCGTCCACCTTTTAAATGTTTGATGCTTTACATATACTGAGCTGCTTTTCTTTTGGTTCACTATGCCACTGAAAAAAACATTTTGACATAGTCTGATGTTTGAGAATGTGAACTGAAAGCTCTTCCCCTGGATCCGCACGATTAAACACGTTCTGTGCATGCTGATGATACGTGAGCAGGTGGAAATTAGAGGGTATGATTTATTGATTGATTTGCTTGCATTTTGTCTCAAACCTTAAATCAGGGCTTGCACCTGGAAAACAGACCAAGCATAACAGAACAAGTCGAACATGGTCAAGTATGATGTTGGAAGGCTAAATGAAAAGTGTGTGTGTATGTGTGCAGATGATGATGGAAAAACAGAGCCTCCCACCACCCTGCTGTGGGTGCAGTATTTCCTCGCCCAGCATTTCGATCATATCGGGCAGCACACTGTCGCCCTGGAGTACATCAACGCGGCCATCGATAGCACGCCGACGCTGATCGAGCTTTTCCTCATCAAGGCCAAGATCTACAAGGTAGAACAAACACACATGATTTTCCAGTCTAGTCTTCCATTAAAAAAAATAAAAGTTTAGATCTTCTTTCACTGATCTTGTCTTGTCTTGCTCTTTGTCTCAAACTCTTCGTCTGCTTTTTGTTACCCGGCACTTCCACACACACACACACACACACACACACACACACACACTTCTGTATTTTCTTTACAGTACCGCTTCACCTCACCGGGTGGAGTTCTATACTCGTATTCCCACGTCTCGCTCTCCCTCAAGACTTTCCACTCCATTCTTCCTTTAATTCTTTAATTTAACGCCTGCTTTCCTGATCAGTGACTCCACATTCTGTAGACTTTAAACACTAGTTCTCGGCGCTGTGCCACCATATCTAACTACTTATTTCCAGGAGCAGAACGAGCTCTAATAGAGTGCTGTTAAGGTTGCTGTGTCCAGTTCTTAGTCTGATGATTAATACTTCCTCTTTTTGTTTTTTCCTTCTTATCACATCTACTTTGTCCTGTATTAAATGCACACATCTCACTTTTGATCCATTATCCCACTGGTATTGCTGTTTTTTTTCCTTTGTTTTTTTCTCTCGTTATTTTTTCCCCCTTTATTCAATGTTAATGTTGATGTAGTGGAGCGTTTAATAGGGATGTTGTGTCACCAGGGAACTCCCGATACGATATCACAGTACATACTTACCAGTTTGATTTGTATTAATTGCAATAATTTTTTAAGGTATTGTTGATTTTATAAATTCAGGAAAATTCAATTTTGAAATTTTTTTTTATATCGTGATTTTATAAATTTAGTAAAACAAAAATAATAATTTTGTGTATCGTGATTTTATAAATTCAGTAAAACAAATTCTATATGATTTTATAAATTCAGTAAAATTATTATTTTTTTTTTTTATCAGGTATCATGATCTTTATAAAAAAAATTTATTTGACTAAATTTATATCATTTTAGATATCGGGATTTTATAAATTTAGTAAAAATTCATTTTTTTATATCGGGATTTTATAAATTCAGTAAAGTAAATTTTTTTGAGGTATTGTAATTTTATAAATTTTGTATTAAAAAAAACTGAAAACTTTTAAAGATATCATGATTTTATAAATTCAGTAAAATAAAATATTTCTATTTTTTAAACAATTCTTAATAAACTTAAGTACTGCCTGCCAGTGGGAATAGTTCAGTGTGTGCCACTTGTTGGATTTAAGGGAAACTGCAACATCTCCCATGTAAGTGTGTGTATACATAATTTAAAGTCTGTATGGTGATGGACATGAAAGTCCCGTTAACTATTTTTTCGACTGCTCCCATCAAGGGGTGGCCACAGTGGACCATCAGATCTGTAAATAACTTGACACAGGTGTTTTTACTCCTGGATTCCCTTTCTGGCACAACCCTCCTGGGATTGGAACCGGCTCTGAGTCCTCAGATCCGCAGACCTAGAGCCTTAGCCGCCTGAGCCACCACTCCCGCACACAAAAACTTCCAATCCCCTTTCCCCATCTCGAACGTTTAGTTTAACCCTGGTGGACTAGTGGTTACTATATCACACTTTCATCGCTGTTTTATATTTATTTTTTCCATAAACAGTTTGTGTGAAAATATGTGACACGTTTTAAAGTTTTGCTCTTTCTCGCTCTGCGTGTCGTCTCTAGCACGCTGGAAACATTCAGGAAGCCGCACGCTGGATGGACGAGGCCCAGGCACTCGACACCGCAGATCGATTCATCAACTCCAAATGCGCCAAATACCTCCTGAAGGCGGGGCTGATCAAAGAGGCAGAGGAGATGTGCTCCAAATTTACCCGGGTGAGTGTGAATGAGTGCAGCCGTACTGCAAAGATTAACGGAGGATAGAAATAATCTGCTGATCTTTAATGTAGTCAGTGATATTATTATTATTATTATTATTATTATTATTATTATTTCAGGTTGAAGCTCACATACATTTCTGTCTGTCTGTACAGCAGCACTCTCTAACTTATTAATACAAAAAAAATCACATTCTGTAAGGTTGAGTATCTTACGCCTGGTTTACACTAAGTTGTCCTTCTGTCATCGTCAACTAAATACAGTACACTCCCTGTTCGGTAATCGGAGAGAGAATCACAGATGAGAAATCGTGAAAAAGTAGATCGGATAAAGATGAAGTTTTGTCTTAGAACTTAAAACTCTTGTACCACTTCAGCAACGAAAATATGAACTAATCCCAGTAAAAATATTTAGTTTAGCTTTTCTAATTAATATCTATTGGTGCAGGTAGGGGTGGGCGATATACCGGTATACACGGTTAACCGGTAGAAATTTGTCAACCGGTAGAGATTTTGGTCTAT
>JAQMYG010000002.1:4782724-4799571 GCA_030014215.1 Clariallabes teugelsi
TGATATATATCGTTATCGAGGTAGAAAATTGCTTCTACCGTGATAGAAGATTTTGGTTATATCGCCCACCCCTAGGTGCAGGTGTTTATAAATTGAGCAAGTAGCTTATTTTAAAGTAGATTATTAAATCCAGCACATAACTGCTCATAACATCACTCAGGATTTTACTCAATCACTCATGGTGCAGGTTAAACCTGGATATCTAAGTACTGCAAGTCTTGCGTGATTCTGTGACAAAATGACAGATAGACAGAAATGTTCTGAGGCTGGTTTCTGGTCCTCCAGTGTATGAAATGTAAAGATATCATTGAAAGAGCGAGTTCTTCTAAAACCTTTGTTTTATTTATTTATATAGATCTCCTTCAGTGTTCATCTGGGGTTTGAGCGCGGCTCCAGCTCTGGAAATAGAAAAGAAACAAAACACAACACACTTTTAGCCAATCAGAAACAGGGGGCGTGTTTGTTCTCAGTAATGTTTTGTATTGCGGGAGGTTCTGAGTCTTGCGAAAGCTGCGACACTGTCCGTTCCTTTTGGGGGGCGGAGCTTCTGAAGGGAGGGGTCTGTTTTTTGGGGAATGGGGGTTGGGCTCAAATATTAATAGTCGTCCTCCTTTAAAATGAATGTGTATATCAGAGAAAAGCAGGATTGAAATCAAAGTAAACTTCCAGTCCATTTTATTTTTAAAAAATTTCTTTTTTTATTTTTTATTTACTTATTTCTATGGGTTTGTGTGTTTATAGGAAGGCACGTCGGCGGTGGAGAACCTGAACGAGATGCAGTGCATGTGGTTTCAGACCGAGTGTGCTCTGGCGTACCAGGCCATGAACAAATACGGAGAGGCGCTCAAGAAGTGCCACGAAATCGAGCGAGTGAGTCGACGGCGTCTTTTTTCCGATATTATATTGTGAAGCTTTTATTTTATTCCTTTAAAAAAAATTTATTCTCCTTCCCCGTTCTGTCTGCAGCACTTCATAGAGATAACGGACGACCAGTTCGACTTCCACACGTACTGCATGAGGAAGATGACGTTACGATCCTACGTGGCTCTGCTCAAGCTGGAGGACGTGCTGCGCATGCACCCCTTCTACTTCAGAGCCGCACAAACCGCAATCCAGATCTACCTCGGTCTCCACGACAACCCGCTATGTGACGACAGCAAGGAGTCGCAGGCGGACAGCAGTAAATCTCCCACACACACACACACTTTAAAGGTTAAAGGAGCGGTTAGTAAATGTTTTGGCGCGCCCTGCTGTCTGAAAGGGGAATTACAATGCATCAGGTTTGACCCTGTCAGCACAACCTGAAAATGTGTGCGGATGAATTGAGGGAAAAGGGGGCTGAGCTCCGCATTTTCATTCATACCCAGCAACATACACACAGTTTTGATTTTTTTAAAAAATTTAAAAAGAGACACAGTTTAAAAAGTTTGTTTGTTTCGTAACGCGTCTCGTCTTGTATTTTGTTTTGTTTTTCCCCCATGAAGTCAGCTTGACTGATAAGGAGATGAAGAAACTGCGGAACAAACAGAGGCGAGCGCAGAAGAAAGCCCAGCTGGAGGAGGAGAAGAAGAACGCGGAGAAGGAGAAGCAGCTGAAAAATCAGAAGAAGAAGAAAGAGGAGGATGAGGAGGAGATCGGAGGACCGAAAGAGGAGCTCATACCCGAGAAACTGGCGAAGGTGAACGTCTAGTTAAACAAGGACATGTAGGAAGAAAAATAATAATAAAATAAATCTTCAAATCGAGATTGGACGAAAATGTTTAAAGCACTCAACTGAATCTCAACGTTACTTTTTTTTTTTGTCGCTGATTTCTTTGTCAGATCGAGAATCCCCTGGAGGAGGCGGTGAAGTTCCTGATCCCCCTGAAGAACCTGGTGAAGAACAGAATCGAGACGCACCTCCTGGCCTTCGAAATCTACTTCCGCAAAGGTGAGCAGACGAGTAAAGCTGAGAAGGTAACGCTCGTCTCGGCCCCACGTCTCACTGTGTGTGTGTGTGTGTGTGTGTGTGTGTGTGTGTGTGTGTGTGTGTGTGTGTTTTTACAGACAAATACCTGCTGATGCTGCAGTCGGTGAAGAGAGCGCACGCTTTAGACCCTGACCACCCCTGGCTTCACCAGTGCCTCATCCGTTTCTTCAAAGGAGGTGTGTAGATGATGCACATTTCATATTTTGTTCACGACACACTTGTGTGTGCACCCTGTCTCACTGTGTGTGTGTGTTGACAGTGGCTGACGGGAAGAGTCTGCCTCAGCCCGTACACACCGTTCTGAAGCAGGAGATCACGCGTCTCTTCGGAGAAAGTGACCCCAAGTCCTACAACAAGAACTTCCTGAGCAAGCACTCCAGCTCCATACCTCACAGAGTCGCAGGTACACACTTAAGGGGAGGAGGTGCAGGGCTTCCTGTTTTGAAATATCAGATCTTATGCAAGTGTGTGTAATTTTTCTTGTAGGAAGAGGTGTGTGAAGAAGACGTGAGGGGGGGGGGGTGGAATCTATAAACTTTATAAAAACGATTTATAATAGAGATGAAGCGGTCGATCAGCCAGTGACCAGAATGATCTGGTTTTCAGTTTTTGATTGGCCGTGACCGGTGACCCGCCTCAGATATAAACGATTCTGTACCGAGTGCAGAAGCTTTCGAGCAGCGCAACGGAAATGCATTTTTATGGCGTTACATTATCACAAATCTCACGCGTTAAAACCCTCCGATCTGCCTTTTTCTCCAAACTCAAAAACTGTGAGCGAATTAGTCTCAAACCCGCTCATCACACACACTTGCACCCGTCTCACAACTACTTAGTCGAAAATCGCAGCCACTTAACCCGCGTGCTCGCTGAAAACTTGAGTTTTGAGACTTTGGAGGAGTTTGAACAAACAAAGTCGTTTCTTTATAATCCTACAGGTGGCGCACCCTGAACTATTTACACATGTTCACTCCGTGTGGTCGGAGTTAATTATTTGCTAAGATTTTTAGAAAAAAATAATTATGGCAGGTAACACAAACACGCTGCGGAGTTAAATATTAAACTCGTGTATTTAAAGTTAGTTTGTATTGTTTTTTTTATTTTTAAAGTAAGAAAGCTAGAAACGTTTAATGTTTCAACCTTTTAAATAACGTGTTGCGTTTACTTTCTCAAACTTTTTAAAAGGGTTTAAAATTGTAACAAAATGAAATATCAAATCGGGATATTTATTATATAGTGATTATTCGAATCTGCCCTGAGGTATCGTGGTTATCGTATCAGTGTCCTGTAATTGAGTAAAAGTAGAGATTCATTCCCTACGGTAAATGTTACTCAAGTAAAAGTACAGGTCGTCCATTTGCGTGTACACTTGAGTAAAAGTACTGAAGTCATCACCTTCAAGTATCAAGCTCACAGTAGATTTTTTCCATATTTTAAAAAATCTTTCTCTCTTCCTCTTTTCTGATTGTGAACATGTTTTTGTCTCGGTCTGCAACCAGCTCCTAATGATTAGGACAGTCGTCATGCAATTCAGTCTGCAGATGGCGACGTTTACGCTTCAAATACCACAAAATCACTTTGGTTAAGTAAAGTGAGGCCGTGCAGAAATGTAGTAAAGTACAAGTACAGATATTTGCTCCAGTTTTGTGTGTACAGATGAGTAAAGTCCGCCCTTGAGTGTACAGTAAGGAAGTACGTGCACTCGATAACCTTTCACCTCTGCTCGTAGGCGCGAAGATGATGATGTATCTGGATCCCTCGTCTGAAAGCACCGCTGCCGAGTTGGCCACATCACTGGATCGGTCTCTCACCGGCAGAACCATAAAGGTACCAGTAGTACATTAGGACTGTTTGGAGGAGATATAGACAGTGGTTCATTTATACATCACATAACGTTTGCTGTTTCCTTTTCATAATTGCATTTATCTGTGTGTGTGTATTAGACGTGCACGGACGTCTTGCAGGCCTTAAAGGATGGCAGCTTGGGTTCGGAGCAGCAGAAAGTTCTGGAGTCGTACCGCGCCTCCTGCCATGCCCTCTACCCGTACTGCTTGGCCTTCATGCCGCCAGGTTACCACGACAACGCCTCCATCACCACCAACGGAGACGTGTCATCCGGCGACCACGAAGACGTGACCAATGAAATATAAGACGTTTGAGTGGGGGGAGGGGGAAGGGGGGAAAAAAAAGTGTGTGTGTGTTTGGATTTGAATATGCCTGAGATGTGTGACTCTACTGTAGAAACCGGACCGGGACTGTCTGTCTGTTTTTACGTTAGATTTCTCTTTGCTTTCTTTCGTTATTTCTTTCATTCATTCTTTGTTTTATCATAATCGAAGCTAACGACTACTCGAACCCGTACCAGACAGAACGGAGCGTAGATGAGGACGGCGCGGATGGACCACGCGTCCGATGCGTGCAGCTGCTTCTTATGTTTTTAAGAGTAATTTATATAAAAGAACAATCGACAAGGAGCGCTTCTCGAGTCAGTGTGCCAAATGAGAGGGGCGGAGCTTATGACAGGGTGTGAATAAAGGGGGAGGGGGGAGTCAGCGGTGGTGATACAGCTGCTAAGGAGAGACTGATGGTTTTGTTTTGTTTTTTCACTTTGTCTGCTTTTGCTCTTCTTCTATCGTCTTCCGAATTTGTTAGAAGTCCTGGCTTTTTGCTAGTTAACTACTCTTACCCATAAAAATTTCCCCTCTCAAATTTTTTATTTTTTATTCTTTTATTTTTTTTTTTTTGTAACAATTGGTTTTGAAATCTGATGCCGTATTTTCCAGGACAAGAACCTCTCCATCCTACCGCTGTCTAAACTCTGGGTTATTGTTGTTTGAGACACACACACAAATAAAAACCAACTGAATTTCAAATTATGTGACGAGAAAATTAATACACAGTCAGGTGCAGAACACCTTGCACACGCTTTGGACAAAATAAAGAAGAGATTTATTTAAAAAGTTGTATGTCTATATGTAATTCTTATTTTTGGTAAATACGGTATGATGTATAGAGTTCTCTTGTTTTTATTTCTGCCTCCATTATTGTCTGATTTCAGACAAGGTATTTTAGCAAAAGGTTTTAGTTGGAGCGCCTCCTCTTTAATTTTCTAACGAATCCAACTGACGGTTTTCCTGAAACTTCCGGTTTTTCCGATTCTGGGACTGGGAAGCTGTATCACCCTAAAATTTGCGCATGAAACTTCTACAAATGTTTAGTCAGGTCTTCTTGAGGTCAATGGAATGGGGGGAAAAAAACTCCAAGCTCACTTGTTTTTGGTCCGATTGCAAAACGAGGGGAGCTCAAAGAAAACTCTACTACATTGGTAAAAAATAATGTCAATTAAAAAAAGGAAATTTAATGACAAAAATCACTCCATAGACTATAATGGGATTAGCAGAATGGATGCATTAGAAAAAAAGAGGGGAAAAAATGCTTCTGGACCACTTTGGACAAACTGCCATCCTGAGCTTAATTTTTAAAATACACACATGAAACTTGACTTCCCACAAATTTAAAGCCTTCTCTCTCAAACAAACCAAGAATGAAAGCTCTAGCATTTACAGTTCCTCTGATATAAGTATAAACAACACAGAACTGCCGTTGGCTTTGATGTGTAAACTGGTTACATAATCTGTGTCTGTGAGCTTCGTGTGCAGGGGAGGGGCAGCTGTAAGCCACGCCCCCTTGCCTGTCACACATGCTGTCTGGAATCACAGGCAGTAAACACACTTGTATCTTTATAACTGTACTGTGTGGGTTGGAACGGTGCATTTTCAGTGTTTCGCACAAGAAAAGTTTTACGCCTACATTGTGTCCCTACTTTAATTTTTCAAAGAATTCTGAAAGTTTTGTTCAGTGATTTCAGTATTGAGGTCAGTGTAGCACACAGGAGTGTAAATCGGAGACGGCCGGTCATGATGGTAGATATGAGAGGAAGTTTAAAGTCAAAAGTCTATCAATAGTTCAGCAATAAAACAGTGTTGTGAAATGCTTTATATTACAAGGTTGTAATAAGACTGATTACACTTTAAAGAAAGCTCAATTCCTCCATCAATCCATCATCTATACGAATAAACAAACATGTTTTTTCACTACAGGCAGGTTGTAAACCCTAACGAGCCTACACTCAAGTCTTAGGACTGTTGGAGTAAACTCACCAACATACAAACTCTACACACACAAGATTCGAAATCTACAAAAATCCCAAACATCTGATATGAATGCCCAAAATGAAACCTTAAATAGTTTTTCTCGTATCAAATATTTTATTTTATCCCGTCGCTTTGGTAAATAACACCCCGAATTCACATTGGTGTGTAACAGATTGCTTTAATTCACACAGCAGAGGCTCGTTCACACACAAACCTGTCTAATCCCAGGCACGGCCATGATCCTGCCTTTATTTCATCCATCATAACGTTTTCTATCAGGTCACATGACAGAAGCAGGATTGTGATTAAAGCCTGGCTCGGTGAGATCCGTCCATGCCTCCGTCTTCATGCTGAAGCTGAGCGTTCAGGAACGTGTGGTCCAGGTACAGGTAGGTGGTGAGGAATTCAGGGAAATCGCTCTTTTGTACCAGCTCCAGAAACATGGACGCGGCTGTGAGTAACCTCTCTTCATCTCTGAAAAATTGAGAATGATTAAAAATAAATGATTAATCAAATAATAATAATAATAGATTATCAGTAAAGGGGAGTCAAGAGACTTGTGGTGCTATTGATGATAATTCTGATTCTCAAACCGAATCTTTTAAGTCGGCTCATCACCAAGAGTCGACTCTTAGAGTCACGATCTCAAAGACGCCACTGACAGAATTTCAGATTTTGAGCAGCTTTATGGAGTAAATAATGACTCACTGTATGCTCACTACATCTTCCATATGTGAGGTGCGTTCCAAATGGCCTGAAGTACCCTGCGAAGTATACATCACAGGGTGTTCAGCCATATTAAGTGTGATTCCAAACCGCAGGGAGCGAAAATGTTCAGTTCAAAGGGAACTGCGAACGGTGTGCGAACGAGTGAACAACAGGTGTTCACTTCACCGGAAAAGGGAATGAAAAAATGTGCCATCAGTCATTGCGTCTCGCTGGAGTGTGAAAAAAATGGAGCTCGAAAAAAGGGTTTATATATTTATTATTGTTATTATCGAGGATGACATCGTATTAAAAGGACACAAAACTTTAGTTTTATATAGACTAGTAATCGGGATCTTTAATCAATTATTATTATAATTAATCAATAATTTCTTAACAAACAATAGTGTTTTATAATGGTATCAGTTTTTGTTTCAATAAAAATTCAATATTTAATGTCCGTAGTGTGAAATTTTCACAGCAGCAGCGACAGGTATTCGAGGTGCTTGTTACCATGGTAACGCACAGAGGACGTGACGTCTGCGCTGGTGACTTCACAGGGCGTTCCGAATGGTGGAGTTTTGTCGATGGAAGTTCACTTCAACAACATTCCGTATAGAGTAGGGAGCACCCTGTGAAGTACACTTCGGAGTGGAACACGGCCGATATCTTTAACATTTTATTTAATAAAATTAAGACACCAACAAAGTGTAAGAAATGACAAGGGTTTTAACTTAAAATGAATCTATTGATCAGGAACTTGTTCAACGGTATCGCAAAAAACACGTTGGCACGTTGAGTTTTCCATCCATCCATCCATCAGGGACCGTGGAGGCCAGTAGTGACCATTGTATTTATTAAAATTTTTACAACTGTGGCAGGACCTGCGGTCAGCATACACACACTCCGGACAATTTGGGAACTCCAAGTACCCTAATCTGCATGTCTCGGGACTGTGGGAGGAAACCGGAGTACCCGGAGGAAACCCACCAAACACAGGAAGAACATGCAACCTGGACCTGGAGGTGCAACAGTGCTAACCACTACGCCACTGTGTCATCATATTAAGTATTTAAAAAAAACTAAATATGTTTTTTTGTTGTGGAAGAAAAATGCTTTTACATTTACAAGTCTGAATTATTTACATAACAAAACTACAAAATAAATAAATGAATGAATAATTTTTTTTTAAGTCAGCATAATAAAAAGTTTTTTCCAATTTTCATTTGCCTTGATGTCTTTTCCAAACACGTAAACAAAAAAAAGTTGAAACACTGAATATACCTTTGACTCTGACAGCGCGTCGCTGCCCTCAGATCACCCATCATGCCTTGCGTTAAGCTCCTGACAAACGCACAAGTCACCACAGTCCTCCCATCATCCTCCAGTTTCACGCGGTGTCTAATCCACTGCCACACCTGAGCCAGGGCGGAGCAGTTGAGACAAAGTCCGTGCATAATCAAATAATCACGTCTTGTTCAATTAATAACTCACCTGAGATCGAGAGATTTCTGCAGTAGCCGAGTCTTCCACCTGTCCCTTAAAGAAGAAGTGTCCTCTACCTGAGACACGCAGAAATGAACACAGTTGAGGATAAATAGTGAGTAAGGGTTTCTGGGTAAACTATATATATATTTTTAAAATTGCTTAAGATTTTTATATATATATATATATATATTTTTTTTTACATTTTTAAAAAAGTCAACAGGGTCAAAGATCAGCAATATACAGTTATACTGTATATAAGTTATATAGGTTTTTTTTTTTATTCGTATTGTTCCCTTCTTGTTTTGATTAAGATTTCTGAAAAATGTAAGAAATAAAATTAATAGTTACACACCAACACTTAAATATTTTAAACTGAATCTGAAAATGAAGCATAATATTAATGGTTTATAATTACATTGGGATTAATTATTTCTCTTTTGCGCTTTACCGAAACAAGGAATCTTCTACTGAAAAATCAGATTTTAAACACAGAAATTATTCTCGTATTTAATTTTTGTTTAAGTAAAAGTATTTTTATTATTGCATTACCTCATCTGCCATTTTTTTGTCAATTTACCATCATTAAAAATTAAAGGAAAAAAAGAAAAAAAGAAAAATAATTCAACATCTAAATTTACCCCAAACCAAAATTTAAAGGTGAAGAGTGTTTGTTGTGATTAAAATATGAAAATGTAATGTTTACTATGAAAATAAGTAGTGAATTAATCCTATAAAAAATTAATTAGGGTGCACAAATAACCAAGACAATAAAACTAAAGTAACAGAAATGTTTTTTTTATATATTATACGACTCTTGTGCTTTCTTTGTTAAAAAATGATGATAACTGTCAGTCAACTGTTTAGTCTTCTGTTTCTCATTAGCAACATTAGTGCACTTTCTATCGCTCGTTTTTTAGTTACCCGAGAGCCACGCTTCGATAAACAACACACCAACTGCAATGTTGTGCTTCAATCCATTCAATGTTACTCCACCCTGCGAAGACATATTACATCAGAACGGAAATTTATTAAGCTTAAAGTACAAAATTATATGCTTACAAAAAATTAAAAAGCATACAAAAAAAATACACTTGAACAGTAAAGTTTCCAGAAATGTATTTCATGTGGTTTTATATGCTATTGTGAGGATTTGCAAAAACAAATTGAGAGTTAATTAGAGTTAATACATCATAAAATATAAGAGCAAATCAGGCTGAAGTATGTAAATTAAAACCCTGCACATGACTTTACACAGGTTCATCAGGGGAAAGTGGGTGGAGCTTATGCATGTAAGCGTTCATCATTTCTAGGTTGACGAGTACTGTATGTGTTTCTGTGACTTCACGTCAGGAATTTTAGCTTGTGGTGACGTTAACGTGGCCACATTGTAAAGGTGGGGCCGATATTGGTGTGTTCGAAAGTAAAACAAACAAACAAACAAACATTACTTTGATGAAATGACGCCGGAACAACTCTGACTACATGATGATGGGATAAAACAATATTTATACTATAAAATAGCAATTTAATGAAATCTAAAATCATAAAGTAGTCAAAAAAATGTCACTTAACATCTGAGATGTCTTTTGTGAAAGTAAAAATGATGACGTTTACACGTTGCTCAGTAGAGTAATTTTGGAGCTATGATGGACCATATAACACTAAGGGATGTATGACATGAGATATCCCTGATTGCACTCTGCACTAAATATACATTCCCCTTATACATCATGCGACTGTGACTGGTTCCTCTCAAGGTTTCTTTCTTTCCACCGTCACCCTGCGTACGCCAGGTTGTATTTGCATTGTATTTGCGTTTGGGTCGTTCATTCAACGTTTAATAAGACATTTAATTCAACATCATTTAATAAGAGTCGTTCTAACTGTAAAAAAACAACATTGTCCCAATGGAGAACGTCATCGCAAGCTCCACAGCAATGTGTTATTCCATCAAGGATTCTCATTAATGTTAATCTCATGTCTTTTGACTGACCGCTGGCATAGTGAGCAGATCTTTAGGGGTCACGCAGACGTCACTGCGTAGCTGCTGGAGCTGGTTCTGTCCTCTACAGTGGAGCTGGAACAACTGTAAGAGAAGACATTCATATAAATGCAGAGGATGTGAACGGTAAGACCGAGAGGACCGTCGTGTCATATACCTGAAAGGGATTTTACCTTTTGCATGGGCTCAATCAGGTTCATGTCGTACACCATGAAGCCGTCGACTCCTGCTTTGATTTCCAAAAGCTTGAGTCTGAAATAAACAGATAAAGCGCTACATGTGATGAGAATACAGCAATGTTGTGGGATATCGTGGAAACCAGAGGTAACCGTTAGTATTTGGTAGGAAACATTCACTCACGCATTCACACACTGAGAACTGGCCATTATACAGCCATTATTGTCAAAACAGCTGGCAACAAAAGTAAGTACACCCTAACTGATAACAGCTGTACATCAAGTCACATGACCTATTCATCATGCTCATGTGTTTGTCAGTGGCCGAGTATGTCTCCAGACCTGAACCGTATAGAGCACCTGTGGGGGACGTGTCCTCAAGCGGAAGATGTTGAAGCGCCATGTGTCTAACATCCAGCAGCTCCATGATGTCATGATGAAGGAGTGGAAGAGGATCCCAGCAACAACATGTACAGCTCTGGTGAAGTCCAGGCCCAGGAGGATTAAGGCCGTGCTAGATAATGACGGTGCTCACACACAATAGTGACACTTTGGACACAGTTTTGACATGTCCACTTAGGGTGTACTCATTTCCGTTGCCAGCTATTTAGACAATAAAGTCTGCATGTTGAGTTATTGTTAGAGGACATGAAATCTGTACTGCTACAAGCTGCACATTGACGTCTCTAAAGTAGATCCGATTTTCATTTCTATAGTATTGTGCCTATAATAAAGCGGTTGCTGAAATGTGAGGGGTGTACTAACTTTTGTGAGATACTGTATATATACAATTCTGAAATTTACATTGACAGCTTTAGAACCACATTTAACTAGCTAATAATCAGTGATATTTCATTCAAATATTATCTGTTTCGTTTCGAGTCAGGAATTAGACGTATACAGTAGTTGATGTTCCTCTACTGGTGCATATACTGTATGTACAGTAGAACATCTTAAGGTAAAAGTTCCCTTCTCCTTTAGAGGTTATTACTTTGGGAGGCTAAAACAATAAATGTCTTGTTGGTACGAATGACATTTCTGGAGATGACACTGTTACATTGTTAAACATTGTTAAAAACGCTACATAAATAAAACTGAATTGATTTGAATGGATGAAAAATAGACTTGAAGTCAAATCCTCAGAAGCTCTGTAACCCCTGATAACGAGAGTTCAAAGGAGATGAAAAGGAGATGCTAATAACTGGAAGGTTATGAGCTCAGATCCCAGTGAGCCAAGGCTGGGACTCTTTAACACCATCAAGCACTTGGTTTAAAATCTAAACCTCACTTCTATAACTGGGTCTAGCAGCAGATCTGCCGTCTCTTGCCTGGTGACGGTGTTCAGTACGGTATCGTACAGATCGCTGTCTCTGTTCGGGGGTAACAGGAGCGCCGCCATGCCCCCGGTAGCCAGCGCGCCCCTGCGATGGCACGTCTGCACCAGCAGCTCCATGTAACTGCGCAGGAACAGTTTCTCCATGTTCACATACTTACTGCGGTCAGGCAGCAGGAACTCAGCACGATGACCTGCACGGAACAGAACAGAACAGAACAGAAGTGCTCTCTCTTATTTCTTTTTCTTTCTTTCAAACCTGGAATTATTAGCACATGGTTTTAAAAACACACACCGAATTTGTTGACGAATGATGCGGAGTAATCCCAGATGCCACAGTTCAGACCGGCAGAGTGCTCTTTGAGCTCGTACAGGATCTCCTCCATCTCAAACGTAGCCAGGACACACTCGATGAGAACCGTCGCCTTGATACTGCCCACCGGCAAGCCCAGCTAAAACATTCATACACACATTCACACACAGATTAGTTTTAATATCCTTCCAATGATGATTATTAACGGAGCTAAAAATCTCAAATCTAATCAGAATCTCAATTTATGCGACAAATCAGGAATGAATTAGTAACATTATTAGAAGCCTGTAATTATCTTATTGATATTTAATTCTTTGTTGAGTTCAAACTGAAGTGATGTGAGGGTTTAAGCCAAAAATGTAAAACTTTCTTTTGGTGCATCACTATGTACACTCCCCGGCCACTTCATTAGGTACACCTTGGTACTACCTGGTTGGACAACTCCACTGATAGAACGGCAACAGTAACTGAAATAACATCTCATTTCAACCAAGGAAGAGGCTATAAGTTACATGAGACTCAGTAGTACCAAGGTTTGACTAATGAAGTGGCTGGTGAGTGTATAATAATGATTGAAGACAAAACATCCTTACCCTGTCCTCGGTCCAGAGAAAGATCTGATTCCACAACCTGGCCTCCAGGTAACTCTCTACCTAAAGAAGATTTTACATGTATGTAGAAATGTTTCAATCTGGTAACTGCGCCAGCTAAACATAAACAAGATCCATAATTACATAAGAAGTTAATATGCGCGTGAGTCAAATATGATCCGCACTCATGATGTAGAATTTCTTTTAATTAACTTCAACATAATCTCCTTGCTTGTCAATACACTTTGTCCTTCTGTCCATCACAAGGTTTTCATATTCCAGCATTAAAAAGTGTTTGAGGCTGAGCTGTGAGCCACGAATGCACCGCTGTCTCCACTTCTTCTTCAGAAGTGAATCTTCATCCTGGTAAGGCTGCTTTCAGGGAACCAAACAGGTAAAAGTCAGACGAAGCGAGATCAGGACGATAGGGAGGGCGCTTTAACACCTAAAAACGGAGTTAGAGAGTGTGGGGTAGAAGTGTGCGGACGTGCGAGAGTCATGTGAGATCACGACGCCCTCGGATATCAGTCCTCTATGTTTAGGCTTCGGCTCTTCAATAAGAAACTGTAACGAGCACTGTCGATATTGTTGAATCTTTTTCCTGATAATGTTCCAATACTTCTGGCCCTCGAAAATTCCAGAAAACTGTAAGCGTTGATGAATTTTCCAGCTGATGGTTGACTGTTGAACTTTTTCTCGGTCTACGATTGAGGATGTTTCCGTTCCAGACTCTGCCGTTTACTCTCAGGTTCGTAGTGATGAATTTGTGTCTCGTCACCAGTAATGATTCTCTTTAAGAAACTTTCACATTCCTCAGAGTATCGTTCCAAATAGAAGTTTTAATATAACCGGAGTGCAAATAATATTTGACTCACCCTCGTATAAAGCATTTCTTTCAAACTAAAAGAAAGTGATCATTAATATATTGATCTACTAATATGAAATCTTCTGCAAAGGTTCTGACTTTGGACAAATAGAAAAAAGGTCCGCTCTGGTTCTCCAGGAGCAGCTTCGCATTATGGAACATCAGCAAGCCGAAGTCAAAGAGAGGACCAGGAACCTCCCGACCATTTACCTGGAGATACAGGAGACACAAACACATGACACAATTCTACCGTCTACTGTCTAGCAGTGCTAGAGTAAATCTATCATTATTACCAACATGTTGTGCTCCACCATGTTCCAAGCACGAGGGCGGAGCATAAGAACCGGGGCGTGAGATATGGGCGGGACATCTAGGTGAAGAAGGAGGAGAAAAATTTTAGTAATTCTTTCGCTCATTTATCTTTAGTAAGGGCTTTATTCTGATCAGGATCACAGTGGATATTATTTGTGAACATCATGAATCAAAAACTCACCATGAAACTGATTGTGCACGACCTTATAAATGTTATAGATGCCTTTTATCTGATTGTAGTATGTCGGGCAGTTCCCGTCGTCAAAATCTACCTGCAGACGAGCACAACAAAGTGACGTCTGTATTACAGAAACATTTGGTGTTTAAAAAAGTGAACGTCTTCTGGAGAAGCTTTGCTCATCTGTGATACTAAAAAAAAAAGATCTTAAGTGTATTACTTGTATTCCCTGCGCTGTCGATTTGAGGCCCTGCTTGAATCGCTGCGTGTCACAGGGTGAAAGGTCACCGATGTCCACATGTCTGCAGTGCAGTCGGACAGGGACGGGACTCACTTTCCAGGATGGATCGTTCCGGATGTGAGCTGTGTCCTCCAGGAAACCGGGCAGCTCTTCACCGAGATCCAGCTGCACCTTCCGCAGGATTCTCATCTTCAGGACCTGATGTACAACAAAGCGAAGAATTCTATCTTATTCATCTCTTATTGCTGCTGTAATTGTTTTTCTTCTTTATTTACCTTGTCGACCTCCGGTTGAAACCTGGAGCACAGATCTGACACGAACTGCAGAGCTTGAGTGGTGAAGAGGGTCTCAAACTCCATCTTCAGCCCCCGAGGTGGAGGCACCACTTCTGTATTGTACGGTACCTGCGTGCCAAAGGGAACAACTTAATGGTTTCTGCATCATAAGCGTACTGTTAACTTTAGGCCACAAGCATGCCTTTTTAAATAATTAATCAATAAATGGCTATTCTAAAGCATACACACTACTTAAAAAGTATTGAGTAAAGTGAAGCATGTGTTTAATATAAAAAAAAAGCAATTACATTTTAATATACATTGCTAAAAAATCAACAGAGACTTACCAGCATTCTGCTCGAACACTCAGTTCCTTTCGAGTTGGACTTTGGTAAAGGTCATCGCACTTCAGGCTGGAGAAAAAAACCTGACAATCCAAACATCAGCAAAAATAACTCACTCTGTGACTCGTCTCATAGTTTAAAACATATTTATATCTTTATAGATAGGTTGTACATTTCATGGTTTATACACTCAAATACTGTAGACAGTTCTGCTTCTTGAATCTTATATGCAGAATTGATAAAGTGCATTAATGTAGGTGCTGTAAGGTGAGTGCTTCATGAGAATAGTGTAGTAGAAATGTTTTATTTCTGCTTGAGATCACTGTAATGGTATACAGCCATGTGTAAAAGTTAGTGCCCCCTCATTTAATTATATGTGCTTTAGTGTAAAAACATAATACAAACCATCTGATCGTAGCAAGTCTCAGTATTAGGTGAATACAACCTAAGACGAACAACATCGTTTAAAGATTGGTTCACCTTTACACAATAAATAAGAAGAATAATCAAAAAAATGACGAATTATATCGTTATAGTCAATTATTTTTTTAAAAATAGTTTTGTGCACCCTGTACTTTTCGTATGCTAATTAGGCTCAAGCTCAATTCCGGGGCACTGAGATCACATGACCTATAATTTTCTTCAAAACAACCATCATGGCGGTCACAGAGCCAATTCGCAAAAAAAAAAAAAGAAAAGACGTAATCTTTCTACGGAATCTGCCAAACTTGTTTGTTTTTGACACCTCGTCACGTGACAGTTGCATTTGCATACTCATTAATATTCATTAGCTTATGCCAAAAATGGTTGTTTACACAGGATCAGTCTGTTTTCAATTATTTCAATGTTTATACAACACACAATTTATTTGCAATAGTGAAAAAATAAATAAATAAATAAATACAGGCATATGGTACTTACTGCTTACACAGGGTTTAAGAGAATGTGGCAGCAGGTGTGCAGACCTTTATAAATGAAAAAGTTTTGGCAGTTTGCTGGTCTGGAGGTGTGTCTGTTAGGTGTGTGTTTACACAATGCACAAACCACAAGTTTTTATATAATTATATACAGTTAGGCCCAAAAATATTTGGACAGTGACACAAGTTTTGTTATTTTAGCTGTTTACGAAAACATATTCAGGAAACAATTATATAATCAATATGGGCTTAAAGTGCAGACTCTCAGCTGTAATCTGAGATTATTCACATCCAAATTGGTGCAAGGGTGTAGGAATTACAGCTCTTTAAGACGTAGCCGCCTCTTTTTCACAGGACCAAAGGTAATTGGACAATCGACTCAGAAGGCTGAAAAAAAAAAATGTACAAGGCTGCACGGGCTCTTCCCTCGTTAACCTGTCATCAATTAAGCAGTTAAAAGGTCTGGAGTTGATTCCAGGTGTAGCGTTTGCATTTGGAAGCTGTTGCTGTGAACACACAACATGCGGTCAAAGGAGCTCTCAAAGGAGGTGAAACAGACTATCCTGAGGCTGAAAAAAAAAGAAAACATCCATCAGAGAGATAGCAGAAATGTTAGGAGCGGCCAAATCAACAGTTTGGTACATTCTGAGAAAAATAGAGTGCACTGGTGAGGTTGGGAACTCAAAAAGGCCTGGACATCCATGGAAGACAACAGTGGTGGAGGATCGCAGAATCCTTTCCATGGTGAAGAAAAACCTCTTTCTAACATCCACTCAAGTGAAGGACACTCTCCAGGAAGTAGGTGTATCAGTATCTAAGTCTATCATAAAGAGGAGAGTAAATATAAAGGATTCACCACAAGGTGCAAACCATTAATCAGCCTCAAAAATAGAAAGGCCAGAATTGATTTTGCCAAGAAACACCTGAAGAAGCCAGCCCAGTTCTGGAACAGCATTCTTTGGACAGATGAGACTAAGATCAACCT
>JAQMYG010000002.1:4938072-4951568 GCA_030014215.1 Clariallabes teugelsi
TGGATGGATGGATGGATGGATGGATGGATGGAAGAGTGAATTGATTGATTAATGAATGAATTGATTAACAAATACATGGATAAATGAATGCTTGTATTGATGGACACAAATAAATGGATGGATTGATATATAAATTGATTGATTAATAAATGAATGTATAAATGAATGCCTGTATAGATGGACTTACAAATTGGTGGATGAATGGATGGATGGATGCATGGGTTAGTAAAAGAAATGATGTATAGCTGTAGATGGTAGATTGATTGATAGAATGATTAGATTGTATCGTATTGGATGGATGCATGGATTGATAGATTGATTGACAAACTTACAGCACAAATGGATTGTGGTTATTGATTTCTCCCTACACATCCCTCTGTTGCTCATCACTCACAATTCAGAACATTTTTGGTGTAGTCTGGAGGGAGTTACCGTAGAGAGCGCTGATCTGCTCCCGGTCTGGAGATCCCAGGCTGAAGTTGAGCGGGTCTCCCAAGGGCCCTTGGTAATACGGCCTCATAACGGACCCCCTTGCTGAAGAGTGGGAGAGTCCGAGAGCATGGCCGAGCTCGTGCACCAGCACCGTGAACACATCCGTGCCTTCAGAGGCTGTCGGCACACAGAGCACGCTTTTCAGTAAAGAAACTGAACCAAGCACATAAAATGTTGTCTGAAGTGTGTGTGTGTGTGTGACGTGGGTGTGAGACCTGGCTGTCTGAAAGCCCACTCCTCCTCTGCATCCAGATGAACTTCACCTGCTCTTTTTGGGTCAGATGGAAAGAAGGCGTGGCCAACAGCTCCACCCACCCCATCAAAAGGATATCCATCACCATGTGGGCCATGCAAGAAATCAATCAGGAGATCCGCCCCTTCTGGTTCTCCGACCTATCAGACATCAGGCACCGAATAATAAACAGGGAGTTGCTAATAAGTTCGCTGTTGCTAAACCAAGTGGTAATTATTTCAGATCAGTTAAAAATATGTGTATAATGGGGTAATTTAAATGAATATTTGCTGAGCTAAAATCTGACCTCGTGAAACTCAAGAGCCGTCGGTTCCGCCCACACTTTCAGAGCGTAGAAGACTAGAGAACGAAATATCTCATGGGCCAGAGCCGAGGAGGTGGGGTATGTGCGCAGTCTGAGAGCAAAAGAGCGAGAGAGAGAGAGAGAGAGAGAGAGAAGAGATTAATGTTATTGTAGTGTTTTGAGTGTTTAAATAAGGAATATCATACTTGGGGTTGTGCTGTCAGCACATCTATTAGGGTGATTTTACAAGACAAGAATAGATAGATGGGTGGATGGATGGATTGATGCATGAATGAAGTGATTAATGAATGCAATGATTGATACATTGGTGGACGTATGAATGCTTGTATAAATGAACTTGGATGGATGGTTGATGGATGAATGGGGAATCACCCAAATGAGGATGGGTTCCCTGTTGAGTCTGGTTCCTCTCAAGGTTTCTTCCTATTGACATCTCAGAGAGTTTTTCCTTGCCACTGTCACCTTCACCCTTGGCTTGTTCATCAGAGACAATCTCATTATTACCTAGACACATTTTTCTCATACATACACACTTCCATACATTTTCTTTTCAAATTTTCATTTCATTTTTGTGAAGCTGCTTTGACACAATGACCACTGTTGAAAGCGCTATATAAATAAAATTGAATTGAATGGATGGTTGTGATAAAGCTGCTTTAAACCAAGGTAAGATCCAGGAACTTGATTTCTGTTCCAGTGAATGTAGTCACATTTATGTTCCTGTATAGGATCAAAGCCTTCTCTAGCTCTGAACTGATCCAGTCTACCAACATGAGTATCAGGTTTGTAAAGAGTGTATGAAAAAATTAGTGCGAAATTATGAGCTTAAGATAACACACACTTCCAGTTGATGTTACTCTGAGTCCAGCTCGACACGGCTCTCTTCACCCTCTGGCCGTGAAGCTCAGTATCCAAATCTAAGTCAGCAATCTGACTGCCTTCATCATCAGGAAGTGAACAGCGTGGCGTCTGCATCAGTGTGAGTGTTTCATTATCTGAAAGAGAGAGAGAGAGAGAGTGAGAGAGGAGAAAAGTGGAGGAAGGCAGAGAATAGAAGTGATTGATCACTGCTGATCTGATGGACAGTGACATGGAGGAGAACGGTGTGTGTTTTTCCTACCCAATGCTCCAGTGTCATCTAATCCAGCAAATCTCTGCATGGCCTTCAGAGCGTGTGTGACTGCGGTCCAGGCTTGAAGCTGCCCCGTGGAGGGGTCAGGAGGGGGCAGATAACCATACTTCATCAGCCAATCCTGTTTAAGAACCAATAAAAGTATCTGAGCATTGGTTAAGCACATTTACTTGGATGATATTTTGCACTAGTGCTCATAAATGGATAGATGGATGGATGGATGGATGGATGGATAGACTTTATTGATCCTCAAAGGGAAGCCTTTAATGCTACAGGACATTTGAGTACTAGACAAGATTTTAACATTCAGTAACATTTAATGAGTATATGATGTTATCTTTAGTATATATGTTTATCTTTAAAATGCTGTTGTTTAAGAGTGATGAGCCCTCACCACCAGCCTTGCGCTCTCATCCACTGTGGGTGAAACAGAGGGAGGAGTTTCTAGTGTTAATGATGCAATGGGTGGAGCCAACGGGACAGAGACGGCCCATTTGCATCCACACAGGCTGAGAGCAATCATCATCCACTGCAGCACCTTCATACTGAGATGCTGTCGGATATTGAAGGTGAATGATAAACACCGTCCTCAGCCAGGGGGAAATGTTCTGAGTTCCATCTTTGTTGGTCCGGTGGTCCCTGTGCATGAGGAACAATAAAATACATCACATCATGACAATCAGTGACATCATCCTAATGAACACTTTATGCAGTTTAATGTTTTTTACTAAAACAGTGCGAACAAGGGTCAATAAACTATAAAAATTGTAAAATAAATAAATAAATAAATAAATTGTTTATTTCCTTAGATGAGTTATGAGTGGTGAAAAATAAATGTAGCAAACTCACAGGAAATTATACACAACACTTTACATAATGCAAACCGACTATGGTGGGAATATGACAATGATAAATAATTATAAATAATTATATAAATAAATAAATGTAATTAAATAAATAATTAAACGTGAAATTAATTAAATGTATCATTAAATAATGAAATGTTGAATTAAATAATTACATGTTTAAAAGTAACTTATTTAATTGCTGTTTACATTTTTTAAGTGATTTATTTAATTGTCTTTCATGATATTCTTATTTTAAGATTTATTCAATTGTTTATTTAATTATTTATTTAAATGTTTATTTTATGATTTATTTAATGATTTAATGCTTTATTTTATAGTTTATTTCATTATTTATTTCATTAATTATTCCATAATTTAGTTAGCTATTAATATAAGTATTGATTTCAAGATTTATTTCGTAATTAATTTCAAGATTTATTTCATAATTTATTTCAAAATTTCTTTCAGAATTTATTTCAAGATTTATTTCATTATGTGATTCCTTTATGATTTATTTCATGATTTATTTATTTTATTATTTTATTATCTATGTTTTTCATAATTTATTTATTCACAGTTTATTAAATTATTACAATTGTTTTTAATTAAAAAAAAAATTCAAATGTATTTAATTGTGTATTTCATGATTTATTTATTTATTATCTTAATTATTTCATAGCCGCTAGTTGGACACACACCATGAAATGATTAAATCAGTCAAAGTCACCCATCTAACTCAGTGGGTGGAGTCTAATGCTGATCCACTCAAGTCGATTGGTTTGCACTGCTAGCTGCAGCATGACGCTGTAGAATCCTTCCGTTAATTACATTTATTTATTTAATTAATACATTTATATTCCACCCTCCATAAAAAATGAACCAAATACAAACATGATCTTGTTTAACAAAGGAAAAGATTTAACAGAAGCTTGATCTAAAGAAATGTTTATTTCATTAAAGATTTATGCATTAAATTCATTTTTAGCAGATGTTGTTTGAACATTTATGGAATAGTCTCCAGCAAGTGTAAATAAGAAAATGAGAAGGTTAACAATTTAATAAAACATGTTATAGTATGTAAATTGGGTGTTTGTCTTTTTTTTTTCTCTTAGGGAGACGAAACAAAAACATGGCGGCTGGTGAAGATGTGGGAGTGACATGATCTAGAACTCGTATCTAAAAACAAATAAAATTTGTTATGATAGAAGTGAATAATAACAATAAAAACAACATTTTAAACTGTTTACAATAAAATGATGCACTTTACACAAAGGCATGTGGTTTAGTGGTTAGCTCGGTCGCATAACACCTACAGGGTTGAGGGTTCAAATCCGGTCTGTATGCGCAGAGTTTCCATGATCTCTCCATGTTGGTGGACTTTTTCCACGTACTCCTGTTTCCAAAGACACGCAGATGATCGCTGTTTCCGAATTGTCCTTAGTGTGTGAGTGTGTGCTTGTAGGTACCAATAAGGATGGGATCATTAGCTAATACCTTCCCCTTCCAGAAGTGATCAATAGCAGGAAGTCGTGGATCATTTCGGCCAAACGCTGTTCGTGCAGACGGCTTTAATGGACAAGTACAGAGCCAATAAAAAGAACTGATAAGACGTGTGTGCTGCAGGTTAAAACCAACTAACCAGAAAAATACAGTCATCAGTAGCATCATAGACTGTACAAACAAATACAGAACAAACAAAAGCTAAATTGAGGCTTGATTGAAGAAATGCTCACGCTAATGACTGTTACACACAAGTCATAAATGATGTCACAAAACTACAAATAACACAGCTTCACAAGAAAACACAACAAGAGCGTGATTGTGTCTCCGTCACACCTTGATCATCTCCTCGCTCCTAATTCATCTCCGTCGTTCCATAACTGTCTGGTTTCATCCAGCTTCTCGTGGACTCGTTTCCTCCAGCCGCTCTCTTCCTTAATGAAATGACACCTTGTAATTGGATTAAGTCCTCGTGTCCTACAAGCTGCTCAATGCCCCTTACACCATGTCTTCTGCTCGAAATTAAATCCGCCTTGTACTCCTCCTACTCCTTCATGTTCTTTCCTCAATCATGCAAATCGGTCCGTCTTCAATCCACTTACTCGTTTTTACAAGCAAAAACTTCCCGGCAGCAATAAAGAGATTTCCCCTTTTCACCGGATTAGTCGTGTGTTGAAAGGAAGGACAGAGAATGTAAATCTGCAGAGGAATTTCTGGGATACTTCCTGTTATACGGTATAAGTCAAATGAATTAATGTATTGCAACGTCTTTCCATTCCATGTGTGTAAGTCATGAGTCTTTGTTGAACTCTGACTGCCTTATTATTTTTCAGATCCTTTGCTTTTTGGATTGTTCCTTGGATCGCTGCTCGGCCTTGATGTTTATATTTAATGGAGTTTTGGCCCATTTTTCTGATGCCTGACCTTGATTGCAGCTCACGGTTTCACTCTGCTTACTGCCTTCTGCAATAAATCGACTTTGTATCTGATCATAGCTCTGCATCTGAGTTCTAGATGTACAGTGTACATTACATGTCCAGTTCTGTTAACGCTGCTTCTAAGGAATTTCAAGCATTTTTAATTAACATTTAAAATAAATAAATAAAGATCAAGATTTCAGCTGGTGTCTCATCAGGTTAGCACACGTCACAAAGCTCGGATGTAAACAGAAGAGTTTTAATTAAAGACAGTAGCTTCATATGTTATGAGTTAACTGTGCAATTAGCTAAGATCTTATTCACACATACACAATCACGTTCAAGTCAAACTGGGACTTGTCATGAAATTTCCCGTCAATGAAGGTGTAAAACCCATGAAAGTTTTCAGAAGACTCCACACACAGTTCGGTGATGAGACGATGTCAAATATTTAAATGGTGCAAATGTTTTAAAGAAGGCCGTACATCCATAAATGACGTGGTGGCTCGGAGCCCAGTGCAGTCGTTCTTGTGGACATTCAGCGAGTGGAACACCTGATCCTTGAAAATCCACAGATAACTTGTCCGCCAACTTGCGGAAGAGACACATCTGTCTGTTTGAACTGTACACACGATCATTCAGCAACACCACTTGCACGTTATAGAAACTCGGCTGGGAGTTATTGCCACATCTTCCGTACAGTCCTGACCTCGCTCCAAGACATTTCTGCATGTTTGGGCCATTAAAGGCGTCCCTGGGAGGCCATCGTGGCTCTGGGGTACTGAGAAAACGTTCTACCTTGATAGTATCCAAGCACTGGTGAAACACTGGGGTAAGTGCATTAGTGTAGCAAGAGATTATATAAAGAACTAAAGGAGCTTTTACTCTCATAATGCGTCCTGTTATTCTGAAGAATCAAAAGTCCTGGTTTGACTTGAACAGCCATCGTATATATTTATTTTTCTGTATTTTCAGACAGCGTTTTAGGTCACTCCAAATGGATCTTTTGTAAAACTCCTTCCAGAATCATGGGATTTATATCATCTGTGCTGATCTGCCGTGAATGAATGTGGTGAAATCCTGATCCATAGCCAAACCAGTAGCATTATGATTTATATTGATTTATTTTAATTCTTTAGTTTTATAAAGCTTTTAATGGCTATTTAACACAAAATATAAATGTCAAGACATTTTCAAGTCAACTGATATGAAACAGGTATAAAACCTGTATGAAACCTGAACTTTACGCTACTTAAAGTCCTGCCGTAATGGTTAAGTATAAAACAGGGATACTTGATTTCTTAAATCTGACCGGTGATAAGGTGTTGATTAACAGCAGATCTGATTTTAGATCAGATTAGAAGCTAATTGCAGGTTTTTATTAATGTAAGGTTCATGTTCTAATATAGCCTTATACTGTACATTATTGTTACTACTGTACAGTCTCTGTGTCAGAGATTAAGCTGTACGTTTTCCAACATGGGAAAGTCTTCAGGATGGAGGATGATGTATTTTCCAGTTTTGGGACGACATAAAAAGTTGGTTCTTCCTAACTTCAAAATAGAGAAACAGAGTTGGTGGTGAGAACGATGGTTTACAGTTGGTTTACAGGTCAGAAAGGACAGGAACCAACTGGTTTTGCAGACATTAAAGATAGTGATAAATTAACAAAATGGTAGAAACATGCTGTTATAAGAAAATAGGAAACATCTAGTTAGTGTGATGTGGCCTGAGATGAATAACATTACATCATTAAGTGTTGATTTGGACTATTCCATGGAAAGGTCAACTTTACCATGAGAAGAAAAAAGTAGGAATAATTCATAGGATTCATACCAAACCAGGCTCATACACTACAAATACCACGTCTGCTTATATGGAGTAAACTTATAAGTACTTGTAAATTAAACAGCAAAGTCCAATGCTGGGCATCGAAAAGAAAAAAGAGGCACGCAAATGATGAAAACTACAAAGAAAAAGAGAGGAAAAGAAAGAGAAGAAATAATTTCTGATTTAATAATTTCATGGTTAGCTTTTTCACAGTTACTATTGTACCAATCAGTGCTGATTCAGATCGTCTCTCATCGTCTATACTGCTTTACCCTGTATGCAGGGTTTTGGGGGATCCTATCCCAGGAGACTTAGTGCACGAGGCGGGGTACACCCTGGATGGGGTGCCAATCCATTGCAGAGCACACACATGCTACAGGCGATTTGGAAACACCAGTTCCCAAGTTGTTTCTCCGACATGCAGATTGGTCTGGACTGTTGGAGGAAACCCACCAAGAATGGGGAGAACATGCAAACTCAATTCACACAGAACCCGAGGCAGGACTCGAACCCAGATCCTGGTGGTGCAAGGCAACAGTGCTAACCACTACAGCATTGTGCCCCCCTGATTCAGACACATCACATCCATAACGTGAAAATGTCACATCCATAACTCCAGTTCATCTAAAATTATTTATTCCGAAACCATTTATTCCAAACTTTTATTTCAAATCTACACTTTTTGTGTTCATTCAGGTCTCTTTCTGCAGGATTCTTTAAAACTCATAGTTTGTACTAAACCTGTAATGTTTTATAAAATTTTGTTTAATGTCATCGCTGATATAATTCGGATGTAAATGTTTACATGAATTTAGAGGATTTGCGTGTGACTAACTGAAGAGATTACGTTAAAATTCATGCACATGGATGTACTGATATTAAGCTTGTTTATGCTCTGAGGCTTTTTATTCACCAATATGAGTCCAAGATGAGTCACGTCCACGACATTAGACCTGCCCACTTGCTTATTTTCCAATATTTGGTATATTGTACACACACAAAGGAAACTAAACTACTTGACAAATTATGAAAGTTTTCTCAAATGTTATTTAGTCCAAATTCAATGAAAATATCAATTATTTAAAGAGTACAAAATTCAGCCTAAGCAGCCTCTGTAGTTAAAATACGGCACATGCCAACTTAATGAAGCCATAAATAGCAACAATAATCACACACTTCGACAAATCTATTTTAACAACTTTAAAGCAGGAAAAAAAATTGCAATGTATGGTTTGTAAATCATAGAAACCAAGTGAGCGCTTACCTTCTTCCCTCTGTCCTTAGGACTCTGTGTCTTTTGGCTTTAATTCGCCCACTCTGTCCTTCACTCCCTCCTTCTCCGTCTCTCTGAACAGATGTGTCCCTCTCATCTCCTGATCTCTCCCCCTCCTCTCTCCTGACCGCCCTGCTAACACAATAGCCCCTTAAACACCCCCCGAAAAACAGGCAGAACACACTGTGTATGTGTGTGTGTGTGTTTGTGTGAGATCTAAGAAATAGGCTGTTACTTTTTAAAACCGAAATCCTCTTAACAAATTGATTTAAAACCATCGCAGGCCAAGATTTCACCAGGTTTCCGGCACTACACTGAAATTCACACTAGATGTCGAAGCGTATTCGATTTCTGCTTTAATATTTAAACTGTAAATTAAACGTCAGATGACAGAGAGGACAAGAATGATTGAACGCTGGGGTCGGATGGAGAAAGGTTTCGAGATAAGTACATTTTCGCATGTCCGAGTCTTACATGCTGTCTTTCGGATTATAACAGAGATTCCAGATGTGTTGTCAATCTCTCCAGAGCAGGAGCGTGTGGGTCTGAAGGGAATTACTTAATCAGAAAAGCACACAGGCAGGATGCTTAATGTTTACAGGACAGTTTTTTTTTTTGCTGAATGTTGTTATGGAGAGTAGAATGCAGAATTAGCGGGAAGCCAGGACGACTGGCAGAGATGCTGGCAAGGAAAACGCATTAAAACATTCTGAACGATCGGATTCGAGAATCCGACAGGGTAGTCTTTTAAAAATCTTGCACTAGGATCTGAGGACTGTTGATGTTGCAATAACTAAGAGTCATCCACGTCTTTGTTTTTTTCTTCTTGCTTTTTTTCCACAAATAACATTGACATCACTTCCAATAATGTTATATAATATTCTTAAAAAAAAAAAAACAAGGAACAAATCAACAGCTGTCGTAGTTTTAGACCATTTAAACACTAAGAAATATAAGATTTTAAATTAAGAAAATGATGGGAAGTAAGTACAAGTGGGTGTTCAAGTCAAACCGGGACTTTTGATTGTGCAGAATAACAGAACACAGTTATCAGAGTAAAAACTCCTTTATTTACCTTTAAGAATGCCCGCTTCATGCCTGAAACCCTGGCCTCCCAGGAACTCCTTGACTTCCCCAAACATGTGGAGCGAGATCAGGACTGTACAAAAAAATTACAATTCATCCCAGTCAAGTTATTCATTTGTATTTATAATTGTTTAAAGAGAGTTTTCCTATTTGGACACATCATATTTCTCTTAATTAAAATGTTAAATTATTTAAATTATGGATATGTTGGAGGAACAAGGTTAACAATTTCTGCTTACAAAACATTTTTTAAAAAGTTTAAATACAGCACATTTTTATACACTACTTTAGACATTTTTATTAGAACATTCAGTAAACTAACATTTAATAAATGTAGCCATTCATTAAGGCCAGGTTACGAAATGTGACGGCATTTAGAAACCACAATTGTAAAACCACCCGTGTGGAAAAGAGCCAAGAGGCCACATGATTGTCCGTGTCGTCCTGGTGACGAGGCTGACCCAGGTCAAAGGTCAGCGCCGGCTCTAGGGCCAAAAGGGTAGTGCGCACTGTATTTTAAGCCTGTTCGATGTGTGTGTGTGTGTGTGTGAATAGGGTTGTGTGTTAGAGTCAGAATGATCGAAAAGCCACAAAGGACCTTGTGAACTCGTGTCTCCGTAACAACTCAGTGCGCTGTTGGAGGAACTCTGGAGTCACATAGACGTCCATTGTGAACGTCACATCAAGGCCCGTGTGTAGGATCTGACGAGAACGAGCGAATATGGAACACTTCCTGATGTGTAGTGATGACTGCAGGCCCAAGCATTATGCGCAGGGAAGATGTGGACAGATGATGCGTCCATGAGGCTTCGGGAATGTTTGGGAGATGTGTTCACGCGAGTGTTCAGTAAATGGAGACTCTGTGTATTAAGAGCCCTGTTTTGTGGATTTGGGAAGCTGAAATTTCCTTCATTCTGGCTCTGAGGTCAACACGAATTATAACTACAGTATCTGTGTTACTCCATTCATAAATTTTCAGACATAATGACCAACTTTTCCAAGTAAAATGTTTACGTTCCCAATGATTCGGTGTTGTTTCCATTTAACTGGAATAAACTCCAATGTTTACTACATAGCTGTACTTTAAACTGGAGCAGCAACTTCAGTAACACTTCTATCGTAGACGCTCCACATAATCTAATCCTGATTTTAAAACTTAACAAAAGAAAAAACATATAATCATTGATATGGTGAGGTTTTCTTTATGGAAGCAGCCTCCAGCATCAACGCTCTGTAACATGAGAAAATCTTCAGGGTAGATAATTGAACTTTTTACTTCTCTTTCTATTAGAAGGTAATGTTTTATTGTTTTATTAAGAGAGAAAAATGAAAGACTATAGAGGGCACGGTGGTTTATGTTATCATGTAAGAGATATCGAGCACTTGTTTCATGGAAGTTAAATGTTACAGTAAATGAAACCAGACAGTTAAAGATATGACGAAGGAAGAACGAACAGAATCACGCTGTTCTCTGTTCTTTCGGTAAATCTGATACAAAAAGGAATTCAAGTAGCAGCCTGACCTAAAACATCACTTCCTGCACTTCCTGTAATTCTAGTCCATGAGAGATGGGAGATCTATATCTTATTGGTAAATGCAAATGCACTCTAACAGATGAGGAGAACACCCAGGGTTACGTGAGGTTACTGCACTGCAGGTGCAACCAAAAACGTTGGAGGTGTGATCAAACGAAACCATCGTATCGCATACAGAGTAACAGCTAAAAAATGATGCACAGGATCGGCATGCGCAAAACAGGAAGTTTATTATACTGTACATACTGTATATAATTCATGATACTAAATAGTGAGTGAGTAACAGTAATTTCCTGATGTGTTGTATATGTATACAATTAAAAATATATGAATAGCGACTATAATAAAGACAGAGCATGATAATAATAATAATGTACTACTAATAATAATAATTATTTAAAAAACTTATGTCATATAACTACTGTACTACTAATGTTCATTTTCTTTACATAAATTGTCACAATGTAAATAATACAGAAATTTCCTATAAATGTTTTAAGGTTAGTTCGCTGGACGTTTTGTGGTATAAAAATGAACTAAGCCTAACATTGAAATAAAACTGTTTACTATCTCAGGATTCATTCACCCTCAATGCGTTTATCCTGTATACAGTATTGCGAGGGGCCTGGAGCCTATCCCAGGGGACTTAGGGTACACCATGGCTGCGGTGCCAATCCATTGCAGGGCACACACACCCACACACTACGGACAATTTTGAGAACAACTATTAGCCTAATCTGCATGTCCTTGGACTGTGGGAAGAATCCAGAGTACCTGGAGGAAACCCACCAAGCACGGAGAGAACATGCAAACTCCACACACAGACCGGAGGCAGGACCCCGCCTTTGGAGGTGCAAGGCTTGAGTGCTAACCACTACGCCACTGTGACCCCAATGTCTGAGGATCATGATCATTGCTTAAATCCTTCTACTTTTTATTTCTGTATCATATGTTTATTCTACTTCTGTTATCTTTCTCTTTTTTTTTATCACTGACTCAGAGACCTTTTGCACAAAAAAAAATCCAATGCTTTCATACTGATGGTATGTGAACAAATGGCAAATAAAATCTCTTGAATCAGTGTTCTGGTATGAAGAAAAAAGAAGTGAAAAAAAATCTAATGCATCACATCCTTCTTTAACATAGAGGTGCATTCAAGTGAAACTTTTGATTGTACAAAATAACAGAACACAGTTATGAGTGTAAAAACTCCCTTTATTTCTCTATATAATCCCCTGCTACACTAATGCACTTATCCCAGAATTTCACTAGTGCTTGGATACCATCAAGGTATAAAGTTTCTCAGTACATCGGAGCCATGATCGGACTGCCTGCTTCTCGTCTTAACCGCTTGCGTCCCAGGAACTCCTTTAATGCCCCAAACATGTGGAGATGGCTTGGAGTGAGGTCAGGACTGTACAGGGGGATCTGGCAATAACTCCTGTGTACAGTTCCCACAAACAGGTGCATCTCTTCCGCAAGTTGAAGACAAGTTATCTGTTATTATACAAGCTTCTTTAAAACGTTTGCACCATTTAAATGTTTTACTGCTGCTGCTTTTATTGAAAAATCTGCACAGCTTTGATTCGCCCCTAGGTGACCGTTTTGACGTTTTACATAGTTTCCCCTTTGATAACTGGCTCTATTACTAACTACCTCTTTAGTGACCTCACCCACCCATATTAGGGACCCCACCCACCCCATTCACACATTTTTCATCCTTGTGACGTCTGGCAAACGGTACCGGAGCATTACAGCTAGAACATCCAGACGCCGGGACAGTCTGTATCCACAGGTCATCATGCTGATAAACAGTTATCACCCACTACCACTTCCACAGATGTAACATGCCTAAGGCTACCCCTCCTGCTCAAATGTACCCTGAACTTTACAGTAGACTATATTGCACAACTCCATGTTATCTGGATTAGGAAACTGCGACACTTTACATATCATACATTACGTCACTTTACCTTCACTCCTCAATTTACCTTCACTTTGTCATTTTAATTGTTTACTTGTACCACAGGGTTTAGGAGACGGTTGTTAAACCGCATTCCGGGTTATTTACACTGTACATTTAAAATTCTATTCTCCTTTTTTTTGTTGTTGTTTCTTATTTATATTTATCTCTTACTGTAATTTTAAAGGCTAAGACAAAATAAGAATTTCATTGTACCTAGCTATATTTGACAATAAAAATCTTGAATCTTTAAATACTTAGTAATAAATAATAATATATCAAATGTTTCTTTTTGTTTACTTTTTATTTGAATGCAAATAGTTCTTAAAGAGCATGGTGTGTTGCCATGACAACAAGTCAAGT
>JAQMYG010000002.1:4984028-4994028 GCA_030014215.1 Clariallabes teugelsi
TTTTTGGACGCCTTCAGCATTCCTTTACAATGTAGAAAGAAATAAAAATCAGGAACCATCATGGAGTTAGAAAGTGAACCCAAACTTTTGAACGGTAGTGTATAACAATAATATTACCCTCATATGTTATCTTATTGTATCAGATATTTTTATCAAGTATATGTGAATGTCACTGCTAGTTATCTACCTTCGGTTACGACCTGCTGTAATATGCAACCTGACACACGTGATGGTTAACAAATCAGATTTAAAGGTCATATATTATACTCTTTTTTAAACATGACTATATAAGTCCTGGAGGTCTTCAAAGATGTGTCTGTGTGTTAATGTTCCAGCTGAGTGCAACTCGGATCCTACATTTCGGCCGCCTAATTAGTTTTTCTGTTTCACTCCTTTTTCTGTGTCTGTATCTTTAAATAAACTGATGTCTTATGGCTTCTTTGCAGAAGTGCATTTTCCTACTCAATAAGAGCACAGGGACCGGCTCATGCCATTTGCATTTACGACTAATAAAAATGAGTCAGAGTTTTAATTCAAGATGACATCGTCATTATTCAGTGACACACAAGTTAAAACACAACTAAGAGCCGAAGAAGGCTAGGTTAGCCATTAACAACAAGCTGCTACTCACTAGCGCCTCGGGGTCTGGAGTTTGCATGTTCTCCGCATGCTTGGTGGGTTTTCTTCAGGTGCTCTGGTTTCCTCCCACAATCCAAAGACGGATGGATGGATGGATGGATG
Organism: Clariallabes teugelsi; assembly: GCA_030014215.1. Lineage (NCBI taxonomy): Eukaryota > Metazoa > Chordata > Actinopteri > Siluriformes > Clariidae > Clariallabes > Clariallabes teugelsi. The sequence continues at coordinate 4,984,770 of JAQMYG010000002.1, forward strand.
GATGGATGGATGGCGACCCATTAGCCTAATCCGGAGAATGGAAAAGCTGGGCGGAGCTGAGCATTGTGCCAGGGGAGGGTCTGAAGGACGATATATGAGGACAGAATAGGGGGAAAATCAAATCTGCTTGTTTAAGCCCCAACAAATACCAAACTAGAACATGGAAAAACAGCAAACAATGCCCTCCGGGTGCGCCGGTTTCCTCCCACAGTCCAAAGACCAGCAGATTAGGCTAATTGTTGTTCCCAAGTTGGCCATAGTGTGTGAACAAGTGCGTGAGTGTGTGTGCCCTGCATTAGATTGACACCCTGTCCAAGGAGTATCCTGCCTCGTGCCCTAAGTCTTCTGGGACAGCCTCCAGGCCCGCGCGACCCTGAATACAGGATAAAGCGGTATTGACGATGAGACAGAAAGAGAGAGAATGAGAGCAAGGAATTTCGAATGAGGAAGTGAATTTTTGCGATTAAATATAGAGGTTAACGTGTATACGGCATCACCATAAAGCCCCCAAAAAGCTGAATCAACACAATCCTTTACACTAAGCAACCAAACATACGAGACTGCCGAGTAACTGCTGAGACTTTGATTTAATATCTCTGAATAATAGAAAAGTAATAATAAAAAGATCTGCCCATATGGAGACACCCGGCTTCATTCAGTCACGATTTTCTCTCACGGCAGTGACATGCTGTTTTAAATCTGTCCGGCCTTATTGTCAATATGGAGACTGATTTGCTGCATCAAACTGGTGAAACTTTTACACATATATTATTTTTATTTTCATTGAAATCCATTTCACACCATCTTATTATCAGAGTAACCTCACTACCTGCTACGTGTAAACAGAAGGACTGGCTAATATCTCGTTACTGGAGATAAGCTACGACTCTAACGTTGTTTGAAGCCTCTCCAGGGCCGACTACGGCCTTCATCAGCGCAGCCATAAATGTGAAAATGAAAAGGTCTTGTGTTTAATTATGAGCATCCAGGACGCTGCCTGTGCAACACCGGTGTCGGGATGCCATCACCTTGGTACCCAGTGCCAGCTGTACTTTCAGGGATTAACTGTCGCCAAAGGGGGATCCGGGAGCACTCGTTCTCCACGGCAACCGTGAAATTCAGGCGTGAAATATGAACGCTGAGGCCGCCTTAGCGACCATAAACATGACTTGGGGCTTAAGGGGCTTCCAGCGGTGCGACGTAGGCGCTTAAAGTGTCTCGTCTCCATGGTGAGCGTCCTCCGATAGCTCCTAATGACAGACGAGCAAACAGGTCACCTTGTCTCGTCGGCTTCCTCTGCGTCGTTCGACGTTTGTCCCTCTCTTTCTTTTTTTGTTTTGTTGCTAGATGTATCAGTTCATTCTGCATTTTTAAACAGATTTGTTTCCTCCACCAGTCTGCAAGATCTTGCTTCAGCGTAACCTCACATCATATTTTTTTTTTTTTCAAATTTTGATCAAATATTGTCTGGTTTGACATCGATCGATAATCTAGTCCACATCTCGATTAAGTCTTAGTGTATTAGACTTCATCATCAGACATAATTCACACCAGGTCAAACAAAATGTCTGGAAAACCTGAACTAGTACCTTATGGAGTGAAATCATGCATATAGACAGTTGCCGTTGCATGTAGTTTATGAATGAATTCCTATAAAACAGTGCATATTTAATATTATAAGTGATATATTACCCAAGCTTAGAGTTAAGTCTGCTGCATTTACCTGCATTTCATTCTAATATTACATCCTTGCCAGTTTCATGATCTGGTTTCCATGGTAACAGACAGAAACATCTATGAAGCTAACCCAAGGTGGCCCAACAGCAAGAGACTTTTTTTTTTTTTTACACGTTCACTGATATGTCAATGAAGCTTTATTAATAACAAAATATCAGTATTTATCATATAAAAACTGCATTAATTGCATATAAACTATAAGACACACTGCATTTAGTCTTCAGTGATGTTGTTTTGTATATATTATGTTGTGACTCATGAAGGACGTATATGAGATTGCAAAAGATGTGCCATTTGTTTTTAAACCATCTCATATCCATCCTCCATATGATAAAAGTTATATCTCATAAACGTTTCAGTGTCTTGCAGGTACAACTAGATTCTGGCACGTCCTTACCAGCTTTGGACATCTGTATCTTTTCCCATTTTTCTTGGCAAGAACCTCTGACAGACTGGATGGAGAACATCACTGAATGGTGAACACATGCTGTCTTAGGATGCTTAGATGGTTTATTAAGAGATTTATTTTGATTGAATTCATACCTGGTCTTGAACCCTTCCAGTTTTATGTTGCTTATATCCTGTTGAAAGTTGAACCTCTGTCCTAGTCTCATGTGTCTTATGGACTGGGACTGGCTTGTGCCTGGTTCGTTCACCCTGACCACTTACCCAGTCCCTGCTTTTGAAAAACATTCATGTAATATGATGCTTCCATCACCATGCTTCACTGTGCACACATTCTCAGGATAATGAACAGTACTGGGCTTTTTTTTTTTTAATCAAACATAAGTCTTAATTTTGGTCTAAATCACAGCAGGGAACCCTTTCTTCTCATCTTCTCCAAGTTTCCTTCTGGAAATTTGTATATTGCTTCTTTCTTTCTCAATACTATAAAGCGGAAGCTGTGATTGTCTAGTCAACATCTTCTCATGTCTCAGCTGTGGATCTCTCTAACGTATTTAAGAGTATTCCTTAGCTTCTTGCTTGTATCCCTGACTAATTACCTCTTTACATGCATCAAACCCTGATGGATATTTTTCCAGAATTTATCCTGGACTTGTGTTAATAGCTCTTTCAGCTTCATGATGCCGTGTACCGTATGTGTATCTCTTCTAACGAACTATGGCTTCTCCCAGGATCAGGTGTATATTGAAGCGAACACTTTGACTTTACATTGACATGCTCCATCCAACTAAATGTATAACTTTCAAAGCTAAATATGAATTAGGGGTGTTCAAGTCAAACTGGGACTTCTCGTTAAAGCGATTTGACATTTCAGAGCCCACTGCAGTTGTTTCCGGGAACATACAGCGAGTAGAACGCCTGATCCTCGAAAATCAATAGATTAACCTGTCGCAACTTGTGGAAGAGATGCATCCGTCTGTGTGAACTGTACACACAGTCCGTCTCCAACACAACTTGCACATTACGGGAACTCGGCTGGGAGTTATTGCATCATCTCCCATACAGTCCTGACCTCGCTCTCCAAGCCAATTCCACATGTAAAGGAGTTCCTGGGAGGCCAGTCGTGATGTGAAGCAGGCAGAATGAATCTCATCATGGTTCTGGCGTAAAAGAAAACTTCCTACCTTGATGGTATCCATGCACTAGTGAAACACTTGCATTAGTGTATCAGGGGATTATAAAGAGAAATAAAGGGAGTTTTTAATTCTCATACTTGTGTTCTGTTATTCTGTACAATCAAAAATCCTGCTTTGACTTGAACACCACTTATAATGTTAATTAAGTCAACTTCAGTTTCACTATAGAATACAAACAAGGGAACACTTACTTATTTGCAAGTCACCGTGCATGTATTTGTAAGACGATTTCTTCTTGAAAAGTTCTAACAAATATAAATCGCATGGAAATGAAGAAAGACGAAAAAGAACAGCCACGGTTCTATCAGGAAGCGAAGTGGACGATGTGTTTTAACGATGCATTCTGGTCATGTCTCCACCTCGGCTGCTAGGAGACACGGCGCTATGCGCAGGGAACATCGGAGCGAACATATTGTGTTTGTGTGCACAGTTAATGAGTGTTTTTGAGCTTTCATGAATTGAAATGAATCTCGTTCACCCCTTAAGATACAAATCTAATCATTTCTCCCAAGGCAACCCCATTTTTCTGTTCCACAACACATATGTTCTGTTTGGGTCAGTTATTTACTGCAGTTTTTTTTTTTTTTTGAAAAATGGAAAAACAATGAAGTTATTGTAAGATTTCTGAAGTGGTTTATAAGGATATTATACCGCAGCACTGTTAAATCCTTAATTCTGATTGGACTAAAGGTTCAGAGAAATTTTCCATCACACAAACTCTGATGTTATTTTTGGCTGCAAGCAAATTACAGCTTCATATTTCTGCACTCGTCTAACATCTAAAGTGATGTCGAGGTTTTTATATAACTTTTTTTTGGAAGGAGTCTCCAGTGTGAGTGCTCGGTAACAAATTAAGATAATAATAATTATTCTAGTTACAATAAAGTAATATTGTAACATTTCTCATGGATGTTCCACAACATTAAATGTAAATGGATAAAAAGTATGACGTGACATGAATAAGTATGATGTTCCAGGAAGTAATTAAAATTCATTGTGGAAATAAGTCTGCCCTGCATCAGACCACTCCATCATTGATTACTGTCCTGTAACTGCATATCCTTAAATGGTTTTTGTTACCTGCATAATGACAAAATCTATAGAATTAGCCTGGTTTAATGTTGCTAAGTAAATCAGAGCAACAGAAATGAACTGAAGCATGACAACTTTGTCCCCAGACGGACCAATCTGTTGTTTTCTTGCTTGTTTCAATTAAATTCATCTTCAGTGTTGTTAGGGTTTCAGCTTTGCACAGGACTTGTCGCTGTTTTGCAGAGCCTTATGGGTGACAGATGTCACTGTTTTGGTCGCGCCGCACTCATGTGACCGTGATCCGCGACGTCTGGAATCTGCCTTTACATACTAACTAGGACCATCTTGTTTGAATCAGTTTCTAAACTGTCATAATCATAGTCTTGTAACAACACTAATGCTATAATTACATCATGGAGGCCTTGTGCTTATAACTTAAAAATATTAACCTTCCATGGTATTAGTGCAGATATTGTTTTTAAATAAGCAGCCAGGATGCTAAGTAATGAGCATAATTCAAGCTTTAAGCTTTAAGTACAAAGAGTCAGCTTAAGAGAAAAAAGTCAACTTTACATCAAGAGAGTCAAATAGAGATTTAAATAGAAAGGAAGTCAATTTTACACAAAAACAGTCAACTTTACATCAAAAGAGTCAGATTTAAATAAGGAGAGTCAGATTCACATCAAACGAGTCAGGTTAAAATAAAAAGAATCAATGTTAGTAAAAAAGTGTGACCTTTAATTAAAAAAAAAAAAAAGGTCCCTTTAACTTAAAACAGTCAGTTATTAATGAGTCACATTTAATTAAAAGCAGACAACATTAAAAAAAAAAAAGTCATCAATAGAGTCAAGAAAGAGAGTCAACTTTACATCAAAAGAGTCAGCTTTAAATAAGGAGAAGCAGATTCACATCAGTTAAAATAAAAAGAATCAATGTTAGTAAAAATGTGTCAGCTATAATTTAAAAAAGGTCCCTTTAACTTACAACAGTCAGTTATTAATGAGTCACATTTAATTAAAAACAGACAACATAAAAAAAAGCCGTCTTTAATTAAAAAAATAATCAACTTTAAATTGAGAGATTCAGCTTTTAATACAAATAAAAACATCAGTTTTAATCATGATAGTCTCTGGAAAAAAAGAGACAACTTTAAAATAAAGGGTCAGATACGACACATTTGCACATGACATCACGTCGTCTGTGTTGCCTGCAGATGAAGGTCAGGAAGTGACCATCAGATCCGTTGTTACAACTTATTTGCGTATGTTAAAGCTTTTTTTTTTTTTTTTTTAAACCTATGTAAATGCTGATATTGTTCTTTTGCAGTCTGTGACCAGTAACTGAACAGTACATAGTGATTATAACTAACACTAACTAACTCCTGAGTGTTGTGCAGGGTGCAGTGTTATTGGTACAAGTGATTAAAATTGTGTTGTTGTTTTTTTTCTATAGGCTGCTCTTGTGCTCAGAACGAGATTGTATCTGTATTTTGCACAGTGGATGTGCAATAGTGACAAATTTAAAACAATTGTTCTAAGCAGAGCCACTCTTGATCTCCCCTGGGGCCCTAAGCAATATTGAGGAAAGGGGCCCTCCTACCTGACCTGAGAGCCTTGAGAACCGTTCGCTATTGCCACTCAGACACACCCGACACCCGAGTGCTCCGACTACACTGTCAATTTATCATTTACATCATAAATTCAAACTAACCGCACTATTCTTCATTTTATCAGCTGCATCAGGGCCATTCAAACAGACACCCCCTTTATTTCCTATTATTCAGATTTAAATTTAAAATACTCTACTAAACACTTCTTGGTTATTATTTACTACATTTTAATGTCAATCCGTTGCTTTCTATCTTGTTTTAACTAAACCAAGCCTGAGAGATGAGGTAATCAGAGTTTTATTTTAATATACAGTATATATAACTCCCCCTATGATGAGAGCCACCACACCCATATATTTTCTGTACTGGTCCCCATCGAGGTCGAATTTTATTTCATGCGAATGCATATAAACATCTCATCCAAGTTTAAGTTTGGAAACATGTTGTTTCCAAGTCAAACCGGGACTTTTGATTGTGCAGAATAACAGAACACAGTTATGAGAGAGGAAAAAAAAAAACTGCCTTTATTTCTCTATATAATCTCCTGCTACACAAACTTATCCCAGTGTTTCACTAGTGCTTGGACACCATTAAGGTAGGAAGTTTTCTCACTACACGGAGACATGATCTGAGACTCTGGCCTCCCAGGGACTCCTTTACAGGACTGTAGGGGGGATGTGGCAATAACTCGCATCCTGTAATGTGCAAGTGGTGTTGGTGAATGATTGTGTGTACAGTTCCAGTAACGAGGTAGTAACATTTACTTTGTTACATTTACTTAATTAACTTTTGAAAAAAAAAGTCCTTCTATGAGTAGTTTTACTGCACCATACTTTTTATTTTTACTTGTGTAGACTTGTGAAGAAGAAACACTACTCTTACTCCGCTACATTCAGCTACACTCATCATTTATTCTACACATTAGATATTCTTTGTTTTTGCCAGAAATGCACCGGAAATGCAACCGGTGGATCTACCATGTGACTGTTTCACCAATCAGACGCAGTAACAATAACCGCATGTAGTAAAATGACCTCAAAGAAACGCTACATAGAGAGGGGAAAAAAAAAATCTAGCTGTTGTAGACAGCGAAGGAAACGTGTCAAACATGTTTATTTAATAATTTAAGAATAAATAAATAAAAATCTGACATTACGATAAAACAGTTACTTAGTACTTGAGTTCTTTTCACCAAATACTTTTTTACTCTTACTTGAGTAATATTATTTTGACGTACAGCCACTCTTACTTGAGTACAGTTTTTGGATGCTCTACCCACCTCTGTACAGTTCACACAGACAGATACGTCTCTTCCGCGATCAGGATCATCATTCACGGACGTATAGCCTACTTTAAAACGTTTGCACTGATCAGATGTTTCACTGCGGTTAAAAGTCTCATCACCATCTCAACATGTGCTTGAAGTCTTCTGACAATGTCAAACGTTTTTACACTTTTATTCACCAGAAATGTCATCATAAGTCCCGGTTTGACTTGAACGCTGCTTATAAACAGTTGTTATTCACTCACTTTGTCAGGTACAAAGTCTCAGAAATAACTTACTGTTACATGCTGACATCAAACTTATAGAAGAGAGAACACAAGCTGACCTGATTGCTTTTCCCACAGTTCACTGTCATGGTGTTGAACGTGTGTGAGAGTGTGTGTGTGTGTGTGTGTGTGTGTGTGTGTGTGTGTGTCCAGAAAAATAGTTCCACTTGATCTTCTCGTTAAAGTTGTCAGCAGTGACACATGTGAGAGGTAGACAGGGCCTTGTGTAATTCGTAGGGCTCTAGACAGCTTAGGTATCTTATAGTGCTGTCCAGCTCTGGCTATAAGCAGCAACACTAACAGTTCCACGAAGAACCTGCAAGTCCTGAAGTCGTTAATTTCACAGTGCGAGGTGAGAGATCTGTTAGTCTTCCCTGGGGGCCCAGTGGTTAGGATTCGGTGTGCTCATGCGGTCAAGGCTGTGGGTTACTGGGTTACTCATCGGAAGGTCAGAGGTTTGAGCCCCAGGACCATCAAGTAGCCACTGTTGGCCTTGACCAAGGACTTTAACCCTATCTGCTCCAGGGGGTGCTGTATCCTGGCTGACCACAGCTTCCTAACTGGGAAAGCTGAAAAAAAATCTTTTTTTTTTTTTACTGTGACGGAAAGTCGTCAGTTTTTTACACGATGAAAAAAGAAACTTGGAAAGGTCTATTGCATAACGGCTCTGAACTCCATCCTCGTGTTTGTCCTAGCGGTTCTCTCAGAAGAACATTCACGCTCCAGCCTAAGGTCACAAAAACTTTTTTCTTCTAAAGTGCTTTCTGTCTGACTTGAACTTATATTTGGCCCTTGATCAGCGCTGGAAGAGAAAATGTCAGCATTGTTTCCCAGGTCGGGTTAACATCGTCACCTGCCATCCTGACCTGAGAAAATATAGCAATGTACAACACCAAGAGAATTCTTTCCTCGATCTGATATTTAATTTGCTGGAGCGCGCTTCAGACAGACTGTCCTGGAGATCGTGCCTTCGCTTTTACAGTGCAAGTTTAGAGCTCAGGTTTAGGCTTGAACTGTGATCTCTTACACGGGATCACTAGCGGAAAACTTCAGCCTCTGATCTCCTGCTGTCTTAGTGACGTTTGAATCACAGTAGCACTGATTAGACTTTTTTAAAAAGTGTGTTGCTTTATCAGTCATTGAATATTAACCAAATTAACCCAATGCATCTCAGAAAAAAGGGTACTTACCTGTACTTTTCCTTGGATGGCTTTCACTAGGATGGTACTTTAAGCCTACACCTTTTGTACCTTAGTGTCTTTTATTCAGAAAAGTGTTTGAAGTGTATCTTTGAACCATTCACATGAAAAGACTACAGGATTTACAGTCCAAGTTCCACTACATACAAGATTTTGGGTGAAAGATACTAAAAGGTACTCAAGACAAGCGGATCGACCCACTGACAAACATACAGTACATACAGAACAGTTCAGTACCTTTTTTTCGAGTGGGACGCCTGAGACTTGAAAATTTGCCGGATAACTTATTTACATTTAGGCATTTTGGCAGACGCCCTTATCCAGAGCGACTTACATTTTTTATCTCATTAAACATCTGAGCAGTTGAGGGTTAAGGGTTTTGCTCAAGGGCCCAACAGGGACAATGTGATGGTCGTGGGATGACCAGGGACCATCCGAACCTTAACCACTGAGCTACCCCTGACCCCTGACTTATTGCCTACTTGCGGAAGAGACGCATCTGTCTGTGGGAACTGTACACATTTCCACAT
>JAQMYG010000002.1:4999554-5009801 GCA_030014215.1 Clariallabes teugelsi
TAGAATGTAGAAAATAAATCACTAAACAAAAACAAAGAAATTTGCAAGTGACCCCAAACTTTTGAACTGTAGTGTATATTTTCTGTATTATATGTATAACATAAAAAATTTTTTAATCAGCACCGATACTGTGTATTGGCCGACAGCAAATTTACAAAACTTTGACATTGAATTGAAGACTCCTCCCAAAAATGTTACATAAGATTCTGCGCTATATAAACAAGAGATTTAAATCTAAAGATGTCTATACTTCAGCACATGCTAACTGACTTACAGTAGTGGATCATGGTGAAAATAAATGCTCTTAAGTTTGAGATGCTTTAGAAAATGAATCGGAATTGAAATAATGGCATGAATCCTCATTTTTTTAATGGACATTATTTGGATGAACCCTTCGTAACTTTCGTAACTCAACACGATCTCATCACCGTCAATCAGCGTTTAGGCTTCTGTGCCAGCGTCTGGAAATCTTCTGAAAAGAATCAAACGCAAGCCTACAGTATAGGCCCGGGGTATTTGAGAAGCGTTCTTGGATCAGATCCTACTTCACGTCCTTAAGAACGTCATGAATGAAGAATTAACAAAAAAACAAGACAGGAATGCAAAAACTGAAAGAATTGTGTGAGAACTGCAAAGCCAAGGTTCACGAAGAGGTTTGAACACAAAGCTGTTCCAATTTCAGCAAGTTTATGTACTTGGAAACCAAAGGCGAAGAAAAAAAAAGCGTCTTTCTGGAACACACACACACACACACACATATGCACACAAAAACATTTTAGATCTTCGGCATTCCACAGTGGTTTTGCAGCTGCGGTGTCTCAATTCAGCAACAGAAGCAGCCAAACAAACAGAAAGAAAGACAGAAGTCTTGTGCTCCTTCTTCTTCTCCTCCTCCTGCTTGTTGTGGAGCCTCGTCTGCATGTGGAACTACTCATGAGGTTTATACACGCAGTACGTAACGTACGCCCTGCCTAACAACCTCAGGCGATAGGAGGACGCTGGGAGATCCTTCAGCAAAGAGAAAGATTGATAAGCAGTGAGAGGGTGAGACAGTCCTTTACTCTCTGGGAGACATCTGGAAGTGTTGCGTTTTATGAGCTGGAACTGAAAGAAAAGGCATTTTTTAGGAAGATCAGACACTGACGAAAACAGGGAAATAAAATCATTCTCGTTTAACTCTGTTCAACATGTCATATTTCATGTTTAATCTTGATGGAAAAATATATTCCTTCATGAACTCACTTAGAAGGACACATCTTGTCGCACGACCACATTTCATTCTTTGTTTTGTTTGTCCTCGAGTTTATTTCTGTCCAGCCGTGGCCTTGGTGTCTGTTTTGACAACGTGCTCCAAGTATAATACTCGGAAAGGTCTTAATTATGGTCTGGGCTGTCTGTGAAATCGTTTTAAACCTCAAGTCTTCGTGCTCGTAATTGACAAAAACTGACCGAGAGAAAAGTTGAAGAGAATCCCAGCAGAGGACCAGGAGGACGCGGAGTGGCTTCGTGTCCATGTTTAGTCCAGGAATCACAAATACAAGCATTTTAGCCTTTAAATGTGTAGATTAAAGACTTTATTGCGAAACTGTATGTGTGTTTTAGAGAACTACTCATCTACACTCTTAGGTTCTTGTTCTCAAGGAAACGTGCCACCTGAACCTAATGTGATCTCATAAAAGAAGATACCCCTCCCCTAGGGAAGTTTGTTGCTTAGTTCTTCTGTTTTTTGGAAGGGGCGTGGCTCAGCAGTAGGTCATTTACATAAACTCTGAAACAGTTCGTAAGAGGGGTGAAAAAAAAAGCTTTACCTAAGTGGTACATCAGTTAGTTTATTAAAAAAACAAAAACAAATGGGACCTTTAACATCCCCCCTTATATCCTGGTTCGGTTTGTGGAGTTCTTCAACTCTGAGAGTTGTTCAAGTCAAACTGGGACCTTCAATTATGCAGAATAACAGAAAAACTTGGATACCATCAAAGTGGAAAGTTTTCTCAGTAGTTATGATCAGGCTGCCTGATTCATGTCTGGCCTCTCAGGAACTCCTTTACATGTGGAAATGGTTTGGAGCGAGCAAGGTCAGGACTGTACTGGAGAGTTCCAGTACTTCCAGTCGAGTTCCTGTAATGTGCAAGCGCTGTTGGTGAATGATGGTGTGTACAGTTGCTACAGACAGAGGCGTCCACTTGGCATTCCACTTGTTCGATGTTCACGAGAACGACTGTAGTGGGTTCTGAGCCCCCTTGGCCGGTATCATGATTGACGGAATTGAAAAATTATTGCACGTTCATATGTTTTGCCAACAGTCTCATCACCGTACTGCGCATGAAGTCTTCTGTAGACGTCTCTGACTTTTACACCAGAAATTTCATCACAAGTCCCGGTTTGACTTGAACGACCCCTCGTATAACTCCATCGCTGAAGCATAATTAGATCAAATTTTCTGCATTGAAGATTTTTATCAGAACCTATAAAATCAAATTAAACACACAATCCTGTGTAACTCGATCCTGCGCCGCTCATCAGGTTCCCTGGATGATCCAGATTTACAGTCGGCGATCAGTGTGATTAATTCCGACATAAAAGCGGACATAAAAGTGAGATGCGTTCTGAGAGCATGAAGCTCGGGCATCTTGTTGCAAGTGTATTAAATATATTGATCTGATCATTAATACTGAGTGTATTTATGACAAATGTGCACGCAGTAAAGTTACTAATTAATCACTACCGATGTCGCTATCAAGGCCAAGTCAAGGGCTGGCAGAAAACGTCTGCCATCGGTTAAGTTTTATTATCACTTCCTCTATTACAGCAAACACGATAGCCATTACATTTATTACATTTCCGCTATGGAAAAATGTGTCATTGATTGGCTCCGTCGGCTCGGTACTACAGAGTGCAGGTCAAAAACTAAAGCATAAAAACATCATTCAACATGCAATGGAGACGTGATCGAAAAAGCAGAGGAGAGCGGCATCCAGGAGAGCAGAGGTCTCGGTGTAATACTGATGTGTGGTCTGTCATGGAAGGGGTTCAGCAAAGTGAATGCTCGGACCTCGGTGCTGGCTCTGATGTCTGTAATAATAATAATAATAATAATAATAATAATGATAATAATATAATGAGGGCTAGTTATTATTTGCAGTTAAAGTGAATTGTATGGTTTTGTCTGAAGCACAAAACCAAAATCACATTAAATAAAGAATAACACATAACAGGGGGGACTATTCATGGAAAATAATTATCAACAGTCTGCTATGATGAGGCGGCACGTTGACTTAATGATTAGCACTTTTCTCGTCTAAATTCCAGGGCCTGGGTTCGATTCCCGCCTTGGGGTCTGTGTGCACGAAGTTCCCATGTTCTCCCCGTGCTTTGGTGGGTTTCCTCTGGGTGCCCCGGTTTCCTCCCACAGTCCAAAGACATGCAGATTAGGCTAATTGGCGCAAATTGCCCGTAGCGTGTCTGTGTGTCCTGCAATGGATTGACACACTGTCTAGGGTATACGTGTCCTGAGTCTCCTGGGAGAGGCTCCAAGCCCCCAGCGACTCAGTATACAGGATAAAGCAGTTTCCAATGTGACCAAAAAATATTACAGAGTGCATCGAGAATGGGGTCAAAATGGAGAAATGTGCATTTTTCAAGTTCTTACTACTTCCTAGCCACTTCCTTGTCAGGATTGCAATACGTTTATCATTTTGTCGCTCACAGATAGCATCGCACTCTTACCCGGAGCTTATCACACGCTTCGTACCGTGTCATTGCAGGTACTGTGACACACTCAGTGCTCAGTGCTTTTCATAGCTTTTTACAGTGATACTGTGATAAAGTGGATCCAGAATTAAACAAAATCCTCTGGACGTGACGTAGACACACTGATAACCTGCTACAGTACATGTGCACCATAAATGTGGTAAACACCAAAGAAACATGAGCTTAATATGTTCTTCTACAACGTGGCATGGACCTATCCTGGTCATCGCACAATCCTAAAGAGGGCGCTGTGAGAACTCCATCAATGGAGTAACAATGCAGTGACGTCCCAATGACGATTCAGTCAGAGTCTCACCCAGTCTTTCTCTTCTGCGTCATGCTTGTTGCACGTCAGTGAAGTCCGTAAGAAGTGTTAGCTCGTTAACTGGTCAATGCAGTCATTAATACGTCCATAAGTTCTTCCTGCATCTCACTTCAAACACGTCCTCACCAGGTTTTTTTTTTTAAACATGTCCAAAAATCGTCCTTATCGATTTCTCCTGCCAAGTTAAACAAGTTCCTACTGTGTTCATCCTGTTTATAGTACATTTGGTGTTTAATGTCCTTAATACAAGTCAGGTTCCTGTATATTAGAGATCAGCTATTAACAACCGTCCCACCATCTTTGTTTTTCTTTTTAATATGAAAACCACAAAATCGTGTTTGGAAACCTAAAGCTACAATTTTACCTCCGATACTGAAGACTCCTTCGATGAATGTTTCTCCAGGAAAAATACAAAAGCAAAAAGATGAAGCACTTGAATAATTAGGCATCGCACACAAGTTGTTATTATAGGAATGTACAATACAGTACATAGTAGAATATATGTATAACGGGTATATTCATTAATAAACCTGTGATTTGCTTTGTATCGCAGTTAAAGAAAATTAATCAACAACCTTCAGTCTAGATCTGAGTGCTGTGGTCTAATTCTTTTGTCGTCATGGAGAAGACTTAGATGTAAATGCACCGTTTCGCTTTTTAAACAGAAGAGGGAAATGAGTGTGAACATGCTGACAGGGGAAGTGATAGCCTGCTTCATTTGGATGTCTATTCTAGGAACAAATCAACTCATCAACACCCTACTGAACCACTAGCGCCAGTACAAGGCAAGCAAAAATACTAAAGTGTCCCAAAAGGACAGAAAAAACAATTTGTTGTTTTATGGTTGGTAATACTGCAAAAACATCAAAAATGTCCAGCAGGCAAATACATACTGAGACACGAGATCGAGAGAAGACAGGGGTAAAAAAGAAGCAAAATCAAAACCAAAGACAAGATACACAACGTGGAACTGGGAAAAGCTCACAAAAACAGAATGTGAGCGGTGGAGGGGTGTGGAATTTATACACAGAGACTTAATGAGTGTAATGAGGAACAGGCGTGAGTCGAGAGGATGGAAAGTCAGTGCTGAAGTGGAGGTGGATTCGGGTGTGACACGTGGAAACATGGTGTCTGGAGTAGATAGAGATGCTGGAATATGAAAATAACCATGTTAGGAAGTAATACACTGCTGTGTGTGGTTGTGTACTGTTCATAATATAGAGTAATAACCTCATGGAAATATAGAATTATTTTTTGATCACTGTTACTAAGAGAAAAAAAAAAGAATATAACCTTAACCTGAGAAAAATGTCCATCCGTCCATCTATTCATCCATCCAACCTCTATATCACCGATCCTGTGTAGGGTCATGGGTGGACTGGAGATTAACTCTGGAAACTAAAAGCAAGGTACATCCTGGAGGAGATGCCGGAGCTCATTAAGACACACCCAATCATACAATATGGGACATGCTAAAGCATATACTAAAGGTTCCTGTGTGGGCTTGCCTGAGCCAGTCATTCTACACTGCATTGGTTTAGACCGTGGGAGGAACCCTGAAGTAAACCAGCAAAGCATGGGGCGAACATGCCAAGTCTACCCCGGCTGGAGGCCAGATTGGAACCCCCAACCCTGGAGAACCGAGCTGACAATAGATTCAAGACCTAATCGACTTAAAGCATTTTCCTCCCGCCAGACGAAATATATTGAGCAGCAGTGGAGTCTGATTTCTGCTCCAGTTCATCAGCTATCTCTACTATCTTACAGTGGTGGCCAAAAGTATTAAAACAACATATGCTCTCCCACACAACAGGTGATTTCACTAACCTATCTGGATGTGCTAATGAACTGGCTACATGACAGTGGTGTTCAGCTTCAGGAGCCATGGCCTGGAACCAAAGGACAACAGAAAACTGTTTGACAATAGTGAGGAAGGCAGTAGCAGTCAAGAACATTTTAATGTTATTTTATGATAATATCATTAAAACATTATCATAAAATAGCATAGTGTTAGCACTGTGGCCTCGCAGCTCCAGGGTTCGGGTTCGAATCCCACCTCGGGGTTCATGTGCATGGAGTTCGCATGATCTTCCTGTGCTTGGTGGGTTTCCACTGGGCACTCCAGTTTCCTTACACAGTCCAAAGACATGAAATTAGGCTAATTGGTGTTCCCAAATTGCCCGTAGTGTCCTTTTATGTCTCAATACTTTTGCCCACCACTGAACAGCATGATAATGGAATGACATACAATTGGCTAGCTGAGTGAGCTAGACTAGCTAGTCAGACTCTATAAAGTTATATGGTACGAAACCTCTCTATGAAACTTAAATTGACATTTTATTTTATTTTATAGCATTACCTTTTTAATGGTGTTGAAAATATCTTCTGTAAATGCTGGTGTAGGGTGTAGATAATACTCGAATGTACACCATCTTTGCTAGCTAGCTATGTAGCTTAAAAACATGCATGAATTAACATGTGCTAGCTAGCTACTAAAATATTTATCTAGCCAGCTAATGCTAGGTTCCTTTGTATACACAAATAGCTGATGTATGACACGTAGCTGATAGTTGAAGTTCACTTCAATATAATTCACTAATTCACATTAGTTATAGCCAAAACACAATATTGGTATTGGTGTTATTTTATTTTTTATGTTATACATACAGTATACTACAGAAACTGTGTGTGTGTCAAAGAAGCTACTTCTGAAGCTAATGCAACACGGAAGTGATCAATCTGGCTTCCCTAAAAATTTCAAGTTGCTAATTTCAACCTTTTTTTTTTTTTTTTTAAAGATGATTTTATATATCCCCCCAAAATGGCCATTTTTTTGAGTTATACTGTCTCATTTCAAACTGTAATCATTTAAAATGCTAATTATTCATATTTCTTTATGAGTATTGATGGTAAAATTGGTGTAACCTTCTAGAAGCACATGACCTGTAAAAATTGTTGCTTAGATTAAGGCATAGATTAAAAAGCAAAAAATCTGTAGTGTCCGTAACCATGTCAAATTCAGGTTGTGATAACTTGCATACATTTTGCATATTAGAATAATATCCCTTTTCAGGTTTATGTCATTTCATGTGAAATCTAAACTGGCCAAGTTTCATCTGATTGACAGTTAAGATCATTGAAAGATTTGAATTTAAAAAAAGTTACGGACACTACATGAAAGGACAAGAAATTGTATTTAGTAAATGTGTTTCTTTTTATCTGATAAATGTGTATGCATGGACCGAGAAATAAGAAGCATTAAGTATTATGAAAAAATGTGTTATATGATCCTATCTGAAAATTCACTTTTTCACCTAGGTGAGACACTTTTTTAGCACCAACACCATGTTTTGGATGTTAACCTGAGAGTCTTTGGTACTTTTAGAGACAGAATTAATTAGAGGAGGAACAAAGAGGCCATGATAAAGTGTGTAACACATTCAGTGGAGGTGAATACTGAATGCAAGCCACTGTGGATAGCAAGTTATACCTGCTTGGTTGGATCAAACACCGCACACACACACACACACACACACACACACACACACACACAAGGTAACAATGTATTGGTTTTTATCCTGCAAAGTAGGTCATGTGTGTTAGGAAGTCAATAAGATGGTGAAATCTTCCAGGGCTGATGGATAAACTGTCACTGAGGAGACCGGATAGAAAAATAAATGCATCTAGGTTTAAGGTAAATTGTTAAAGCAAAGTTTAACAAATTTGCGAGTTGTGTATAGCGAGTGCACGCTAAAGCTGGGACACAAAGTGCCAGTGTGATAGAGAAATGGAGGAGGCAACAACGCCAGAGCTTGTTTGTTCAGACATTGATCCAGAGCCCCCTGGGTATATGGGTCTCCGCTTCTTCTCGGCAACGCTTGAAGGGAACAAACAGGCGCGAGCTCCAACACCAGACCGCACGTTGCTCAGCAACAGCACTTTAGACTGAGTAAAGGTGCATTAGGGAGACATGTGATTGGTTCATGAAGAGAGAATCAAGACCTTTATTAGTCCTTGGGAAAAAAAAAAAAAGCATACACAAAAACAAAAGAGCTGCATATGCATCTTTCTATAGCTTCATATACAGTAACGTTATATTGAATGATGCATTTGTTATAAAGATGCAAAAGTGTTGTCTGATTAATAAATCAAGAGCACAGCTCCATTCTCCAATTGTACTGTATACTGACTGATTCACTTTTCACTTCAATGAAACCTTTTACATTCCACTGTTTTTGCACAATTAAAAAGAACGGCACCACTCGATACTTCCAATCCAACATCAGATGATACTGTGAGGTTGTTAGCCTAATTTTGTTAATCATACATTTGATGTATGTATGTATACGTTTTAGAGTATAAAGGTAAAGTCAATCAGCATGACATCGATACTCAATAACTGCATCAGTATCAATGCATCTCTAAATATGACACCATATCTATAAAACCCTGCTGCGTTATTCAGTGCATATTCATATCCTACCGTATATCTCCTGTATTAAATTTCACAGTGTCATAAGTATATTTACATTTGGCAGACTCCCTTATCCAGAGCGACATCTCATTATACAGTACATCTGAGCAGTTGAGAGTTAAGGGGGCGTTGCTCAAGCGCCCAACAGCGGCAATATGGTGGTGCTGGGGTTTAAACCTAGGACCTTCCGATTAGACGTCTCTATGTTTTCGCCTGCATCATTTACAGTATATCTCATTCCATGGTAACTACTGCATTAAGGGAGTAAATATCAGCCAAAATAATAATGTTAAAAAAGATTCACCTGCCGTCTAATCCCCGTGAATGTCGTCAAAGTGATCTGTCACTGACTGTAGTGTCAAACGCTGGGAATCTGTGCGCTCATTTCCTCCTCGGCTTATGGGCTATCAGCAGCATATGCTAAAGGTTCCTGTGTGGGCTTGCCTGAGCCGCAGGGCAAATAAAAAGAAGGATTATTGGATTACAAGAGGAAAAGAGAGATGAGATTGCCTTGCCTTTTACCTTGGAACAACAGTCTCTGATTTTATCTCAAATCTCAGTCAGTTGATTTTTTTTAACAGCCAAAATACTGTATGTACATCACATTTAATTAATTCTGAGTATTTAATCAAATCGTGACAATTACTCCTATATAAGTTTATTTCAATTTGAAGCGGATGCCGAAAATTTGCGATTGATTCTGTTCATAGCGCTGGAGTAAGATGACAATACATTTATTAGACATAACACATAGTAGACGAGCTTCTTAAACTATACCTCGTCGGAATAGTGACATAAATAAATCAATAAAATTATTGATTAATTAAAAATAGGTAAATAAATCAATAAAAGTATAACATCTCATATTTTTGTCTACATCTTTACACTTTTAACTTCTACTCTCAAGGCTAATTTGATTCTTAAATACAACGCTAAAGAAAGAAAATTTGATAAGGACAGTAATTACACCCGCAACAATGACATTATAACAGTGACCGGAATTGTACTGACAACCATGACACTCCGACAGTGTTACATTTACAAATATGACAATGGTGACATTTCAACAATGATACTGAAAAGTTACACTGACAACAATGACGTTTCAGTAATGACAGTAATTGCGCTGACAAAAATGACATTTCAACAACAATAACAAAAATTACACTCACAACAATGACATTTCAACAATGATTACACTGAATTACACTGACAACAAAGTCTTTTAAAAAATTATAATATTTACACTGAACAATGACAATTAAACATTATAATAATTGGCATTTAAAAAATGACATGAAATTACACCAAACAACAATGAGATTTCAGCAACTGACAGTAATTATACTTAAAACATTGACAATTCAACAGTGATGATAATACACTGACTGTAATAACATTTTAACAACAGTAATAATAATTACACTGACAACAATGACATTTCAACAGTGACAGTAAATTACTGTAAATAGCATGACAATTAAACCGTGACAATCATTACATTGACAACAATCACGTTCCACAATGACAATAATTGTACTCAAAAACAATGATAACCGGTAAACTGGCAACAATGTCATTTTACCAATAACAGTCATTACACTTGTAAAACGTGATAATCATTACACTGATTTTTTTTTATTTCAAGTCACAAGTCTATATACAGTATACTACTCAAGTCTATGTTAAGACGAAGTC
>JAQMYG010000002.1:5014352-5027303 GCA_030014215.1 Clariallabes teugelsi
AGACAGACAGACAGACATATAGATAGATAGATAGATAGATAGATAGATAGATAGATAGATAGATAGATAGATAGATACGCTATGGTGTTTTCAGTCAGAATAAACCCAGGATTCAGGGTCCACAGCACAGAGGGCAGGGAACACTCTCTGGCCAACAGCCAATCACAGTAAAGCGGGGACTGCTCACTGGCCAATCAGGGGTGAGAGCGGCACAGAAAGCTGGAGTAGCAGGACCACCTAGAAAATGTGGACACCCGGGTTTGTTTTCAAGAATGTCTCTGTGGAAAGAAAGATGAATAGCTCACATGTACTGTACAGCTGCACGCATACTTCACACACACACAGACACAGACACACACACACACACACACACACCAAATGCAAGTCAGTAAATCTTAACCATCTGTCACAGATTTCACAGAAAGACTTTATAGCTGTAATATTGGCAGGTGCATGAGTATATATAACACACGGAACACTGGCCTGGATTTTCTGTTGACTGCAGAAGGTGTAAACTCTCCTCGAGTTCGTAAGAGAACATGTTGTTCCAGAACCTGGCAGAGATGTTTGTGCCACGTCTGTGCCATGTTCTCTTCACACCATTTTGCCCCAACTCGCTGATCAGAGGAACGAATCCAAAAAGAAAAGCCCAGTACAAAACCTTTTATCGTGCACCTGAAGTTCTGCAAGTATGAACTAGACCTGGAGCGTAGCGTCATTCCAGCATGCTCGAGGAAACGGCAGATTCCAGAGAGTTTCTGAGACATTATATGTTTCACAATGTTGTTTTGGCTTAGTTACCGTCATAACATCAGCTCAAGTACATTTAGCATGTTCAGGTTCATGATTCTGCATAAACAGGGATGATGCAGCTTTATGACTTAAGAAACGGATAGATGGAAATAGCCAAGATTCATATCATAATTCACTGCACATAATGAAGAGATGCCGACTCAGAAGTGTTTCAGTTCTTTTATTGTAATGAAATGTTTAAATAAAAATGGTCCTGAACAAGTGCAGCAAGAAATGTGGAATCTATCTATCTATCTATCTATCTATCTATCTATCTATCTATCTATCTATCTACAGTATCTATCTATCTATCTATCTATCTATACATGGATTGTTGCTGAAAGGATAATAAATAAAGGGCATATATTGATGGATGGATGAATGGATGGATAGATGGATGTGTACATGGTTGGGTGGATATCTTTCTTTCTGCAACAATTAATTAGATAGATAGATAGATAGATAGATAGATAGATAGATAGAGTAGGTGGATGGGTAAGGGGATGGATAAATAGATGGATGAATGAATGGATGGATGGATGGATGGAGGGATGGATGGATGGATGGCCCATAGATAATCCACAGCTGCATGCACACTTCACAGTATAAGAGTCTAGCTAGCTACACCGATTGATTGATTGATGAAAGAATAATAACTGCATAGTTTGACAGAGGGATAGATAGATAGATAGATAGATAGATAGATAGATAGATAGATAATCGAATATATAAATGAATGGATGGATTGTTGGACGAATGAATAGCCCACATGAACAGCCGCCTACATACTTAAGTCTACCTGGCTAGATCAACTGATTGACTGATGAAAGGATGATAACTGGGTCGCTGCATAGATTGATGTATGGATGTATGGATGGATGGATGGGCAGGTGGTTGAGTGGATAAATAAATAGATTAATGGGTGTGTAGATATATTGACAGATAGAGAGAGGTTTAGATGTGTACTGTAGATGAGTTAACGCGTAGACAGGTGGATGGGTAGATGTACAGTACCAGTCAAAAGTTTGGACACACCTTCTAATTCAATGCTTTTTGTTCAGTGATTAATTTTCTACATTCTAGAACAATACTGCAGATTTCACTATAAAATAAAACCTTAAATAGTTAATTAAGTAACGAGTTACAGTCAGGTGTTATTTTAAGACACAGATGTCAGTGGTTCTGGAACAGTCCTTGCAACAACAGTATTGTGTCGAGTACATTTTGCAAAACCCATCAAGCCCCATGATGTAAACTGTCTGTAATGAAGATCTTCCCAGGAAAGAAAGACCAAAACTGACCTCTTCATTTAGAGTCGCCAGCCTCAGAAATCACCAATTAACCAACAGCACCTCAGATTAGAGCCGTTATGAAGGATTTACAGAGTGTAAGTAGCAGATATACATCTCAATATCAACTGCTCAAAGACGATTATTGCATATTTTCGACACCTTTGGACTTTCCAAACTTTTACAGTCTGGGCTTGAACAAAATCAGCCCCAGCTACTTCTTCATAACATTCATAACAAGTATTTTTCTTATAACAGTTGGTGGTGCTGTTGTGCTTCGATGCAAATTTTTTTTTAGAATGTTCCACCTTATGACAGGATCACCTGATGTGGAAGCCAAAAGGAAAAAATAAAAATAAATGAATAAAATAATAAATACGAGACCCTTCCAGACTCCAAAATCATTACTGACCTTGAACAATGCATGACCTGTCCACATTCAGTCGCATGCCACTGTGTTTGTCTCTTGTAGAAGCCACAAAGACAGAAGTGAGGAGCATCATAATTACACGGTGATGGAGTGTGTCTGGAGTCTCCTAATTAAGTTGCCTTAGTCTGGAAGGCAATGTTTTTCTCTGTGACTCGGCTAGGCATGCACAAAACCGACAGAGTCCTTGGCAACTGCTGTTCTCGTGTGTGTGTGTGTGTGTGTGTGTGTGCGTGTGTGCGTGTGTGTGTGCGTGTTTTTCTTTGCCTCCATCTCTACTTCTTTTAATTAGAGCAAGAGATCAGTGAAATGCCAAGTGTCAGTACCAGAGAGGGCTGGAAGACAGCATAAACGACCTTTTAAACTCTGGCGATCTTTAATAAGGCCGCCGCCGCAGATCCTTGCTTTGGTGAAAGAGCCAAACATTGTGGCCAGAGGCCTGGAGGACTGTCGGCAGAGATGAGAATACATGGTCATAGCCCCTAAACTTGTTATATCAAAGGTGTTAGAATTAATACAGGCTGATGTGTAAAACAGCTGGGCTTTATTTTCTTCGCCATATTGCTGCGGCAAAAAAAAAAAAAACGGACACACTTTCCACTGTCCATCCTCCTGTTGGCCTGAGATGTGTTTTTCTGTCTCAAGCCACGTCTCTGTAGCATAGCTGCTCTTTCTTCATGTCTCTTCTTTTAGGACTCCCTTTCCTCCAATCCATGACACACTATAATTTATACTGTTTCATTAAAAACAATCCCATTTGCTGGCTGTGGTTGACACTCCTAGCTTCACTACACTCTATAAACAACCCTTCTTTAAAGAACCGCATTCCTTTGCAATTTTTTTTGTGAATCTCACCAGATTCCTCTCTGACATATAAAAGGGTTTATTTTATGACTTTTCATTCCAATCCTGCTTTCATTATTCAGTCACATCAATGCACACAAAGTTTAATTTATTACCTTTGTGCTAAGCAGTATGGTGGCGTAATGGTTAGCACTGTCCTCGCCTTACATCTCCAGGGTCGAGGGTTCGATTCCTGAATTGGGTCTGTTTGCATGTAGACATGCAGATTACAATAATTAATAATTGGTGTTCCCAAATTGTCCGTTGTGTGTGAATGAGTATGTTTGTGCCCTGCGATAGATTGCCGCCTCTTCCAAGATGTACCCAACTTCTTGCCTTAAATCTTATGGGACAGGCTCCAGGTCCCTGTAAAGGCGGTATAGACAATGAGTGAGTGAATGAACTTTGTGCTAACTTTGTAGGGTGCTAACAAGTATTTTTTTATGTGACATCACAACGTCTGTCCTCCATGACATCTGTCCTCCACTTCTGGATGGAAAAGGGTCGTTACTTATCAGATGCCAGTGCGAAAACCCACATACGAAATCAGTCAGGGTAGCACTTTCAGCAAGAAAACACATTTGATAATGTTATGTCATCTTATGGTGTCGTCTTGCACCTCCAGGTCCTGGGTTCGATTCCTGCATCAAGTCTGTGTACATGGAGTTCGCATGTTCTCCTCGTGCTTAGTGGGTTTCCTCCGGTTTCCTCTAACAGTCCAAAGACATGCAGATTAGGCTAATTGGTCTTCCCAGGTAACATTGACCAATACTGACATTTCAAACTATTCTAATTAACTGTTCTGGAGTTGAATCCCAGAATGTGTGTGTGAATGTTGACCGGAGGTCCTTCTGTACCACGGTCATACAAAATGGGAATAAATACTGTACAAGGGTCACCGCTGGATTTCACAGTCCTAGTTGGACTACAGAGGTTCCTACATTCATGGATGGATGGATGTCATCTTAAACAACACTTTATCTACTTAGTAATTGCTTTAAGTCTCTCCGAATTGCCTTTGACCTGTCCGTGTTGTTTTTCACGTCAAACTTGCTTCTAACGCAAGGCTGAATCCCAAATCCCTCTCTAACTCCTGATAAAGCGCACTACTTGATGTGTTGAACAAGAGATTCTACACCGTACATAGTGCAATAGCTTTCCAATTTAACGCTATTTGGGATTCGACCCCAGAACAGTTAATTAGCTATTAATTAGAAAGCTTGAAATGTCAGTATTAGTTAACGTTACCTGAACATCAGTTTGTGACATATGAAGCACAGCACATTCCATAACGTGTCCCATTAGCAATAGAAGCACTGAATGAGCTAATGCTAATGCTAGTAATGACCACAGAATCCAGGAGGAATGACATAGTTGCAGAGGTGGAAAGAGTAATAAACTTTGGTACTCACGTACAAGTACTGAGGTTGTTACAGAGCCAAGAATAACGTTCAGCACAAAACCTTTATCGGCCTCTTTCAGCGTCACAAGATTATAATACAAAACATGAATTAAAAGTAAAGAAAAGGATAAAAGAATAGAGCGTTTCGGGGGTGAGCAGCACACCTGAGCTCCTACGCCGGTCTCTCCTTCTCACACACACACCTCCGCAGCGCACACACTGGGGAGGAGCGGCAACTCTTAAAAGAGCAACATACATACTTAATTCTCAACTCAACTCAACTTTATTTGTACAGCACCTTAACAACAAGAATGCTCCATAGTGCTTCACATAAATAATAAAATAATATAAAAGACATAATTAAAAAAACATCACACACATATCTAATCAAACGGAATGTATAAAATCAACATGTCATGTTTGTTTAAATTCCAGAGAAAACATGTGAGTTTTAAGATGGGACTTAAACACCCTCAGTGATGTGGCCTCACGAATAGTCAAGGGTAGGTCATTCCACATTTTGGGTGCCGCTACAGAGGACGCCCGATCACCCCTAAGCTTGCATTTGGTTTTAGGAACAGTCAGCAAAAGTTTATCTGATGACCTGAGAGACCGGGGTGGGGCATAGGGCTGGAGCAGGTTCGAGAGGTAGGGCGGGACAAGGCCATGTAAACATTTAAACGTGACCAAAAGAATTTTTAAATTAATTCGGTACTGTACCGGGAGCCAATGAAGGGAAGCCAGAACTGGAGAGGTACTGTATGTTCTCTTTTACGCGTAGACGTTAAAAGTCGAGCAGCAGAGTTTTGGATCAGCTGTAGTCGATGTAATGCGGCCTGGGAAACCTGAAATATAAAGCATTACAGTAAATCGATGCGAGTGGTGATAAAGGCGTGGATGGCTATTTCAAAATACTTAAAGGACAAAATAGGCTTAAATTTTGCCAATTGTCTTAGTTGAAAGAAACTGGACCGAACCACAGCACTGATCTGTTTATCAAATTTAAGGCCATGATCAAAAATAACACCCAATGTGGTATACAACCTAGTAGTGGCCGTTACAATGGCCAGGGGTTTGCTTCATAAGAATTTAATGGCATTTCATTAAATTTTTCAGCCGTGTCTGCATCACTGGCATCTGTTTTGTTCGTCTCCATCGTTCTTGTGAATTTAGGGAGTTTGTTCTTCACGCCCATCAATCAATCAGTGCAGTGGTTAACAGGGTGCAATTTTTTTCCTTCCCCGTTGCATTATTTTACATTTTTTTCATTTTCATTCATTTATTTTTTATCCAGTAACGAATATGATTTTAAATGTAGCGAAGTACAATACATCAAACAAAACATACTTAAGTAAAAGTAAAATTACAGATTTTAAAATCTACTTTAAAATGTTTTTAAAATCAGTACAAAAAAAACTACTCAATTACAGTAACGCGAGTAAACGTAATTCATTACTTTCCATAGAAACCATACAATAATTGTACTGTATACCATACAACATCATAAAATCTCACTGGCTTGGAGAGATATGCACATAGTGTACACTAAACTCATCTGCAGATTTTTATATTTCTGCAAAACAAAAGGCATTGTTGTGTTTTGGTACTGGTCGAAAGTTTGGATTTATCTTCTACATTCTAGAACAATACTGGAGATTTCAAAACTATGAAATGAGACATATGGAATCGGGAAATTAATTAACAACAACAACAAGCTAAAAACACTTTCTTTCAGCTGCTTCCGTCAAGGGGTCGCCACAGCAGACGATCCAATCGGCACAAAACTTGGCAACGGTTTTACACCAGATGCCCTTCCTGACGCAACCCTCCCATTTTCTAACCAGGCTTGGGATCGGCACTGCATGCAGTGGCTGGGTAGCATGGGGTGTGGCAACCCACCAATGGCAGGTCTTGAACCCAGAACCTCAAATTCGACAACCTAGAGCATTAGCCGCCTGAGACACCACTCCATTAGGTAACAACAACAACAATCAATTGTTATTTAGGACATCAAGCTCAGCTGTTCTGGAGATTATTGCATATTTTGGATGCTTTCAGCATTGTTTTATGTAGAAATGTAGAAAGAAATGGTTTTAGACCCTAGATAAGAAAGGACCATGGTTTTAGAAGGTGTGCCCCAACTTTTAACTGGTACTGTATATATCAAGTATATCCCATCCCAATAACCTATTGGATAGATTATATTTCGCAGTTGCCTTTTTCATTTCAGAAGGAGATTCATGTGTGTTTAGAGACAGAGAAGTCTAGACTGACCTTCTCAGCCTGTTTAAACCGTGATGCCTACCAGGAAAACCAGAAGCAGAAAAATCAATAAATGAGTAAATAGAAGAAAAAGTGGAAGACAGCCTTCAGTGCTGCCTCTGGACCCTATGAATATTTAGTCACGCTGTGTGGTTTGTTCATTGCCCCCATAGTCTTTCAGGCATTCCTGAACGACGTTCCTCTGGAAAATGTGTCAATAAAATAAATATGTCAGTCTACTCTCATTTCCAAAAAAAACAAAACAAAAAAAAAACGAAAAACATATGCAGCAGCAGATCAGATGTTCCCTCTAAAGGTTCTTGGATATCGTTGAGTTTGTAAAGCCTGAGAAACGCAACATCCCTGTCCCGAGAAAAACATTCCTGAACATCATGAGTAAGGACAGAGTGATCATGGTTGAATCCAAGGTGTTCGCTGTCCATGAAAGCACATATGTTTTTAGAGGTTCACCAAGGGCTTTGGTAGCATTGTGGTCTCATTTGTGGCAGTCTTTCATGATTGTCCTAAGATGCTTTCACCATGGCTCCTTTGCTGAAACATTGCTGGTTTTAATGCTGGAAACTATGTCTAATCACCTTAATAACCTTAAAGAACTGATGATCTAATCAAGAGTTATTAGTAGTCAAACTGATTTAAGAAGACGGTCTCCACTGGCTCAAGGTACTGTAGCACCCCATAGAGGACCAGGGACATGACTAGAGAGATATCTCCAGCCAAGGAAACCCATCCTACTCCTCAGCAACGTCTAGCAAAACATGAACAGTACAAACTTGATCATTCATCACCAAACCCACTTGAGCACCAAACACTGGTGGGAGTCCATGGTAACAGATGTTCTTCAAGTAATGCTCTGCATGAAAGACTTGAAAGACTTAATGACAGATATGCCCATATCACATTCTTGCATGTATAAACATTTCAAGGTATATCATTTTTTTTTTCTCTCCAGGAAGCTTCCATAGAGACATCAAGAAAGAAAATGCTATTTAAAGTCATCTAAAGATTGATAACCTTTTGAAGTAATCAGATAGCACAGATCTTTAAGATATCACTACGTTACTTATAATCACGTGATGGTGACTTTTCTTGAAATATCGATGGTATGTGTAAAATTCTGCTTATTAAACTGACTTCTAAGTATCAGTGAATGAAAAGTCAAAATTGAATTATTGCTTCATGTTAATGTGGAAAGTACGCTACGGACTATAGTTTAAATCTGCTTTTAAATCTGGAATCTCCTTCATGTTTATGTGTTACACTTCAAGGCTGAAATACACTGCATGGTAACTTTGATCACGGAGCACAATATGGTGAAGTCCTGGAATATGGCCGTGACAGCAGTGAAGAAAAACTCCATAAATACTTTACAAGATACTGTGATAACCTGGCCATTCAGTACACTCAGGTCGTCGGCTGACTTAGTTTTATTGCCACATGCATACATGTTGCTGAGTCTAGACTTGAGCAACTAGAGACAGTAGACAGTAGACAGTATGCATGCTTCTTACCCTGACACGCCCATCACTCTGGAATAGTATCAATCTGGACTCATCAGGTCACATGATCTCTTTCCATTGCTCCAGTCAAGTCCAGTCTTTATGCTCCCTAGCAAGTTAAAACTTTTTTTCCTGATTAGTCTTATAAACAAGTGGTTTCTCTAAGTCCTCTAAGTTTTCATGACTTTGTGTGCATATGGAATGAATATTTATAGCGCTGAAATCTACTTTCAGTCCAACTTTACCAAACATTTAAACGATCTCTGATCACACACATTCATTCGTTATTTTTTCAGACCATATTGTTTCTGCAAAGTTGCCGGTTCATTACTATCCTTGCAGGTTTTAATAATGTGTTGAGTTCTTAACCTGATTCTAGTCATTTTAATGTTTTCTTTGCTTGACAATAATTTGACTCTTCTGGAACGGTGAACTTTTTTTTGGCCAGGCAGTGGATGGAGAGAGAGAGAGAGAGAGAGAGAGAGAGAGAGAGAGAACATGTAAATGAAAACAGCTTTCACAGCAGTATGATGGACAGAGAAACAAGAAAACAGAGAGAGAGAGAGATATGAAGGCTGAGTCTGGCCCGCAGCCTCATCCTCTAACACACAGACATTGTACTGAGGTTGCCTGCCAAGTGTGTGTGTGTGTGTGTGTGTGTGTGTGTAACCAGAGCTGACTGAGGCTCCAGTAAGACCATCCATCCACTTCACAACTAAACGCACACTTGTCATCACCCAATAACAAACAAGTGCATACACAGACATGCACATTAACACCCATTAAATGTACACATTAGGACTTAAAGAAGTGCTCAGCTCTATTCAAACACACATTCCATCAACACCCGCCCTACACGTTTGAACGTTTCAAACGCTTATACATGTACATTCATCTTTTTTTCCTTTCTTTTTTTTTCTACGCCTTCTGGATTAAATATTTCACCTAACGAGCTAAGCATATTCTTATTTTATTCCTCAGCAAGGTCTCGGTTATATAATGAGCGCTTGAACAGAAACGGTTTCCGAGTTGCATGAAGCTGAAAGCAGCTCGGATCTGTCAGCCGTGAGATCTTCACCTCGCTGGCAGATTTTCCCCCTGCTTCAACACAGCATGGCTTCATTTACTGCGAGTGCTCAAAAAGCCTCAGAAATCTCTCGCAAGGCTTTGCAGACCAAAAAAAAAAGTATATGAAACCAGGCATTCTGAGACATTTTGGACAGCGGATTTTTCTTCCCCCCCCCTCTATCTTTTACATGTCTGTGTGGAGAAAAGTGTGGAGAAGTTCAGAGTTATAGTCTGGCATAAAGTTGAGAGTTTTAAGCATGCCGGGTAAACTTCATGCGTTTTTTTGAGTTTAGTCAGCAGATGGGTGCGTAATCCAATGTACTGTAGGTGTGTGTACTAATACTGTTGTTATTAGCCTTTTGGCTGCTCCTTTCGAGGGGTCGCCACAGCGAACCATTCCATCCGCACAGCAACTTGGCACAGGTTTTAGGCTGGATGCCCTTCCTGACGTAACCATCCCATTTTATCCAGGTTTGGGACGGCACTGCATCTAGTGTTTGGGGTTTGGGCATTGCCTGGGAATCAAAAACCCGGGTCTTCCGCATGACAGGCAAGAGACCTTCCACTGAGCCCCTAGTGCCCTGTATGTACAGTACTAACACTGTATGTTCCCTCCAAATTAGCTAAAGCCAGCTGATTATATTCGGTAAAACTGTTGTTTATTCTGCATTACAGAGTACCATGCCCTCTTTAGAGACACCTTTATGGGCTAATGTTGCTGTGATTGACAGGGGAGACAGATGAGCTCTTACTCTCAGAGAGTTTGGTCAATTTTATTTCTTTGGCTCTTGGCTGTTGCATTTTCAGATCATAAAATTCTTGAGATCTCCTAATAGAAGATCAAATTGTTCTCTGTAGTCCCATCAAGAAGCCATTTTTCTTCCAAATGTACCAAATTCTCGTTAGTCGTAATTTGCTAGAAACTGGTAATATATATGGTGATCAGCAATAACACAACGCAAAGCAAACATTATGTGCAATATTGTGTAGGTTCTCCTTGTGCCACAAGGTGTACAGTAGCTCTGGCCACTCTGTGCATGACTCTACACCAGGAAGTTAGCAGCGGATCCTTTGGGTGTCTACGTGGATTGGACTTGCTTGGTCGGTGCATCCCATATGTGCTGGGTCGGATTGAGATCTGAGGAATTTGCAGACCGGATTAACAAACTCCCATTAGGCCCTGATGCACTGGGTGTTCTGATACCTTTCCATCGCTGCAAGCATGAACTTTTTTCAGGGGTTTGTACTGCATTGGCTTTATCTGTGGGATCTGACCAGACCGGCTGGCCTTTGGTCCCCGTGGACCTGGGTGAGCCTTTGGCGCCCGCGATCCTGTCACCATTTTGTTGGTGATTAATGCTGTATAGTTGACCTGTCAGCAGTCATAAAGCTGTATTTGGTATCTATTTGAATACCCCCTGGGAATACACATAGGATGGGATGACAGTTCCACATATACTCATTTGTACCATAAAGTAACCCTTTCTGTTAAGTACATGCATGTTATTGGGAGGTGTGAGGAAGCTTGCAAACATAGAGAAAACGCATAGACACAGACAGGACAAGGGGACTCCATGCAGACAATAACACCTGCTCAGGATCGAAGCAGGGACACTGGAGCTGCATGGCCATGTTGGCATAGACAATGTAACTGGTTATTAATTTCTATTTATAGGGGGTATGGTATATTCTCCTGCATTGCAACAGTGGCCAGATGAACGAATGAATGAATGACATGCACTTGGATGGTAATCTGAGGTTAAATGAGATAGAGTCTGCTCTGGGGCACCTGAAGCCATCCTGAAAGTTCATGCTAGATGTAAGGTTATCTATCGCCAGATTGAAATAAGACCAATGTTTATTCCAAGAGAGCAACGCCAATTCCACTTCTACTGGAGGCCTATCCATGGGTGACAGTTTTGCGAGTAGCTTTCAAACATGCAATCTACCAATGATGCTGTGGATCTGTTGAACCTTGTGCCACTTCACATTGTTTTTACACTTCTGATGCTTCGCTGGAGTTAGCAACCAAACTAGGTGCTGCATTGCGATAAAGCACTAACTCCTTCAGCGTGATAAAATCACACAGGAAGTTTGGTGACTAGAGATTATCATCTGTTGATGTCTTAGAGTTCTGCAGTTAGGAGGGCAGCTTTCAAAGTTACTGTGGCAGCAAGTCTGCGAAAGGAGAGTGTGGGTGGATCCGCACAAGACGCTGTATGTGTGTGTATG
The DNA here is from genome assembly GCA_030014215.1 of Clariallabes teugelsi. NCBI lineage: Eukaryota > Metazoa > Chordata > Actinopteri > Siluriformes > Clariidae > Clariallabes > Clariallabes teugelsi. Next base: position 5,026,185 of record JAQMYG010000002.1, read on the forward strand.
TGTGTGTGTGTGTGTCTGTGTGTTTACACATGGATATGAGAGTATGAGGAGAGTTGGCGTTCTGTAAGGGTGACGAGAGGAGAGAGAGGGACACAGATGGCCTGTAGAAGCAAGATGGGGAAAAGAGTAGTTTAAAAATACCCACTTCTAAGAGCCTGAATTGCATCGAGACAGACAACACAATGCTGGAAAAGGCCAATAACATAGATTGTGACAAAATATTATGAAATATGCATTTTTTGACTACAAATACATGCTTGGTTAAAACCAAGCAACCTCGAGCTAGAATGACGTGATCTGAGCTCATGTGTCCATTCTTCAACAATGCTGTTTCTGTCTAATCATTTCTCAATTCATGGAACAAATATGACAAATCAGGACAGAAAAATACAACCAAAACACAGCATTGGTGCTGACTGTATTTATTTTGATGTTATACAGTACTTAAAATACAGAAAATGTGTGAAGTTTATGCAACATGGTGACCAATCTTGCATCGCTAAAAATTTCAAGTTGGTAATTTCGCTGTTTTGAAGTTTTGAAGAATTATGATGGGTATTCAATTACAGGATGTTTCATTATATTGCAGGTGCCATATTGTACCTCTTTCTAACAAGGTAATGTACGTTTTCGAGGTCTCTACAATGTGATTTTTTTCAGTTCCAGCTAAAATACCACTCGGATGCCTTCTCATGTCACTGAAATTCCTTCTGTATCACTTCCTCCCCCCCTAATTTAGTCGTGTCCAATTCCTCCCCGCCACTAGGGGGTTCCCACATTAAGGCTACTACTACCACATCTTTTTGAACTGCTCGCCCACGCACCGTTGGGGGACGGAGTAACACACTCAGAGGACAGCGCTATCCGCTCTTTCCGTTTGCGCGAGCTCACAAACGCCCCTGATTGGCTGTAGAGCCGTGATTAATGTGGAAGCACAAAGTACCTCTCATCCCTCCCCTATGAGACTTCTGTGTCACTCCTATTCCAAACACACTGTTTTGGTGTCTTTATCTTTAAATGAGCTACTGCACCATGGCCCTCTGCCTAGAGGCTCTTTGTAGAAGTGCATTCTTCTAACTGAAGAAGGGACGTCACTGAAAATGACAGTCTCCTGGGGGG
>JAQMYG010000002.1:5032832-5044389 GCA_030014215.1 Clariallabes teugelsi
CTCCATAACGGCTCTAATCTGAGGTGCTGGTTGTTAATTGGTGATTTCTGAGGCTGGTGACTCTAAATGAACTTCTCCCCTACAGGAGAGGTACGTTTTGGTCTTGCTTTCCTGGGAAGGTCTTCATGAGAGACAGTTTCATCATGGAGAGAACATCTTGTAAGAACTGTTCCAGAACAGCTGACCTTCATGTCTTAAAATAACAACTGATTGTTGATGTTTGTGTTACTTAACTACCCAAAGCCATGTGTGTTATCTCATAGTTTTGAAATCTCCAGTATTGTTCTAGGATGTAGAAAAGAAATCACTAAACAAAAAACACTGAATTTATAGACGTATCCAAATGTTTGACTGGTACTGTACCTAATAGCAGCTATAATCAGGTGTTCTCTCACCAGGTTCTACTGAAAGCAAAAAAGCCTCTCAGTTATGTCACAGTGGTACGGAGATGTTTTCATCTCCCTGATTTGAAAAACATGATTTTACAACTTGTATGGAAACTGTTGCTAAGGACTGACACTGGAGACTCCTTACAAAAATGATGAATAAATGTCAAAGCTGCATGTTACACATTTAATTAACCTCTGAAGATACAACAGAAACTTGACAGGTGTGTGTGTGTGTGTGCTGTTTAATTCCATTCAGTCTTTGATGGTGCTTTTCTTTCTGTCATGTCACTGCGCTCCATAAGCTGCCAGGCAATCCCATAAACTTTAATTATACATCGCTCTCCTTGAGGAACGAAGAAGATTAGAAGGAAATTAAATGCGGTTTCTCGTACGGTTTGTCGTGCGCCGCGTTCCCTCGTGACTGAGGGTCTTCCATACATCTGAATACGCTGAATAATCCATGGGTGCTTCTCACGTTCAGCGCTAAATATAGGCATTTATTAAGAATTTATGCGCTCCCATATATCGAGTGGCAGAGAATGATGGAATATAAGAAGGCAAAATGAAGAAATGAATGTGTTACTGGCTAAAAACAGAATGGATTGTGGGGTATGGGTATGGGATTTCACTGAAGCATGTACTGTAAGTATGAAAAAAAAAGGATCCGTACAGCCGTGGCCATGACACAAAAGTCTGCTGTAGTCTTACATGGTTAAAGGCTTTTATTGACAATTACATCAAGTTCATGCAAAGAATCGATATATATATAGTGTTGACCCTCTTTTTCAAGACCTCTGCAATTCACCCTGTCAATCAAGTCCTGAGCCACAGTCTGACTGATTCCAGCCCATTCTTGCATAAGCAATGCTTGGAGTTTATCAGAATTTGTGGGTTGTTGTTTGTCCACCCACAAGTTCTCAATGGAATTTAAGTCTGGGGAGTTTCCTGGCCATCGACCCAAAATTTTCCAAATGTTTTGTTCCCTGAGCCATTTGGTTATGACTTTTTGATGCCGAGGAGCTTCATGCTGGAAAAGGCATTGTTCGTCACCAACCCGTCCTTGGATGGTTGGGAGACGTTACTCTCGGAGAAGGTTTTTGTATCATTCTTTATTCATGGTTGTGTTCTTAGGCAAAATTGTGAGTGAGCCAGATCCCTTTGGTGTGAATCAACTCCACACATGAATGGTCTCAGAATGCTTTATTTACTGTTGACATGACACTGGACTGATGGTAACGCTCACCTTCATACATTTCAAGAAGGGCAGCAAAGAAACCACTTCTCTCCAGGAAAAACATCAAGGACAGACTGATATTCAGCAAAACCTACAGCGATTGAACTGCTGAGGACGGGGGTCTTCGGAGATGGGGAGGGGGGCTGATTTACTCAGGGGGGGGGGGGCTGATGAACCCTTTATGATTGTTTGGGGTATCCGGAAAAAAGCTTGTCTAGAGAAGAAAAGGTGAGCACTTTTTTACTGATTCTTTGCATAAACTTAATGTAATTGTCAATATTGAATTATATTTCAGTACATCATAGTAACATCTGACAAGAAGATCTAAAAACACTGAAGCAGCGGACATCGTGAAAATTAATATTTGTGTCATTCTCAGAACTTTTGGCCGAGGCTGTACGCTAATATCTACCAGATCTCCACACACTCTCACGAGATATGACACAAAGTCAAAACCCTGAGCTTTCTCAATCATTTCCCAGGTCTTCAGCTCAACCCTGACACGGCATGCTTTAATAAAAAAGTCCTTAACTCATTATGTAAAAAAAATGACATAACATAGTACATTATATAACAGCAGGGTTAGAGCTCAGGAAATCCTTGGTGGCTTGTCATGATCTATTAAAGTAAAAGACCGGCCTCAACCCTCACATCACGTCACATCACATCACACGTATGTTCCTATGGAAATATCCATGATGTGCCGCATGATTCTAGTGCTGATCTGTTTGTTAGGATATTTAGTATGACACAATGCATGACATGACCGCATATTTCACCCCATGCTGTGAGCTGTATGATGTTTTTTACAAGGAATGTTCAGGTCAAACTGGGACTTTTGATTGTCCAGCGCAACAGAACACAGTTATGAGAGTAAAAACTCTCTTTATTTCTCTATATAATCTCCACTAACACTAATGCACTTATCCCAGTGTTTCACTAGTGCTTGGATACCATCAAGTTAGAACATTTTCTGAGCCATGATTGGACTGCCTGTCTAATTCACATCAGAAACACCGGCCTCCCAGGAACTCCTTTAATCGCTCAGATATGTGGAAATGGCTTGGAGTGAGGTCAGGACTGTACGGTGGATGAGGCAATAACTCCCAGACAAATTCCTGTAATGTGCAAGTGGTGTTGGTGAATGATTGTGTGCTCAGTTCCCAGAGACAGTTTTGGCCCGAGTTATCCGTCGATTTTCAAGGATCAGCCGCTCCACTCCCTGAATGTTCCCGGAATCGACTGCAGTGGGCTCCCAGGATCGCTATTCATAGACTATCATATTTTAGCAGTAATTATTTTGAAAAGCTGGATTCAATAATCAATGCATGAGGTATAAAGAAACCATTTTAAAGAAAAATCACATAAAAGATCATTTTAAAATGTATGCCTTGGGAAAAATGACTTTCATGCTCTTCTGTCCTTCTCTGAGGACAAACAGTGATCGCACGATTATAGCAAAATCTAGAAGTAACATTTCTGGTGCAATGTTTAATTCTAACAAGAATGCAAAACCCCAGTGAGGAAAAAAGACAAAAGAACTGAAGCTGATCGAACTCTAATTGCTACCTTGGAATTATAGAGCATGAACAAACAAATAGATACAAATAAATTCCAAATAAAGCAATACTGTACCTGCTGCTTGCTTTGCACGAAAGTCATCGAGCCGCATTAGGGCATAACGTTAAATGTCTCGATTTTTTTTTTTTTTTTTTCAGCGAGTCTCCATAATATACACGCTCCTCGATATTACTAATCAGAGTAGGGCGAGTGAGGTGTTTGCATTATTTATAAGGTACATCTCCAAGAAACTTTCTGAAAAACAACAGATGGGCTCCAATCAGCAACTTTAAACCCGTGTACTATGTACATACAGTATATGTCACATCTTTCTTTTTTTTTTACTTTGCAAACTTTATATGATAATTTTCCCAGCATATTCACTGTCCAGGTGTGATAGAATCCTGATGTCCAACTTGTTTTCTGAGTTTCTCACTCAGTCTCCGTTCCCAAATACTTTGTATCCTGCAGACAGAAACAGACACAGAGGTTAGAGGTCACGCTTCAGCTCCCTGACACGAAACCGTCTGACCTTACTGACCTTCAGACACATTTTTTTTGTCATGGTCAGGCCTCCAAAAACTAATCTAACATTCTCATCAGGTTCTTTATACTGAAGCTACACGGTGTCACTTTTAGTGTTTTTGCACAATTCGAGATTTGTTTCAATTGTTTGATGCTTTGATGATGGTTTAAAGCGCTTATATTTCAGAAATTATTAGTTTTATTGAAGCATTATTCAGAATAATAGAACTTAATAATAAAACCGTGGATTAGAGAAAGTGTTTGGGTTCGAGTTCAGACTCTTAAGCAAGATCTTGAAGCTTCATCAGCTTGGATAAAAAAAATAATAATAAGGAAACCATAACATTGTTGTTCTTTTGGCTGCAAACCATCCGATAAACAAATTTAAACTGGCACAGGTTTTAAACTGAATGCCCTACTTGATGCAACCCTGGGGAGATGATTGGTTAGGATTCAAACCTGGATCTTCCACGTGGCAGATAAGAAACCTATCACTGATCCACCGGTCATGTAAGAGACACCATAATACGTTCCAAAATGCATAGATTGTTGTTATTAAACTATATGTCTGCAATTCCTCAATAAGGCTGGATAAAGGAGTCAAATGGTGTATTGGTTAGCATTGTGACCTCGCACCCCCAGGGTTGAGGGTTCGAGTCTCGCCTTTGGGTCTGTGTGTGTTTAGTTTGCATGTGCTTGGTTTGTTTCCTCCAGTTTTCCTCCTACAGTGAAAAAAAAAAGACAAAGTATACAGCTACTTTCCAAATTTCCAAATTGTGCGTGCATGCTTGTGCCCTGTAATGTCTTGGCACCACATCCAAGGTGTACCCTGTGTTGTGCCCTGAGCCCCCTGGGATAGGCTGTAGGCTCTTCATCTTCTGCATCACAATGCCACCCTTGATAGACTTATAAAGATATGTTCGACTACTATAATTAACATCTGGATCATGTCTGAGTTTCCTAGAAATCTTCCAGCCCTAACTGAACATGATCGTTCGGTGAAAGAGTGAGCTCTTATGATGATCTTAGACGTGCAAAGCATCTTGGGAAACTGCAATCAATTTTGTTGCATGAGCAAGAACAAGCCTGATTCCTGTTCTGAACAGGGCTGAAGTCGCTAATTAAAGCCTTATGCATTTCCTCAGGCGGTCATGCTCCTTCCCACGTGGCGCGGATCTAACCATTATTGAGAACATTTGCCTACGTGGATACCTGCTGCATGAGGCAAATAATCGCTCCGAGATTGTTCCAGGGCGAACTATGTGATCTCTAAAAAAAGGTAACTAAATATGTTGGAGCATGATCTGTGAAACAGCTCGCGTAGGATGCCATTAATGTTCCAATAGTTTCGGATTCACGTGCTGACGGTGGAATTTTTTGCACGTTGCAAAAGACTGCAGTGAACCGTGTGATGCTAAACAGGCGCAGCGCTCTAAATACTGGAGCTGTATTGTTAGAATCATTCACAAATGGAGACAAATGCAAAGTGAAAAATGGCTTTCAACTAACATCAGCATTGCATTTTGGAACCTGGCTAGATCTACTGAAGCTGCAGTCCTTCTACGGAGTCCTTCTCCAACTTCTTTATTGCCAAATTTTCAAATATTTTTGGATGCTAATACTGACAGATGCTAATGAACGATTTCCTAACTTCATCCCAGCTGACTGCACTCACTGTAACACATTTTTTATTTTTATAAACCTCGGTTTTTCTGTATAAAATAATGAGGTTCAGCATTCCAGTTAAATATGAAGCATACTAACAAAAACTGTATTTTAAATATTTAATCAAGGGCGTTCAAGTCAAACCAGGACCAGAAGAACAACTGAATGTTGCAAGCGTTTTAAAGAAGCCTGTACTGTACGTGCGTGAATGACGATTCCAGTCGTGGTGGATCTCAGCACAGTGCGCTCATTCAACAAGTGGAACGTCTGAACCTTGCTGAAGAGACGCATCTGTCTGTGGGAACTGTGCACACAATCATTCACCAACACCACTTGCACATTACAGGAATTTGGCTGGGAGGTATTGCCTCATCCACCGCTCCAAGACATTTCCACATGTCTGAGCCATTAAAGGAGTTCCTGGGAGGCCGGTGTTTAAGTTAAGTCTTTATTGGTCACATATACATTACAGCATAGTGAAATTCCTTCTTTGCATATCCCAGCGTAACTGGGATCAGAGCGCAAGGTCAGCCATGATACAGGGCCCCTGGAGCAGACAGGATTAAGGGCCTTGCTCAAGGGCCCAACAGTGGCAACCTGGTGGAGCTGGGGATCGAACCGCCGATCTTCCGATCAGTAAGATCTTCCGATCAGCCTTAGCCCCCGGAGCCACCACTGCCCCCAAACCCACCAAGCACGGGGAGAACACACAAACTCCATGCACACAGAGATGGGAATCGACCCTGGCCGGGAATTGAACCCGGACCCTGGAGGTGCAAGGCGACAGTGCTAACCACTACACCACCGTCACCGCAAAACATTATCATTTATTACAAAAAAATAATATACATTAATAATAAATAAATAAATACATTTTGGGCCTATAATATACGAGAGTGTTCGAGAACTCTTGATTGTGCAAAATAACAGTTTCAGGTGTGAATCAGACAGGCAGTCCGATCATGGCTCCGGTGTACTGAGAAAATGTTCTAACTTGATGGTATCCAAGCACTAGTGAAACACTGGGGTGAGTGCATTAGTGTAGCAGGGGATTATATAGAAGAAATAAAGGGAGTTTATACTCTTATAACTGTGTTCTGTTATTCTGCACAATCAAAAGTCCCGTTTTGACTCGAACGCTCTCGCCCAAAATGTATTTATTTACTTATTTATTTATTTTGTAATAAATGGTAATGTTTTGGCAGCTATTGTAATGATTCATCAGTGAGTCAGCTGAGTAGTAACAGCTCCCGACTTAAACAGGTTCAATTAACCTCATCTTTGAGAGAAGTGCCTGTGTGGGGAAATGTAATTTTCAGTAGGCGGGGAGAGCAGCCAAGGTCCTGCTTGGTGAATAGATGACACAAATCATATAAAAGAATTTAGTAAATTCCATGCTTATCCCTGTCTGATTACGCTCATTAAGGGCTTAACGGAGCAAAGAGGAAATCGCTTAGAGGAAGGTGATTCCACAACTGTGATCTGAAAAAAAAAAAAAGAATAAAGAAAACAATCCTTAGGCGACGCTACAAGATATTGCATAACTTAAATTACACTTTCAACCAGAGTTTGTTAATTAAGCATGCTGGAGTGTGTTGTTATGGGGGAAATGGTATTGATACGATGTGGTAATGCAGCCTGACGGAGAGCAGTGTTACTCTTACTGTGCTGAAGTTCATTACTTTCCAACAACAGCACATTCCAAAGTGTTTTATTCCTCATATACGACAGTATTATTTATTTATTTTTTGAATCCATTCATAGTTCCTTAATATTGGTTATACAGTATAATCACTTATATTGCAACGATTTAATCCCTCACCAGCAGCGTCGCTTTACATGTAATGTCACAAAGACGTTCCTCATAAGAAATCCTGAAAATACAGCTTACAGTATTTCTCTAATAATAAATAAATCTTGGTGTAGTGTACAGATCTGATGTTTTATGGTGGTGTAGTGTACAGATCTGATGTTTTAGGGCTGTCTGAACTCACAAATCTGATGTTTTCCAGATTGGATCTGAGGCACTGTTGCCTCACACCTCCATGGTCTGGGTTCGATTCCCACCTCTGGTTCTGGGTAGAGAATAAAATGGTATAGACGACGATGAGTGAGTGAGATAACTTATGAAAGCACATTCTTTTAAATATAGCATCTCGCTTCTCTTTGTCTACTTAAGCAAAAAAAGAGTACATTTAAATAAATTGGATGTGTTTTTTTTTTTTCAAGGACATCTTTCTTTAAATAACCTGAAATAACCTGAAATCTGTACAGTAATGAACAATTAGCTTTACGCTTAGCATAGAGTCAGAGGGCATAATTCTTCTAGGATTGTGAGGAACCAACTGTGAGTTCAATTTGCTCTAGGTCATCTCTTGTTAAAAAGAAACCTTGCACACATACTAATTTCACTTATTTTGAAATTTCCTTCAGGATCAATCAATAAAGTCTGTCTGTCTGTCTGTCTGGAAAATAAACTGGCAGCTCATACAGACACGAGGGTTACGTTCACATTATCATCCTTGGAAAAGTGTCCCAATTCTGATTTTTTACTCTAATGTGGCACAGATCTGGTGTTTTAAAGTTGTCTGAACTCACAAACAAAAGTTTTTCAGATCAGATCTGAGTCACTTTCGTATGTGCTCCTAGATTGGATATACAGTCAGGTCAATACCTTTTGGAAGAAACATTTTTCTAGCATTTGGCATCTGGACAGCACCATATTGATTTAGTTTGTTTGCTTTTTTATAGCCTAATGATGACCTCCTGCTCTTGCATAGACACCTCTCTGGACCTCATTTTGAGAATTTGACTGAACAGCTATAGTACCAAATGCAAAAGTAACACTCAGAACCACCTCCAGGCTTTTAATCTGCATGATTAGTCATGGAGGGAACGAGAGAACAGGCCACACCTGGCCATGCACCTGCTTGTCAGTCATGTGTTCCATTATTTATGTACCCCGCCAAAGTGGGTGCATATGTATAAAAATGGCTGTAATTCCTTAATACTTAATGCCACACTGTGGAATTAAAGCTGAAAGTCTTGATGTCGCCAACACATCTTTAGAGTTTCATTTCAGATTCAATGTGGTGCTGTGCTGAGGCCAAATGCCAAAATCCTCATTCCAAAATTTATAGCATGGTCGGATCAGAATTCATATGACTTTTTGCGTTGGCAGCACAGGGATTTCATATTGTAGCAGTAATAAGAACAGCTGCTAAAACAGCTAAAACGAGACATCTCAACATACTGTATACAGCTGAATCACTCTAATTGAAAAATGGTGCGACTTGTATCTAATCCATGTAGTCATAGATATTAGGGCTATTATGGTTCCAACACTAGGAACCATTAATCATAACAATGCTAAAAACCAACCAACCAACCAAACAAAGTGTAAAACTCCACATGATAAAACAATTATGTAGATTAAATTAACAAAGTTTAACTGTGACAGACTGCAAAGTGCCTAAAAATACAATTTAATTATTTGTTGTTTATGTAACAACCTCAGCAGCGACCTCGTTTCCCCTCTCGTCTGTTCCAACCACTCAGCATTCAGCATCACCAGTACACTAATCCTGATCATCTGCATCTGTTTCTCACTGGTTTATGCCTTAAATGAGATATTTTTTTTAATGCTTGAATGGTAACTGTGTGGCTTAACAAACAAAAAACATTCCTTAGATCTAAAAACTTGCCCAAAAGAAAAGTCCTTCAGGAATCTTGGAAAAGCTTCAGGAAGCTATTCCTCCAGATAACATCAAAAATCCACGATACTCTGACTCTTTGGCAGCAAAATATGAAGAAATGAGAGGCGAGGATGAAGACCTCACAATGTTTTGTAATTAATAATTTCATCACATTATCGAGACGATACACATCAGGAATCAGAAGGTTGACACGTAATCGCTGCGATACCACAATGTTATGAAACACATAGTTAAATGCTCAGGCTAATAAGATAAAAACATATGTTATAGTGTTTTCTCAATTTATCCACTATTTCTTAATGCTTCGGCAGCTGTGAATGTGAATGGTTGGATTATTATTCAGCCCTGAAGTACTGAATGGAGGACTGTCTTTAACCTCCTCTTTAAGAAACAATCAGATTTAACTTGTCATTATTCCAGCATGATATTCGAAAATAGGGCTGTTTAATGTAATAGGTCTGTCTAAAATACTATGATTAAACCTAAATTTTTGGCTGTAATTTGTGCTTTTTATCTCTCTCTTTTTTTTTTTTTTCTCCAGGAGGCATCAGTGAGTTCGAGCTCGAGTAGATTTGACTTGATTACTACAGACGCAGGAGATGAAACGACTATATAAAGGGATGTCTTCAATCCATTAGAGCGTTTCTCGAAGGCTTTTATTCAATAACGGTAATTTACTCACCTCCAGGCTATCACTTTTATGCCGCTCGAAAGGATGTTTTTCATCTTTTCAGCGTCTCTGTTATAACCTTCATGAATTTGTGTAGAGAGACGAAGAATGGAGAAGATGCTGCGGTGGTATACAGTATGTGTTTTTATAAAGCTGTTTTAGCGTGCACGTCTGAACTTGAGGTATTGAAGCATTTAGCTGCATTGACCTCATACAGGATTAGGGCTTTTGTCAGAGAAACATAACATAACCTTATATTTAAAAAAAAGAAAAATATATATACAATTCACGGCTTGCAGCACTGGAAATGAAAACACAAAACTTTTTAAAGTATTACATACTGTAGAGTGAAATTATTTTTGCTATTTACTTTTAAAATGGTAGGTACCATGAGCAGTGATTATCCCTGTCACCTCACACATTCAGGGTTGAGGGTTCGAGTCTCTCCTCCAGTATTGATGGGTTTCCTTTTTGGATTCTGTAGTCCAAAGAGCCCGAGTTTCCAAATTGCCCACAGTATACTGTTTGAAATCAGAGCTATGTTTAATAGAGACAGTAAGAGCATTTCCATAAATGGTGACTGGGACGAAACAGTGTAGACATGAGAAAACCACTTGTTAATGAGAAAAAAACTTCCTTAGCATAGGGAGCATAAAGATCGGATGTCGGAGCAATAGAAAAAGGTCATGTGGTCTGACGAGTCCAGGCTGACCCTATTCCAGAGTGATGGGCGTGTCAGGGTAAGAAGGGAAGCGCATGTAGTGATGCACTCATCATGCATAGTGTCCACTGTACAAGCCTCTGGAGGCGGGGTTATGATCTGAAGTTGCTCAGGTCTAGACTAGGCAATAAAATGAAGTCAGCCGACGACCTGAATGTACTGAATGACCAGATTATCACATCTCTGGAGGTTTTCTTCCCTGATGGAACTGGACTCAAATTGGGTGCGTGAGGAATCATTTTCACACCTGTATTGAACACTGCATAATGCTGCTGTAATTTGAGCTAAAGGCGATCGAATGAAGAATTAAAGTGTGTGACTTTTTTTTTCTTTCTTTTTTTCCTGGATTGTTTTCTGCTAATTTGCTATTTGAAAGTGTTGTAAATGTACTCGCACTTGTGTACTTTGATTAAAGCTGATCATTTCAACACCTTTCTGGCTGCTAAAAAGCAGGCTTTTGTTTGCAAATCCCTAAATGAGCCTTTAAGAATATAAAAACGCTTCTTTTCATAATGTAGTTTTATTTTGCGCAACGTTAACACTAAATGTGGGTTGGTGGCCTGCAGCAACATCGATCTATTCACACTTTTGTAGAAGCAAGAAAAATATGAAGTTCTTTCAAGGAGGTAAAAAAAACAAAATAAAAGAAACAAAACAAAAAAAACACAAGGCACAAATTGCAGACTGCCCTCAGACAGAGTTTATAGAGTGTAAATCCAAAGTCAGGAGCCATGCCAAATTTTTTCACCCATCACACACACACACACACACACACACACACACACACACCCTAGAGTTATGAATATTACAAGCGCAAACTGATTTGGCTTGATTAAAAAAAAAAAAAAGAACACACACACACACACACACACACACACAAAGCCATTCCAGTCATGCTTCTCTCCATTGGTGAGTGCATTTTGGATCAGTGCACAGTTCGCTCCGGGATCATGACCCGTCGTGGTCACTCGAGGCAGGAGAGCCGCGTCCACATCTGTGCTGTGTGTCCTGCGATGCAAAAGTGACAGACGTTGCCATGGAGATTGGAGTTAACAAAAAAAAAAATAAATATATATA
>JAQMYG010000002.1:5046734-5051734 GCA_030014215.1 Clariallabes teugelsi
TCCAAATTTTCCTCCACCTGTTCCCTGCTCTCGCTACAAAGCACAATGTCATCTGCAAACATCATAGTCCATGGAGAATCCTGTCTTACCTCATCTGTCATCCTGTCCATCACCAGAGCAAACAAAAAGGGGCTTAGAGCTGATCCTTGATGCAGACCCACCTCCACCTTGAACTCTTCTTATGAAATTAATATTTCATATTTAAAATGCAATATTACAAGGAGGCTTCAGTTAGTCAGGCTCAGACATATACAGTACATAACATAAATATTCTAATATAAATACAGTATTGATAAAAGTGTATATTATGACTGCAAATGTATGGTAGTACCATGCAAAAGTCTTACATTGTAAAAAATAAATCCTAGATCCATGTGGCCTTGAGAAATGATAAAATTATGCTTTGACTTACAGTAAAGAAAACCAAAGAGCAGTAAATAAATAAATAAATAAACAAACAAATATATCATTACTGTTTTCCCAGGATACTGACTTTAGTTTAAAGTTAAAATTCTGAATTTAAATTTAGAATCCTGAAAAAAAATTTAAAATGACTATTTTTATGGTGGCACCTAATCCGCTCCCATATGAACTAACCATAGTTAATTCAATGCTCTTTCCAAATGCATGCAGAATTGTCACTTTAGTTTAAAATGATAAGTTTAGTTCAGAATTCTGAGATTAAAGTCAGAATGTTGAGATAAAAAGTTCAATATATATTTTTCTATATATATTTATATTTATTTAAATATTTATATTTAATATATTTTTATATTCAATATAAATATTAAAATATATTTTTATGCTGGCTTTCCAAATACCTTTAATTCTATTTTTCCCTGAAGAATTCTAACTTTTTTCCTTAGAATTCCGACTTTGGTTTATTAGAAGTTTAGTTTTGAATTCTGAGATTAAAGTTAGAATTCAAGAGAATAAAATAAATATTTTTTTTAATGCTGGCCCAAATCCTCTTCCATATAAACTAAACAGAGTCACGGCCATCCTTTTTCCAAATACATCACAAGTCTCTGGTACAATGACAAGGAAATGCAATACAAGGAAATGGTAAGTAATGGCTGTTCAGTTTTAACAAGCATCTTGGAACCTGGAGAACCTGCCCCAGTTCTTCTTCAAACCTGACAGCCTTCATTATGTTTAATGCAACATTATGTAGTGCATTACATAATATGTTGCTTTTCCTACAGAAGTGCAAATATTATTCAATAACTTTTCATTTTATTAGGTGTTTTTATACTCCCTCTGTAATGCTTATGTCATAAAATGAACAACTAGAAAAAAAATTTTATTAAAACAAATAGTGCTTAGAACTTCTGCTCAGTACAGTGTAGCTTTCTTTCTCTTAATCCATCATGCGTGATAAAAATATATGCTCATTATAGATAAAAATCTAAATTGCACGTACACTTAATGAACATTTATATATATCCATAACAAGCAACTAACCACTAAATACCACCAACCAACAATGTCTTATTTATTCAAGAATTACACTTTCTAATTTTTACCTTGTTCGTTTCGTTACATTTGTGAAATAGCCTTGTTATTTAACCTGCAATTTCACTTTCACCCTGAACCAAAGAGTCAGAGCTGCTGCTGTGTACTGAATAACACATCCTGGGGTGTGCATTCATAGGAAAATAATCCACTTACTGTAATTACAGACCATGCATAGGCTTGGTAGTGTGAGGGAAAAAAGGATAGCATTATTCTCTGTATAAACATTCTAGCTTGTATGTAACCAGCTTTGGTTTGAAGGTGCGGATATATAAAAATGTTCAGAAGTGTACTTTTCCAGGTACAGGGCTTGGTATCGCCATGGTAACGGAGGGGAACGGGAGGTGGCAGGCAGCACACATGGTGTGCAGGAACATAAATCAGACAGCAAGAGACGACGGGGTTTAATACAAGGCGATCTGTACGATGGGTAAAAATACCAACGTGTGACTCGCCTTCATCTGAACCGAACGTTTTATTAAGAAAGAAATGTACAGATCTGTGGTCAGTTTAAATCCTAAATGTCTAATTTATTCTGTAACAAGATCAGTAATGGGGAAGTACAGCACGACTTGATATTAAATTAACATGAGTCGTGGCGCTTCTCAAATGACAAAGGATTTTATATCTAAACACATACAACTGATATAGAATATCACTGATCTGGGTGTAAAGCTGAGGTAAGGTAGGCGTAGGTGGATAACGATTACCTTCAAGGCCACATTAACTCTTGACCAGGGCTTAATTTGCCTTAATTAGCCTAATGTTCGCTAGGCTCCAGTCCTCTTTTCTACACCATCACTGTCAGAACTACAAGAAACAAGAACTACAACTCCCAACACCAAAGCTCTAGCTCACCTGAGTATTAACACACCTGAGACTAATTACAGGACACATTTAAAAAGACTAGCATACTTCCGGTCCTCGTAAAGTATGTGCTCCCTGTGAACTTGTTCCAGTGTCGTCGCCAAGCCTTCTGGATCTTGCTTGCTCTTTCGGATTTTGATCTTGTTTTTGTTTCCACATTTACGAGTTGAGCCTGTTTACTGGACTTACGAGTTAGATTATCCTTGATTTTGATTGTCGTGTTTTTGGACTTATCTCATTTGCACTTGCGTTCTCCGTGTCTGGAATATATCAGTTGCCTCATGCCTTTAGGGTTGAGGATTCAAATCTTATCTCTGGTCTGTGTGTGGAATTTGGTGGGTTTTAACAAAGACATGCAGTGTAGCATGATTGGCATTTCCTAAATGCTTGTTGCGTGTGGGTGTGGGTGTGTGCGCTTGTGCCTCAGGATGGGTTGGCACTCCATCTAGGGTGTATCCTGTGCTGTACTCCAAGGTTTTATGATCCTACATGGGATAAAATTTATGGGAAATTAATGAATGAACAGCTACTTTCATTGTACTTCAGTGTACTTATATAACTGCACAAATTTCTATCTACTGATTTTTTTTTTCAAGCATCAAAGCAAATTTTTTTTTACTGTATTTATTTTGTGTTTAGTGCTCTTCATAAGAGTTTCTTTTATATAGAAATGTTTTCAAAGGTATTTTTGTTTATGACATTAAAAAAAAAAATGTGCCTAAGACTTGAACAGTACTTGTAAGTAAAACAGTTGTTAGGTTTTACTGAGTGTACTGGAGAATGAGAGTTCTTCTGCTAACTTTGTCACACTTGCTCCTTTCCATTTTCAGATTATTTTTTTGTTTTTTGAACTGGTGGTGACATAATGATCAACACTGTAGCCTTGCACCACTAGGGTTGAGTGTTCGATTCCCGCCTCGGGGTCTGTACACATGTAGTTTGCATGTTCTCCCTGTGCTTGGTGGTTTCCGCCCGCAGTCCAAGACATGCAGACTAGGCTAATTGTTGTTCCTGAAATTGCCCATAGTGGGTGAATGAGTGTGTGGTGTGTGTGTTCATGTGTAGCCTGCGATGGATTGGCAAAATGTCCAGTTTTGGCTCCAAATGTATTCCTGCATTCCTGCACATGGTAACTGGTGTAGAAGATGAGTGAATGAAAATTGATCTGTCGTGTAATATGTTGCTTTCTGTTTGAAAATATTGAATGGTTTTGTACACATTCATACATTCTTGATAGACATATACTGTATAACAAAATATAAAAGATATTAAAAAAATGGATGCTAGCCACACGTTTATGGGTTTTTACAGTATCAAATAACAGGAAAAAATGTGATCACTTGCAGGTCAGGTCAGACATATATTCTAACTGTAAGCCTTTTTTTATTATTTTTTTTTAAAAACTTTTTTTTATTATTCCAAGGACACAAATGCACAAAAGATGACATAATGGTGGCATGATTGTGCAGCGGGCATCGCTGCTGTCTCACATTTCCAGGGTCACAGATTTGATCCTGAGCTCAGGTTGCTGTCTGTGTGGTGTTTCATATATTCTCCCGTGTCTATGTGGGATTCCTCTGGGGTCTCCGGTTTCCTACAACCTCACGAGAACCTGTCAGGAGGCGGATTGGCGACTGGAAATTGCACCTTGAGAGTGTGAGTGTTTAAATAAGTTTGTGTGTGTGTGTGTAGTGCCCTGAAATGGCATCTGGCTTCAAATGGACGGTGTTATTCTCTGATAATGAATAAAGAAATATAAGGGATTTCATATTTTTATTATCTTTTTTCCAGTTAGATTTATATGTAACTAGCATAAGCATATCATTGACGGGAAAAGAGATTTAAGAAAGTTAAAAGGTTAAAGCTAAAAATAAGCTGATCATCTTTAATGTAATCAGTGATATTATTTCTGAAGCCCACGTACGATCCAGTCTTAAAATAAAATTTTATAAGGTTGAGTATCTTACGCCTTGTTTACACTAAGTTGTACTTCTTTCGTGGTCAAATACACTCCCTGTGCGGTAAACGGAGAGAGAATCACAGATGAGAAATGGAAAAAGTAGATCAGATAAATATGAAGTTTTGTCTTAAAACAACTCCAGTCGTTTTATACCACTTCAGCGCTGTAATTTCAGCCAAAGTGAAATTTTTTTTTTTTAATATTCAGTTTCTCTTTTCTAATTAATATCTATTGGTGCAGGTGTTTGTTTACATTGAACAAGTATCTTTAGTATTTTAAAGTAGATTATTAAATCCGGCACATAACTGATCATAACATCACTTTTACTCAACATTGTGACTTCACTTATAGTGCAGATTAAACTTCAGGCAGAGATCAAAGGACTGCAGAAGATTCATCAAATTCTGTTCCGCGGTTGATTTAAGACACGCCCACAGTCTGACGCATGCGCAGTACACTGTCCGAACACAACCGCTCATTAGTGGTGGGAAGTTTGAATCATTTTTAGTGACTCGGTTCTTTGAATCTCGTACATTAAAATGAACGAATCTTTTTTTGAGTCATTTAGTTCATTTCGTTCTTTTGATCAAAAATAAAATAAAATGTTGCATTTTCAATATAAAAAAGACCCCCAATACGTCTTACATACACAAATTTT
>JAQMYG010000002.1:5054234-5065944 GCA_030014215.1 Clariallabes teugelsi
ATAATGCGATATAGACGATGAGTGAGTGAGAACAGATCAGTTGCATGGTGGCGTAGTGGTTAGCCCTGTCCGCCTTGCACCTCCAAGGTCCGGGTTCGATTCCCGCCTTGAGGTCTGTGTGTGTAGAGTTTGCACTCCAACAGGCTTCCTCCCACAGACCAAAGACATGCAGATGAGGCTAATTAGCGTTCCTACTGTAAATTGCCCGTAGTGTGTAAATGAGAGTGTAGATCAGCTGAAGCTCCAGGGTCCAGGTTCGATTCGCACCTTGGGTCTGTGTGCATGCAGCATGTTCTCTCCGTGCTTGTTGGCTTTCCTCTGGGTACTCCTCCTACTCCTCCCACAGCCCAAAGACATGTAGATTTGGCTAACTGGCATTCCATAGTGTGTATGTGCGTACCAGGGTGTACCCCACCTCGTGCTCTAAGTCTCCTGGGATAGGCTTCAGGCCCCCCACGACCTTGTATACAAGATGAAGCGTTATAGATGATGAGTGAGAGAGTGAATAGATCAGTTGCATAAATCACTGCATCAACCCTAATGCATGCACACTGCACCCTGCAACACACACATCATGCATTAATAACACTCCTGTAATCAAGATTATTGACTTCTGTGCTGAAATTAAGGAAGCAAAAGTTCAAGAAGTATATGTGTGTGTGTGTTTGTCGGTTGGCAGATTCCCTGCAGCACGTGCTGGGGGACTATGGACTGGTGAGGCCCGTGCTGAGCGACGCGCACGGCCGCTTCCTGTCGCACGCGGTGTCAGCGGGTGCAGCACGCGGGCAGTTCCGTAGGCGCTGGCGAAGAGAGGCGGAAACAGTAGACGAGCCGCGAGGAGACGGAGAGAGGCTCTACTATAACGTCACCGTCTTCGGCCGGGAGTTCCACCTGCGCCTGCGCCCCAACACGCGTCTGGTGGCTCCCGGAGCCAAGATGGAGTGGCAGACGCCGGGCGGCACGCGCACCGAGCCGATAAACACCGAATGCATGTACGTGGGCGATATCACGGATGTGCAAGGAGCCTCGGTGGCCATCAGCAACTGCGACGGCCTGGTGAGTGCAGCTGTGTCCAGTGTGATGATCTAATGTGAAATCCAGAACTGTTTACACATTGCACCAACGCTTGTCACGAATCACAGCACATAAAAGTTTTCGTTTTTTAGCACAATTGCTACAGCACTTTTTGGAAAATCTGTACTTCCAAACTTCACATAAACACTCAAACCCAAACCCATAAACTCTAATTTTAACCAGAACATCACTGCATCTCAACACTAATGAATGATCCATTACTATTCCAGTGGGCACACCGTCCAGCCCTCAGGTCTTCTGTAGAAAGACATAAAACCCTCAAGATTTCTTACAGAGTTGTTAGATCATATTCATGACAACTTTAGTATCAGGGCTTTAGTTTTAGAACTTATTCCTGAAGACATCTGGAGTGTAATATTTTTTTATGGCTTCAATAGGTCCCCACTAGTTCTGAAGGCGTCCTGCGGTGCTCCCTGTGCCCACTGGGAAATGCCACCAACTGGAATTTCACTTTGTGCAAAGGATCATTTTCTTGCAAAAGGGTTCTACTCCGTTTATACCTCAACAATTCACCAACTTGCATGTCATGCTTTATGCCTGTGAGATAGATTCCTTTCTGTTATCACTTATACCTGATTCCAAGCATCGCTTACTCTGTTTTTTTAAGTTCTTGTCTGGAAATAGTGCAAAAATCAAAGTTTGTCAGGTTCATGAAAAACGATTCAGTCCTCAAGTTTTTCCCATGGAAGAAGGTGGAACTATCAAAGTGTTGTTCTGGAAGAATGATCAACTCCTTTTAACCAATCAGAATGAGAAATTTATGAGTGTTGTGGTATCATTAATAATAATTCTGTGCATTTACATTTGTATGTCGTCATTTGGCAGATGCTCTTATTCAGAGCGACTTACAAAAGTGCTTTGAAGTTGGATAGATTGGATAGATTCTTACACTGGGTTACTAGATTACTAAATATAAGTTAATATTTGCGGGGGGGGGGGGGGGGGGGGGGGTTGCGCTTCTTTAGTCCCAGATGGGTCTGTAGTAGTCACTTAAATATTGCCAGTGACTTGGCTGTACAGACATCTAGAGAAAGTTTATTCCACTACCTAGGTGCCAGAACTGAAAACTAAAAGTCTAGAGTGCATAGTACCCAGGAGGAGGTTGCTTCAAATCTCAGAACACTAAACACTAAAGCATTTAACTTTTAAATTTTTAGCTCTTTTTTTTTTGTCAGAGATATTTGCCTCACTTGGCATAGTGGTTAGCACTGTGGCCTTGCACCTTCTTGGTCGAGGGTTCGATTCCCACCTAGGGTCTGTGTGCTTGGAGTTTGCCTGTTCTCCCGGTTTCCTTATTCCCGGCCATCTGACATTCAAGCCGTGATGTAAATCTCTGATCAGAGTCCAATCAGACAGCTTTGTTCCCAGCTAAAAAGCAAATAAAAGAGATGCATAAAGTTCCAAGAAGATGGCAACTTAAAATTAAACCAAAAAAAAAAAAAGGACAGCATATCCATGACTGACAAGTGTGCGCAGTAGAGATGAACGATTTTCACAAGTCTAAGGTCCCATTTACACTTTACTTCCAGTTTTTCCCAATTGGATCCACACATTTCTCAAAATAAAACACATATTTTGAAAAAAAAAAAAAAAAAAAAAAAAAACCCCAGAATCTCATACACCTTATTCCCAAACCTGTAACCCGAGAAGGAAGACTTATTTCTCTCTACAAACCTGAAAGCCAAATAATCCAGTCAGCACACACATCCCACTGAGAAAGACACAGTGTTGTAAAACACAAACGCTTATAAAAAAAAGGAAAAGAGAGAGGGGTTTTTTTCCACCATGGGTTCTTTGCATGGTTAGCCTTCTAAAGCGGTTTTAATTGGGACCTTTTATGAAAGGAAAACCATGAGGTGTAAGGGTTTACAATAAAATCTTTAATGATGAACAAACACAGTAACCCTTTAACGTGAATTCAGGAACGGCTCGGAAAGCAGCTTACTGATTTATTTGACGATTTTTAATCTAAAAATTTCAACAAAATAAAATCAAACTGAAATAGTCATTTCGGCCAAAACACAGTATTGCTGCTGATTACATTTTTTTATGTTATAAATATAATACAGAAACTGTGTGTGCCGAAGAAGCTACTTTTGAAGTTTATGCAACATGGAAGTGACCGATCTTGCGTTCCTAAAAAGTTGCTAATCACCATTTTGGAGAGATGATTTTATATGAGCCCCAAAAATGACAATTTTTCAGAGTTATACTGTCTCGCTTCAAACAATAATCATTTAAAATGCTAATTATTCATATTTCTTTATGAGTATTGGTACTGAAATTGATATTACCTTCTAGAAGCACATGACCTGTAAAAATTTTGCTTAAATTTTGGTGAAAGCTTAAAAAGCAAAAAATCTGTAGTGTCAAATTCATGTTGCAATATCTGAACAATTTTGCATTTTAGAATAATACACTTTTTCAAGTTTACGTCACTTCATGTAAAATCTAAACTGCCCAAGTTTCATCTGATTGACAATTAGGATCATTAAAAGATTTGAATTCCAAAAAGTTACAGACACTACAGACATCAAATTGTCTTTAGCCAATGTGTTTCTTTTTATCGGACAAAGAATATAAATATGTATGCATGTTTACAAAAAACGAAGCATGGATCGGGAGATAAGAAGCATTAAGTGTTAAAAAAAATGGTGTTCTATGATCCTATCTGAAAATTCACTTTTTTCACCTCGGTCAGACCCTTTTTAGCATCAAAATGTTTTGGCTGTTTATAAACTCAGTTATGCACATAAAATAAAGATTAACTTTAAAACCTCATTGTGAGCATTAGGCTGTGTCCGGCCAAGCGAGGTTCCCAGCATTCAATAATTTACTTTGGCAATGTCTGTAAAAGGAAGGATCAGTAAAAAGATGACAATACACTTGAAGTATCTCTGTGATTGTTATACACGCCCACACTCCTTCTAGGGTCAAGAGTTCTTTCCTTTTATCCTTATGTGAAATTTACCAATGTTGAGATATTACAAGTAGAATAACATATCATCGTTGATTAGGTGGAGTTTACTGTAAAAAGAATGTTTATTTGACATTGTTTGAAGGAGTCTCCAGTGTCACTCAAGGGAAAAAGTTTTCCGTCATGAGAAACATCTTGTTTTTCTTTTGTAGATTCTTGCTAACATGACAGGTTGTATTTTATTATTATTATTTTTTGTTCTCATACTTTCGAGACGGAGGCTTTTGAAGGATCGACTATTCATAGTTGTTAAAGTTACAGGAAGCGACTTAGTTTATCATGGACGCGCTATAAGAAAGAATAAGTAGGACATGTTGATCTTTGGCGTCGTGGTTAACACTGCGGCCTCACACCTCCGGGGTCTGTGTGTGCTTAGTGGGTTTCCTCTGGGTACTCAAGGTGGTGTTGCCAGATTTCCCATAATGTGTGATCGAGTGTGGTGTGGCAACCCCTTCCAGGGTCTACCCCGTCTAGTGCCCAGAGTTCCCTGGGATAGGGTCCAGGCCTTCTGTGACCCTGTACAGGATAAGCTGTAAAGAGAATGAACGAGTGTGTGTGCAAATTATTGGAAAGTATATACTGTAAGTATTATATTAATGCTTGTTTAAAGTCCTGGAGGGCGGATCTTTGTGAACATGGTTGGGAACTATTTTATGTCAATTCAAGACCTAATCTTAAAAAACAAACATCTTATTTTTGTTTAAAAAAGTGCCAAATTGTTGATTCAGGGCGTTCAGTTATAGAGAAAAAAAAACTCTCTTAACGACTCTTTTTTTTTTTTTTTTTTTCATTTTATGACTTATTTTTAATCAACAGGGGTCCTAATGTTGACCTATAACCTTTACGGATTTCCTAGACTAAAAATCTTTAGGATTTAGGAAATCATGTTACACATTGTGATACTACTGTTCAGAATCACACTCACACTCACGTCATGGTTACAGCACTAACAACTCAACAAGAAAGCTCTCATTCCATCGACACGGCTGTGGTGTGTTTTTCGCTCATTAGGGTGCAGAGTTTTGACTGGTGCTTCAAACATGAATAAAACGTGACAGGCGCTTTCATGACGATACCCGAGCACGTGAATAGTTGGGTAAACATAGCACTCGCTCTAGATTTGGATGCGGTTGACACGGAGAGACTGTGTTCATGTAATGGAACGGCGTTGGAAAGACGGACAGAAAAAGACTTTCAGACTTTGATCAGGTGGAACATGTTCGGGTGTAGAAGTTGGCTTGTTCCTATACTCTGATAAACTGTTTTATTCAGTAGGGCTTTATCGTGGTCTGTAGAGGAGGAAAAAAAACCAACGACCTTCTGATACGATATTATCACAATACCTCTGCGCCAATTCGATTCGTATTGCGATTCTGTAAGTATCACGATTTTATAAACGTCCCCATCCGATATAAATTGTTTATATATTAGATAATAATATATTAGATAATATAATAGATTTTGTTACAATTTTAAACAAATTTAGCTAATTTTTGCTTCTACCACACGGGATGCTTTTCTGTGTGAATAGTCTAGAGTGCACCCCCTGCAGGCTCACAGAGGAACAGCAACATTTAATCACTTTAATCACAGCAAACATATCTAATAAAAAATGTGTTTTGAAAAATCTGTTTCAAAAATTGATTGATTGAAAAATCAGACGCCACAAAAAAAGGAATTGCGATATGCAACTGAATCATTTTTTCATTGTGAAAATCGTGATAGTGGATTTCAACCAATACCATAACATTAGACATTAAGTTGGAAAAATCACCAGTCCATCCAAGTGGTTGTCCTTAAGTAGTATTCTGACGATACCAAGTATTAATAGTATTTGCAACTATTAATTTCTCCTAAACTACAATCATGAAGAAATTCCGCACTTTTCACTTGAATGTATTTCTATTAAACTTGAATGTATTTCTATTAAAGCAGCCGATACTCATTACGTTTTTAACATTAAAAACACAAGATACAAGATTTGCCTTCCCACATGGACACGCCCATTTATGTGCCAGGTGTTTAAAATCTGATGCTGAGATATCTACACAATGGCCTTATTTATATCAAATGTTAAGTTTAAATAGATGGTTTTTAAGCGTTCCTAATGGCAACAAACCTCTCCTGGATGTTTAGAGAGAAAGAGAAAGAGTGAGAGAGATTTTTGTCATGCCCTTAAAACCACACTGATGTAATACATTCTCTCTATTTTTGATACTGAAGAATGTTTATAGGCGTTACAGTAAGCGCTGTTGTCCTTTTCCTCAAGTTTAAATTCAAGGGGTCCTCTTCTGCCTTTAAAGGGATAGTTCAGTTTTTTCAAGTTTGTCTGAAATCAAAATTGAGCTGCATGTAAGTACATTACAATAGGTCTTGGTCATTATAAATTGTCCCGCTCTGCACCCTCGTTCCATGCAAAACCACATCCTAAAGTGATGCAGCTGAGACTCATATGAACCTTCTGCAGTTCCACTGAGCTAAACCGAGTTGGTATCTCTCAAAGTTATGATGTGTTTAGTAGAGTGGCTAGTTCTGGTTATTCATACAGCTAATTCTGGTTAGCATAACTTTGAAAGTTGCTCAGAGGGACTGCAGAAGCTTCAGCTGAACTTCAGAACGGGGTTTGTGGAACTTGGCTCCATTCACGTTTCAAGTGACGCATTTCATGGTTGGTGTGCAGAACAGGGACATTTAGAACAACCAAATCCTATATTGTAATGTACTTATATCCATTCATCCATATAGGAACCTCTGTAGTCCAACTAGGGACCGTGGAATCCAGTGGTGATTATCATTGTATTTATTCCCATATGTTCATTCACACTACAGGCACGTTGGGAACGCCAGTTAGCTTAATGTGCAAGTCTTTGGACTGTGGGAGGAAACCGGAGTACCCAGAGAAAACCCACCAAGCACAGGGGAGAACATGCAAGCTCAATGCAATGCGACCTGACTATACGAAATCTCCTAGAATGTTTCATTCTGCCTGAATCTTTACCGTGGTCCACCAGTTGATGGTGAATGTCAAACTGTCTGTCATTGCTGTAATCCTTTGTGTAAATTGTGATCACTCCACTGCACTCTTTATAACACCTGCAAATAACTCCAGGAAAGCATGCTCGGCGTGTTGTGTGATGTGTGTATTCCTGCTACCCTTTACCTTGAAACCCTCAGGGTCAGACTGCTCTCCTGCCGAGAGCCATTGTGCATACAGAGCAGCTCTGAAGCTTCGTTACACTTCTGGCCTTCTTCGCATCCTTCTGCTCAGGCCCGGATATTTCAGTTGAACTATTTTTATTTTCTGGCCAAAAACCGGGTGAAGGAAACCACACTTTATGAAATGAAACGTATAATTACTGTATGTGGCTGGACTCTTTGGTGTGGGACGGGTTATTTTCGTGAGCGTAGCAATGCTGAGCTTTTGAGAAAGCCGTTTATTGAGGACAACAGCTGGCTGTAACATCTGTTGATGGAGAAAGCTATTGTTTTCTACAAAGCATAAGTAAATACACTGCCTGGGCCAAAAAAATAAAAAAAACTAAAAAAGTCACCACCTGGATTTAACAAGGCAAATAGATAAGAGCCTTCCATCGGATAATTACTGCAGTGATTAAAATGGTTCAGCTGGCAAGTTAAAGTTATTTAACCCTAACTGATGCAGTGGGGAGCTTCTCGTTTTTTAAACAACAACATCAGAAGACGTATCTTGTGGTCTTGATAAAGATCTTACTCTTACTGTTTCAGAAGAGTCAAATTATAGTCCGGCATCATGCAAAGAAAACAACTTAGGAGATAGTACTGAAACTATTAAAAATGGGTTAAGAACGCATTATTCAAACGTATTATTCAGACCTGGAAGGATAGTGTTGAACCATCATCTTCAAGGAAAAACATCCTGAATGAGTGTGATGGGAGATCAAATCCTAAAACAAGAGTTGAACTCATGTCTAATAGTGAAAGTAAGATCATTTCCACACATACAATGCAAAGAGAACTCAAGAGATTGGAACTAAACAGGTGTGTAGCTTTAAGAAAAACACTTATCAGTGAGACTAATTGGGAAAAAAATGGGGAGCATAAAGAATAGACTATGAGGCATTGGAAAAAGGTCATATGACTTAACCTGTTCCAGAATGATGGGCGCATCAGGGTAAGAAGAGAGTTGGTTGAAGCGATGCCACCCAACATGCCTAGTGCCTACCATACTGTACAAGCCTGTGGGGGCAGCGTTATGATCAGGGGTTTCTTTTGTTGGTCAGGTCTAGATTCAGAAACGTGCTTTTTTCTATCATTGGATTTAATTTTCTTTGTTGATGACATGGGTAAATTCCAAGATGAAGATCTAAGCATGGTTAGACTCAAGGTGTCTAAGCATGGTTCAGGGAGCAAAAGACATCATTTTCACACATTGATTGGCTACCACCGAGTCTAGATCTTAACAGCATTGAGAATCTTTGGGATTTGCTGGAGAAGACTTTTCACAGCGGTCCTCGACAATCATCAATACAAGATCTTGGAGCGAAATTAACGCGACACTGGACAAAAATACATGTTGTGACTTTGCATAAGCTTATCAAAATGATGCCCCGGTCGTAATCAAAGCAAAAGGCGGTCCAATTAAATATAAGAGTGTGTGATTTTTTTGGGGGCAAAGTTTGAGAGGCCAGATTAAGATGGTTTGGACTTGCTGAGAGGCGTGATGAGGGACACATCTGGATGAGAAGGTTAGAGATGGAGCTGCCAGGCAGGAGGAGAAGAGGAACGCCCAAGAGGAGGTTTATGGATGTGGTGAGAGAGGACATGCAGGCGGTTGGAGTGATATACGAAGATGTGGTAGACAGAGTTAGGAGGAGGCAAATGGTCCGCTGTGACGACCCCTAACGTGAGCAACTGAAAGAAGAACTAGAAGTGTACAATATGTTTGGATAGTAAGATTTCTTAAAGAAAAAATTGTGCAAATAGAAAACAGGGACAGTACAGTGTATAAATACAAAAGAAAAAGAAAAACAATATATTGTTTTGTCTGTGTCTGTTATTTATCAATTATTATTCATTATTAATTAAGATGATAATCCCATGTGAAGTATAACATCACGATTTGTGAAGATCACTATATAATACATAACAATACTGAGCATGAAAATAAGTGTTTAATTGCTTGGAGTTTGAGTTTATCAGATAGCAGACAGATGGCAAATCAGTCAGCAAAATAATTAACGTCAGGAGCGTAAGTTCCTCAGATGCTATTTGTTGCTATCCAATTTCAATTTCTGCGTATAAATTTTTATTAACGGGAAATAAAAAACCTCTGAGATTCCTTTCACGACCGAAACAGGAGGTAAACAGATTGCAGGTACTGGTGTCAGGATCTCTTCCGAATATCCCCGGGTTTTGTTCAGTGATGACAGGGGTGAATTGCTCGGGCCAAAGAGGTGCCGTTTAGATTAGAGTCTGGCTTCTGTAGTGCACGCTCTCAGAGCTGGAGTGCATACTAAACGTCCTGACCTTCTATGCGGTTTACAATCATGCCGATGCTTTAGATATATGCCTATCCTGCGTCCATGTAGGTTCCGTTCGCCCCTGTGCCCTAGACTCACATCACTCCCGCCCAAAACAAAGTGCATTCCTGTTTCACATCTACGGTAGCGTCCCTGGAACAGACGCTCAACCAATCAGATTACTCGTTCAAGACTAACTAACTCGTTCGAAACCCAACACACTGTGCTGACGTCTAGACTCTAAACTTTGGCGTCATGACGCTACACATAGGAACAGCATGTGTTCCAGTAGCGCGCACCTTTACCGTTCTCAAGGCTTGAAAAGTCGAAGTGCACTCTTTGTTCTCGTCACGTGATGCACCATGCACATGAGTCCGTAATTTCAGCAGGAATGACTGAAGATAATAAGATGTCATGTTTAAAAAGCTGGAACGTTTGCATGTTCTGTTCTATTTGTACTGTTTGTCTTTGGTTTGGTTTAAAAGCTCTTTTTATTAGCTGCTTTTTATTGAGCACATGTTCCTACAGAAAACACTCTCAAAAAATCAGGGTATCAAAGTGGAAATACGCTCGTTTTTGTGTTTTGTAGCGTGTTGGATGGAAATGGTTGAATTTCAAGGGTCATGGTTGGTGATATCTGTGCTCACAAAGCTTAACATGATTGAGAACAGGGCCTCCGAGTGGCGCAGTGGTAAAGTGCTCGCCCTATCATCCGGAGATCGTGAGTTCGATTCCCGGGTGATGCTGTAACCTCTCACAGCCGGAGGTCTAGAGAGAGCTGATTGGCCGAGCTCTCTCAGAGGGGAGGGATGAGAGGTACAGTACTTAGTGCTCCCACACATTAATCACGGCTCTACACCCAATCAGGGGCGTCTGTGAGCTCGCACAAGCGGAAGGAGCGGATAGCGCTGTCCTCCGAGTGTGTTACGCCGCCTCCAACAGTGTGTGAGCGAGCAGTTCGAAAAGATGCGGCCGGTTCGGAGGAAACACGTGATAGTCTTCGGCCCTCCCGGCTGAGTGGTAGTAGTAGCTTAATGTGGAGCCCCCTAGTGACGGGGAGGAATTGGACACGACTAAATTAGGGAGAAAATCCCTAAAAAAAAAAAAAATAATAATAATAATACATGATTGAGAACCTGAAATCAGTTGGATTTTTATCCAAGCCTAGAGCCTGGTGTTTAAAAGAGGTGTATTAGTAGACCATTCACACTTCAGAAACATCCTTATTATCTTCCCGTGCTTCTGTCTTTTACTGAGAAAGACTTGATGATGTCAGCCTTTGGTATAAAAAACATTGAAGTTATTTATTAAAAAATATATAAAATTCTGCTAAATACCAGCATTTAATCTTCCTTTATTGCATGCACCTATAATCATTTGCACTCATTGTATATAACCCCTTCTCTGTACACATGCAACTTTGCACTTCTGGTTAGATGCTAACTGTATTTTGCCCTGTACCATAACATGTGCAGTGACAATAAAGTCTAATCTAATCTAATCTAAGTTTGGGTTGATGCTCTTAACCATGAGTTTCTTCTAGATTCTCTTTATTAGCACTCCACCTTCCAAAAACATTGCATTAGCTACGGTGGGCGGGCCTAGCATTATGGATGTGACATTCGAATTCACAGCGTTAAAGAAAACCTTTTAGAGAGCAAATAAAAAGAGAGAGAAAAGAGAATGGACCAGCTTTGTATCAGGGATGTAATATTTACTGTATAATGTATAAAAAAGATCAAATCCTCAAAACGCATACATTTATACATCTTGAACACAGTGGCGGCTGGTGCAAAATGTTTTTGGGGGGCGCAAACAAAATTAAGATTAAACTTTTAATAATCGCCTGTAAATAGCCATAAGAAGTTCTGGAAAAGCACCGAGTGTGAGCTCGGCCGCGATCACGTGACTGCTGCTTAATCAGAAGATCAGGTCGATCTGGTCTTCAAGGTCTTTAACTTTGTTTCTTTCTTTGTCTGATCGCCTTGCGAAGGGGTATTTTAGCAAAGAAATTACAGAATTTCCTCTCATATTTAGCTGCTTCCACATCAATCACTATTCAGTACATTAACTAATAATCTGCTGACCGTTAATAAGACTCGTTGAGAATGGTCCAATCACATGAGCCCAAATATTTAAA
>JAQMYG010000002.1:5066044-5085483 GCA_030014215.1 Clariallabes teugelsi
TGCTTTTCAAAAATTTACGCGCCTACATAGACACTCGTTTGTCCGGCGCCCCGCGTACACGAACACAAATGAACGTAATACAGTTAAAAAAAGTTACCCGTCGATTTTTAAGGATCTTGCGCATCCGCCACCTCGGCCGGAATGCGGTCTGTAAATGTCAATCATGTTTTTTATGCGGATTTTTGACATGAGTGCCACTCGTGTATAGAGAACATGCTTGAATAGTGAATTTTTACGTACAATATTTTAGCATGGAGTTTCAATTATAAATTAACTAGCTGTGAATTTAATAAATCAGTGATTACTGCTTTTTCTTTTAGTCCTTTCCTCTTCATCTCTTTAGTTTTCATAATTTCCTCTTTGGGCTTTTTGATGCTCAGCATTGGACTCTCACGCGGCAAAGGCTCTAGGTTGTTGGTTTGGGGATCTGAGGATCCGGGTTCGAGTCCTGCTGTCGGTGGTTACCAGATGCCATACTCCCCAGTCCCAGCGACAAGCTCGGATAAAATGGGAGGGTTACATCAGGAAGGGCATCCGGCGTTAAAAACCCCTGTGGCGACCCCTTGATGAGAGCAGCCGAACGAAAGTTTATTATTTTTATTGTATGATCATGGTTTGGTACGAACCCTATAAATGAGTCCTACTTTTTCTTTCCATGGTAAGGATGACCTTTGCATGGAATTTTCCCCAGTACATTTTCCTATCAAACTGTTACATGTGACCCCCATGTCCACTGAGTCCTTGCTTCCAATCACGCGGCCTGATTTACCTCCTTAGGTGACCCTTGAATGGCATAAAAATGTTCCAACCTCTGTTTATCTAAAAATGTCACACTCTGCGGTGCTGTATAACAGCGTACGGTTCTGTGTGGAGTATTAAACCGAAATAACGGAAAAGATTCTGCAGGGCACGACGCTTCAGCGCGTAGATCCCCAGGGCGACTTGGCTGGTAATATCGCCGGAATAATGAAGATATTAGAGTCACAGAGACAGCGCGCGGTGTATCTGTCAGCAAGAGAGTTGCAAAAGACAGAACCGAGGTGGTGACAGCGAGCAGGACGGAGTGAGAGACTTGTTTATAATGGATGTCTGCTGCCCGTGTGTGTGTGTGTGTGTGTGTGTGTTTCATTCGGCCGTTCCCCGAGGGGTGCTGCTCTTTTAGGAGTAGCCGAAGGCCGGATCCTTTCACATGCAGCCTTACGAAATTATATCCCCGCCTTTACTCCTTTCTCAGGACGGATCACGTTCTCGTGTCATCAGTGGAACCTTTTTTCCGTCGACAGCAGCACTACTGCTCAGATTTAGCCTCTTACAGGCTAACAGTAATCTCCGCGGTGCCGTACGGTTGTCCTGAAGGTGTTACGCGATTGAGCGCTCGCTTTAGAGCGGTTTGAAAATGTGAAGAGGTTAAACAGTCAGATGAGACGCGATTGTTTTAGGTTATTTGCTCATCAGTAAGCAAGGCACCTTATGTTATTGGGGACAGCAGGGGGATTGTGGGAGCCTGTCAGGATGCATTCAGAGTGGCGTGTGTGGCTCCATCGCGTTTTACAAGCATGACAGCTCTTGGGAACTCCCTAGACGCCGTCAGTCACTACGAAGAGGGGTGAGAGATGATGGATCGTCAACTGGAAAGTCGTGTTATTGTCCACAACAGAGCTCTTTCTTCTTTAGCCTGGGAAGATTAGTTCAGATAAACGTAGGTCACGTATCGATTAAACCGCCCTCAGATATCATACATTAGCCGTAATGAGTACGTACGCGAGCGCTGTTGTGGTGAGTTTTACTGTTGTGGCTGCGAGAGGTATATTTTCACTCGAACCTGCAGGTGTTTATAGTGAGAGACGTGGTCCTCCGTGCGTCTAACCGCTCGCTGTAGTGAGTCAGACTGAGCCCGGCTCAAGTATCATTACCTTTGAGTGTGGTTATTATATCAATTTTGTACTGAGCGGTTGTTACCCGACCTCCTTCGGTGCTATTTGCGCGAACCAGTCGGCATCGGGGCATGAATGAACGAACGATCTCGCTATCATTACGGACTCCACCCGTCAGCGAGGCCCTCAAACCCACTATTACCCAATCAAGGGTCTGTTATCAACCAGTCAGTGACGCAGCCGATGCCACGCTCCAGACCTGTAATTACCCACTCTTACTCACAGCAATTCAGCAGCCATTACCCGGCGTGCTCCGTGATCATGACACAGTAGTCTGAGCCAGCAAGGATTTTACTAGGAGGGGGGAAAAAAATAAAAATGACTGAGGTCAGGAAAAAAAATGCTTATGCAATAGGATTAAATAGGAATGTGGTTAGGAATTGATCTCATTATGTAAGATAATACACAATCGCAAATAGCGTTCTTGGAAATCACGCTCTTAGTGAAATTATTTGAACTGCAGTATGGCACCCAGAATTCACCTTCAGTTTCAGGATCATCATGAGGGTGCTTCAAACACATCACATTTTTAGTACGTTAATAATTACTGTATGGTGAGCGTTCAAGTCAAACCGGGACTGAAGGCATAAAACTGATTCGACTTCAAGCGCAGTATGGTGATGGTGATATCTTAATATCTTAAAAGATCTGAACGGTGCAAATGTTTTAAAGAAGACCGTACAGTACATCCATGAATGACGATCTCGGCCGATGTTCCCGTGAACATTCGATGAGTAGATAGTCTGATCCTTGAAAATCGATGGGTAACTTGTCACCTTAACTTGCATATGAGACGCATCTCTCTGTGGGAACTGTACACACAATCATTCACCAACACATGACGTCCAACACATGACCTGTACAGTCCTGACCTCGCTCCCAGCCATTTCCACATCTTTGCTCCATTAAAGGAGTTCCTGGGAGGCCGGCGTTTCAGACAGGCAGTCTGATCATGGCTCCGACATACTGAGAAAACTTCCTATCTTGATGGTATCCGAGCACTAGTGACACGCTGGGATAAGTGCATTAGTGTAGCAGAGAGAGAGAGAGTGAGTTTTTACCTCTCATGTCTTCTGTACTCTGTTATTCGGCGCAATCAAAAGTCCTGCTATGACTTGAACGTCCCCGTAGCATTCCCTCAGTTAATACGTGACATCCGCTCTCCAAGCAAGTGCAAGAAAAACAGTTGGCTGTCAATCCAGCTTGGCTTTTTGAGATCCTGGGGTTCCACAGGGACACATTACTGGATTATTCACGCTCCCCAAACCGCCTTTGTTTTATTTCTCATAGGAAATGAGTTGATGCTGGAATTTGTGGTAAGAAATAAGATAATAAAAAAAATGCTTCAGAATTCTTTCGTGTTCATGCCGTCCTAAATCCAAGATGATGCTGCGGAACCAGATGATGCAGTCACAAAGATGTCAGAGATTGAAGCCCCCAAATCCCATACCCCCCCCGCCTCTTGCCACCGTGTACATGTTGTTATGTTCTATGGTTTGCTATTTGTTATTTATAATTCCTATTTGAATGAAACGCATTAATAGGCAATAAGGATTCTGAGCCGATTGGATTGTGTTGCTCTGAGACTGTGCTACTAATCAAGTGTGCTGGTTTATCTTGTCAGAGTTGAGAATCTCACTGCATAGCACCCTGGTGAGGTGTGATATGATGCCTCCTAGACGTTTCTGTTAAACTTGCGCTCACTATCTTTTCAACTTAATATGTCTTCGTTGGCTTTGTGTGTTACTCAGCCTAGTCATAATATACTGTCATCTTAGCATCAAGTCATCTCATTGTTACGTTGCTTTAAAGGTCCCGTATTGAGTATTTCTTTAACCAGAACTTCCACATAGTGTGTCTGTATAAGAGCTACTCCTGAGTCATGCCCCCTAGAGGAAAGAAGGAGCTGAGCAACCAGCCAGGGGAGGGGTATATTCTTATATGAGGTCACATTAGGGGAGAAATCTAATTGGCTCATTTAAACCCTGACTGATAGAATAATGGGAAAAGGACTAGTTAGTGGTTTAAACAAGCTTCTAGGATTTCTCCCCTAATGTGACCTCATATAAGAATAAACCCCTCCCCTAGCTGGCTGCTGATACAAAAATGGGCAAGGACCAAATTTTTTTTTTGTTTGTACACTCCCCCTGGAGAAAAAGTGAATTTCGCCTTAGATTTTTATCCTGCATATTTTTGTTATTATATCTTTAAGCATAGTTCTGCAAATCTGCAAATTCAGGTAAATCTAGTCGATACGGGCACATTAACGAAAAAAAGACGACCCTTTTATCAAGATAGCATTTTGGACATATTTTACGCATCACGATGGAAATCAAAGCAGGGTGCAAACTTCTTGGAGGAAAGAAAGTGTTTTTACAATACAAGTAAAAAAAAAAAATCTTTTAACAGTGTCCAAGACTCTCGTGTCATCTTAAACTCAGTACACGGAGTTCATTACTCACAGCACATGGCAGCAATCAACATAAACAGAGTTAAATTAACTGTTCCATCATGCGCCTGAAAGCTCACTACTAAGCAGTAGAGCTGTGCGATTAAATCTACTATGCAGTTTTATCAGGGTTTGGTTGGTTGATTTTGATTGAATGTATCGATGAGGGAGTTCTCGATTCACGCTTTTCAAATTATTTACGTAACAATTGTCAGATTACTTGAAAATCTACCAGAATGCGGAAAATATAAATATTTGGAAAATACTTTTGTTTTGCAAGATTATATCTGCTTCTTCTTTTGAATTTTTGGCATGTCGGTGCAGTACTGCCACCTACTGGAATGGAGTGTAGATCAGAAAACTTTTCATTCATCCCTCTTCTATACTGCTTATCCTGTACAGGGTCACGCAGGGCCTGGAGCGTATCCTAGAAAACATCGGGCACAAAGTGGGGTACACCTTGGACAGGGTGCCAATCCATCCCAGGGCAGACATGCACACACCACATATGCATTCACACACTACCGGCAATTTGGGAACACCAGTTAGCTTAATCTGCATGTTTTTGGACTATGGGAGGAAACCGGAGCACATGGAGGAAACTTCCTTCTTCATATTCAAGAGCTCAGCTTCTTTTCAGCTTTTCTTTAAACCTTTTTATCTCCTGTTCTTTTTGACCTTTTTTTTTTTGCACCATGGGTTAAAGCTTGGCCAGGAAATGGGTCATGAGCGATGCTTTCTCAGGTCGTTCTGTCAAAGCAGGCAGGAACCTTATAAGAATTCTAACCCTATAAGAATATTTCATTCTTTTAGCGTCCCTTTATAAATGATGTATATATACCACTGATCATCCATTACATCTACACCATCAACCGCTTTGATCATCAGCTATACATCAGCAAACTGGTGACACGATCATGGGCACCAACGGCTCACCCATGCCCCGCAGTGGGCAGAGTCCTGTCTGAACTCACAGGAAAGCCAGTGCAGCACAAATGGCCAAAAAATTTAATGCTGGGCATGATAGAAAGGCATCAGAGAACCCTGTGCACCACAGTCCACCACACATGATGCCCAGCAGACAAAGAGTGCAAGCATTAGACACAGGCTCGAAACTCCCCAAATCCCAATCTGATCGAGTACCATTGGGATGCACGGGACAAACAATTCTGATCCATGGAGGCGCCACGCTGCAACCCAAAGGATCCCCTGCCAACGTCCTGGTGCCGGACATCAGTGCACACCCCCGAGGGCCCCTGTGGTGCTACACCCTGAGGGGCCAGAGCTGCCCTGGTGGCACTAGGGGAACCCAAAACATGGGTGGTTTTAATGTCCTTGATATTAATGTTTGGTGTACACATTCTAATGGGACATCAAAAGAATGAAAGAGATGTCATGTCAGGTTAAAGCTCGCGTCATGACCTCATACCACGGGTCATGACCGAGACATTATGCGTTCATTCTCTCAAACCAGACTGAGTGCTGCCTAAGTGGAAAATCAGACGTTTGCCCCAGCTGAGGTTTATAATTGTTACAACGCAGGCAGGAGAAATTAAATTTAACAGAGTGTGGAGGTGTTAGACCCTCATGTCCTGTGTGTAACTCATGCTCAGGGAGGCTTGTAATCCAACAGATGTATCGCTATCACGGAGCTACAAGGCACAGACAGAAAGTCTGCCAAGGATACCAAATAGCAACAGAAATCAAGGAGGAGGAAAATACATGTAAAATATAGCTGTGATTAAAGCGAGAGGGTCGAGCAGACATCTTGTCCGTCTAATGACATGAATACCGATAGAACGCTACTATGCCAGAACCAAAGTCAGCGAATTGTCTTTTCTATAAGGAGGACAATCTGTTCTTTATTAAGGATAACTATGTATAGAATGTGATGGTTGACGTGGAGCTGCATCAAAGGTATGGCCCTGAGACGGAATTGCTATTGTTGGAGTTTCGTTCCAAACCTGAAGCTTGCTGTGTTTGATTCAGGGAGAGTCTGAACATTGAGAAGCAGCGAAGAGGTCAAAGATCCCGCTGAGACACAAGCTGTTACGGCTGCCACATTACCTGCAAGAACGTCAAATTAAAGAGAGAGGTGGAAAGAAAAAAAAACGAGCTGGGACGAATCAAATCTTAATGTTATTACAGTACATCCCGTGCTGATGAGACGAGCTGGACCGGATTCACGTATAAATCACCCAACCCGGCTTTCGCGTCAAGATGGCGTTAATTTGTTTGACAGTCTACCAGCAGGCATTAGTGCAGAGTAATTGGACGTACTGTCACGAGGAAATGAGACAGTCCTGCGGTGGTTCGAGCTGTAGGAAATTGAAAAATTCTGCATGTGTATCTCTGCGCCTCAGGCAATAGGGTCACTGCCCTGACATTTACTGCTGCCGATAATCGATGTCTAAGAGATGAGGAGGAAAGAAGAGAACGTTAGATCAAGGCCAAAGCAGAAATCGGTCGGCTTCGATACTCCTTGTAGCTGAGACACCATTATTTGCAAATCTGTCGGATTGTCCATATGGAAAGATATTAATTGTTCAGTATAGGGTATTTTTTTAAGAAGGAGAAGAAGAAGTTCACTATTTTGCAATCCTATCTGTATTGATAAACACGGCGCTTCTTGGCTTGTTTCCGTTGCTTGCTAACCATTAGCTCGTACTTGACCCTGCTCTCGATGATGGATCCGACGCTGGCGTGAGGTTCCGCTGTGGAGATTGCGAGATGGCAGGAGGTAATCCGGTTAAGGAGGTTAACTAGGAGAAATGGGCTGTCGTGCCGCACCGTTTTGCCGAAGCCGTGGCTGTGATGTATCGTGGCAATTCAGAGCTGCACAGGCGGCGCATTACGGAGTGGCACCAGCAGGGCTCATCGAGAGGCAGAAAGCACCGTGATCTAGGACTAATAGCCAGAGTGGCCTTTTTCGCCTTAGTGGCGAACATTTGCTTTGATGAAATTAAAACTAAAAGTCTTCTTCTATTCGGGATTGCGGTTTATTTTCGGACTTACCTGTATGCTGTCTGAAATAATAGTTTAGTCAAGAATTTATCGTTTTACTGGCAGATGATAAAATCCTAGGACCTGTGTAAGGTGGAAGACCACGCCCGCCGGTTGGACGTTGCCAAACCCTGATACAAGCTTATTTTTTGCCAGACGGAATTCTCTAACCTTTTATGCAGTTTCATGTCAAATACTAAATATACAAGGGGCGTTCAAGTCAAACCCGGACTGATTGAAATTTATAGAAGACTTCAAACACAGTACGGTGATGAGACTCTTCGCCACAGTAAAACATTTAAAGGGTTTAAAGTTTCAACGGTCGTACATCTGTGAATAACTGGCAGTGGCTCGGAGCCCACCGCAGTCGTTCCCGTGAACAGTTAGCGAGGGGAACGCCTGATTCTTAAAAATCGATGGATGACTTGTCGCCAACTTGCGGAAGAGGAGGAGTTATTTCCTCGTCCCCCGTACAGTCCTAACCTCACTCCAAGCCATTTCCACATGCTTGGCCCAATTTTTAAAAAAGGAGTTCCTGGGAGGCCAGTGTACTGAGAAACCGTTCTACTTTCTATAGGGTCATGACCTCTGGTTTGTCTCCTTTTCGCCTTTCTTGTTCATTATGAGATCGGACGTTATTGTCCATTGTGTACTTTTATATCACCATGGTGTAATGTCAATATTATTTCAAATCTCCTTTCAAAATATTTCGATTCGATCTTCGCATGTCCGATGTGTGTGTGTGAGTGTGTGTGTGCATGTATGGTCTGTTTCTTATGCTATCTCATTCCTTGTGTGTTTCCATGGAGCCTCCAGGCTTCTGACAGGAACTCCCTCTGCTCACGAGAGAGACACACCGCTATTATCAGATTGACTGTTTAGGTACGTGAGGGAACCAGTTTACATTTTGGATGAGGAGAAAATAAATAATTAGTGGCAGTTTGCATATGCATACAATGTGTGTGCATGAAAAGAACACCTTTTTCCCCAGCACTTGTGTGTACGTGCCTGTGTGCAAATGTCTGCGCATGAGGTTCGCCCGAGGGAATCCTTCCTAGCGGGAGTCGGTGTTAACGTCGCCTGTGTTGATTTATTACAGTAATTGTGCTTCATCAACATTAATACGGAACGGCATCGCAGTAACAAGCATCAGCAATTCTCTCCTAAACTGCCGGCACCGGGATAATCAATGAACAGTCGATAGCGAAACACCGGGCACGGATTCAACTACTCATCTCCAGGAAATGAAGCATTTAATCTCATTCAGTTCTTATGATCAAGTGCATTACTCTGCAACGTTTATGGATAAATCTGATACAGAAATAGCAATTGCGCGGGTTTTTCATCACGTGCGCCGACTCGGTCTCATTAGCACTTGCATTAGACCTCGCTGAAGCAGAAGCAACCGCATTTACTAGTGTTAAATCGGCTTTAGTATTATTTCACAGTATAACAAGCAAACAGAATATGTTCCTCGAAACGTTGTTAATATTAGGGACAGGAATCACCAGGGTATAAAATTCCATCTGTATCGTGATTCTATCAGTATCATGATTTTGTAAGTATCCTGAATTTGAATTCTAAACCAATTCGCTCCTACCACATGTGATGCTGCGCTGTTTGCCAATGTGTGAATAGTTTGGAGTGCACCACCTGTAGGATTATAGAGGAACTGCAACTTGTCCGATGTCACATTTAATGTCACATTTAAGATTAAGATGCAATTATTCGGTCACAATGTATTTTACAGTATGGTAGTATTTATTATTATTTGTATATCCAAGTTAGGAAGCTGGAGACAGAGTGCAGGATCATCCAGGATACAGCGCCCCCTGGAGGAGATACGGTTAATGGCTTAAAGGGCTCAACAGAGGGATTTGAACCCTTGGCCTTCTGATCAGTTATCATGAGCCTTAACTGTTTGAGCCACCACTGCTCCTAGAATGCAAATATGTAAATTCAAAAAGTAATAATTAAATAATATTTTTTTTTTTTTACCATCTCTAATTAATATGCACCAGGGAAAGATTCTCTATAGCTTCCCAGAGACAAACAGATGGATTCTCAACTTTTGATGTAGCACTCGAGTACGGGTCACTGCCTCAACACGCTTGGAGAAGAACACTAAATGCCACAGTGCTGTCTGTGTGTGTGTGTGTGTGTGTGTGTGTGTGTGTGTGTGTGTGTGTTATATGGCTGAGCACTTGCCGCCTTGCTTTCTGTCACTTTTATAAAACTGTGGCATTTTAAAAAGTTTTCTTCCATCATCAGTCCCATTCAACTGTCTGTTAGAGAAACGCTGACAGCGAGCCAGACTCCTAGCATTTCCAAAAACAGTTTACTGATGTCTCATCGTGGTCTCTTTCCTTTTAAAGACCTTAAATACCGTGTACGTCTGCAGGAACATCCGACGGACATTTCACTCGTGAGATACTTTGCAGTGTTTTTATGTTAAAAGTAAGAGTGACTTTTAAAGTGGCTAAAAGTAGGAGTGGCTTTTAAAGGTCCGGCATGCATTTTTCAGAGCGTTTTTATAAGATTGTTTTTGCTGAGATTCATAAGTAGACTTTAGATTCGCTTTGATTTAATCCAATTAGATTTTTGTATATCACGATTTACTATTCAGTACAATTCAGTAATCAGTTTATTGTCTGATTTGCCTCAATCAGCTTTATTTCTTCTATATTCAAAAATATAACCAATATTACCAATTTCCAACACTGTAAGCATATTTTTGCATATAAAAACAAGCAAAACATTTAGAAAAGACATGCAAATGAAAGTAAAATATGAAATAAATAGACATTAAACCTCATCTAACCGTAATTTATGACCCCTCTGACCACCGGCTGCTTTAAAAACCAAACTGAAAGCAGCTCAGTTTTTTTCTTGCTAATGTCCTTACTAACATTCTTGGTACTTCTCATGCTGTGTTTTTATTCAATCTTGCATAAATTGCAAAGAAACACAAAAAAATAATTGTGAACTCGCTTGGCTTGACTTTTCACTGACGCAAACAAGATTTTGAACGTCTCTCAGACGTACACGCAACTTAGCTGCCTCATATGCTAAGGCAAAGGTCTTTCTTTTAATGTACAGCTCCACACTCCAGTCCAGTAGGTGGCAGTAATGCTGCAACTGCTCATAAACTCAGAAGAAGAAGAAGAAGCTGCCATATTCTTGCAAATCGAGCATATTTAGCAAGTTTTTTTTTCACACAAGATACAAGTGATTTTTATTTTTGATGAAAGTTATGAGCTGTGATTTCTTTTCGATATTTTAAAATGCGTCAATTTTAGACTCGTTTAGAATTTGCAAGTTTATCTAAAAAAATTATTTGAAAACTGATCCATCGAATCAACAAACTCCAATAAAATGACGAATCAGTTGCATAATCGATTGAATCACGCAGCTCTGCTGTGACATAAGTGATAATCAGAGTGAACTTGTTTCTGGAAGGTTCTGCAGTCTTAAATGGAATTGCGAAATGTTACAAAACCTTCCGTGTGGTAATTGTCGACAAATTGCTTCGGATGTGCTGTTAATGGGAAATAGCCACCTTTGGTGTGTTCGCAGTCACTCGGCTTCATGTCCTGAATATTTCCCCATAACACCAGGCTCCCGAGTCTTTTATTACGGTTCCACTATTAAGAAATCATCCGAGTGGCCGCGAGCGCACGGTGAAATCTCCCCCGACCTTTCGGCTCTTGACATAAAAGAATTCTTCTCTGATGAGAGGATGAGTTGTGCCATTTCACCTCCGCCCATCCCCCTGGCACCCCGCGCCCCGCCTGTCTCCGAGACACTTCAGCCATGTGACACTAGTAT
This sequence comes from Clariallabes teugelsi, assembly GCA_030014215.1. Taxonomy (NCBI): domain Eukaryota; kingdom Metazoa; phylum Chordata; class Actinopteri; order Siluriformes; family Clariidae; genus Clariallabes; species Clariallabes teugelsi. The sequence continues at coordinate 5,077,259 of JAQMYG010000002.1, forward strand.
CATCACCTCTTTAGCTGCTTTCTCTCCCAGATGCTGAGGGGACAGCGCAGGAGACACCGAGACGAATAAATTAAGACGTTGCCTAGCCAACGGGCAGGAGGGACCGCGTTCGTACCCTGCTCTGGATATATCGATGCATAAGGCTACACGCTTAATTATAAATTAATAGCTAAGCACAACTCATGCACTTCATAGAGCAGCGAGGAGAGAAAAGATGGCAGGTGGAGTTTTGAAGAATGCAGAAAATAACAATTCTCTGATTTAAAAAAAAAAAAAAAAAAGAAATCCTAACCTTAGGGTGCTTTATTCAAGGGTGCAGTGACAGCTAGCACTGAAAATGAGCTTCCTTTCCTTTTTGCACACTTACCCACACACACACACACACACACACACATTTTCTGGTTCTTGCTCTTGTCTTCCTGTCACTGCTGGAGCAGGGCCCAGTACACCAGGCAGGGTGCAACACGGCCTATTTGCATTGACATATTGACACCCTTGTCAGGATTTATAAGTACAGCAAGGCAGAGCTTGGCAGAGAGAGAGAGAGAGAGAGAAAGAGAGAGAGATCTCATTCTGGAAAGGATTGTGTCTCTCTCTCTCTTAAAAAAAAAAAAAAGTCTAAATGTCTTCTAGCACTATGAGGCTTCATAAGCCAGAGTAATTGACTCTCCCCGTTTTTTCCCCAGACACAAAAAACGACCAATAAAGCCAATCGAGATTCTGTCTGGGAACTGAATTCAATATTTGCCCGTCCTGTATTCTGCTATTCCTTTAACAAGTTGACACAGTTCTCAGAGCTCCATCAAAGTGTACAGTGTACACCCCTCAGGTCTTTCTCGCTTTCTTTCACTCCTCCTCCAAATGTGCAGGTTCAGTGTCCGTTGAAATCGAAGAGTTACTGCTGAGCCACGCCCCTTAGAAAAGCAGAACCGAGCAGGGGGGAGAGGTATCTTCTTAAATTAGGTCACATTAGGGGAGAAATCTAGTTGGCTTGTTTAAACATTGGTTGATATAAAACGTTTCATTTAATTTTCTCATTTTTAATGCTTGTATTGAATTTAATTCGGCACTGTGGTGTAGTGGTTAGCGCTCTCGCCTTGCACCTTCAGGGTCCGGGTTCGATTCCTCATCTCTCCGGGAGTTTGCATGTACTCTCTGTGCTTGATGGGTTTCTTCCGGGTACTTCGGTTTCCTCCCACAGTCCGAAACCTGCAGATTTGTGCCCTGCGATGGATTGGCGCCCTGTCCGGGGTGTACTCTGCCTTGTGCCCTACGTCTCCTGGGATAGGCTCCAGGCCACCCACGACCCTGAATACAGGATTATGCAGTATAGACGTTGAGTAAGTGAATTGAATTGAGTTTATTGTCACGTGCACTGTAAAAACACCAGTTTAAACTGGTGGGGTACCCCAGAGGTGGGGTACACCTTGGACAGGATGCCAATCCATTGCAGGGCACACACACATACTGTACACTCACTCATGCACTACAGGCAATTTGGGAACACTAATTAGTCTAATCTGCATGTCTTTGGACTGTGGGAGGAAACCAGAGTACCCAGAGGAAACCCACCAAGCACGGGAAGAACATGCAATGGTTAAACTGTACAATTAAATTCTTACTTTGCACAGTTCTCAGACCAGACATGAAACCATACACATACACAAAACACATAAAGACATACACAAAAAATCTCTAGTGACGCTATATTGTATACACGTATACACACATAAGTGTGACTAAAATGTGATCTCCTTTAAAGGATTGATAATAGGGGGGAAAAAAAGCAGACATCCAACCTCCATTCTCCAACTCAAGCTTCTCCTCACTCGTTCTATCACACCTGGCTAAATTGGACGCAATCAAATATCTGACTGAAAGAAACTTTGTTAACTGTTAATTATTTTCTCTCGCTGCCAGATTGGCTTACCGCCTCTTGTTCTTTTTCAGTGCCATTTGTCACGAGGGCTGACAGTTGTTATGGATATGTCCCTGGGTGGATTTGGAGAGGCAGTCTGGCACGCTACATCGAAGCCGGCCGCAGTGCTGCGGACTCGGGGGGGGTGGGAGTGATGGGGGTTCTGATGTTGAGACAGCTTTGAAACAGGCAGTGAAGCTGATGAATTTATATTGAAGACGAACGATTTCACAGATTGCAGCAATAGATTGACGTGCCACTGTGGATAGATTGCTGAAAATGTGAGGACTTATGAGCTGTTGTTAGATTGACTCAGAGAAGACATACACTTCAAATAACTCATTTATGAATAAATGATTAACCACGATATCCATTCCCAGTAATTAAGATTTAGTGTATGTTTAAAAAAACGACCCATTTACGTTTTTTTACGGCATTTGGCAGACACCCTTATCCAGAGCAATCTACGGTATATTTATCTCATTATACAGGTGAGAGGGTGAGGGTTAAGGGCCGTGCTCAAGGGCCCAACAGTGGCAGCTTAGGGGTGCTGGGGTTTGATCCTACCGATCGATAAATAAAGATCTGTAGTCCGACGTCTTAACCACTGAGATACCCCTGCCTTATCATTTTTTTAGGTATCTAAATATTACTATAGAGATTGTTCCTACAATTAATTTCAATGAGCAAAAAAAAAAAAAATCCATAAAACCATGGATTTATTGCATGATGAGAATTGTTCAAAATACTGATCTTGCTCTCTATTGAGAGTGCTAATAAAAATGCTGATCCTGGTTTCTATTGAGGAAGAATCACTTATCCTCCTCAATATCAAGGATTCTGGCTGCTTCTGATGATAATCCTGCTCTCTACTGAGGATGAGAATTACCCAAAATCTTTGATCCTTCACTGTATTGAGGATGAGAGTCGCTTGAAATTCAGATCCTGCTCTCTACTGAGGATACCACAGAATTGCTTAAAATGTTGATCCTTCACTACATTGAGTAATAGAATGACTTAGAGTGATGATCCTGCTCTCTGTTGAGGTTAAGAACTGCTCAAAATGGTTATCCAGCTCTCTTTATTGAGGATGGGGGTTGCTTGAAATGTGATTCGTGGTCTCTACTGAGGATAGAACTCGTTCAAATTTCAGATCCTGGTCTCTATTGAGGATGAGAGTGGTTGAAAATTCAGATCCTGGTCTCTATTGAGGATGAGAATGGTTGAAAATTCAGATCCTGGTCTCTATTGAGGATGAGAATGGTTCGAAATTCAGATCCTGGTCTCTATTGAGGATGAGAGTGGTTGAAAATTCAGATCCTGGTCTCTCTTGAGAATGAGAATGGTGTTAATCAAATGCTGACCCTGTTTTTTTTTTTTTTTTTTTTTTTGAGGATAAGAATTAAAAATCAGTTAAAATACTGATCTTCCTGATCCTGGTTTCTACTAATGAGAATTGCTTAAAATGCTGATCCTTTGCAGTGGTGTTGATGAGAATCAATAAAACTGATGATCCTGCTCTCTACTGAGGATGAAAATCACTTCAAATACTGATAATTTCTTGTATTGAGGAAGCGAATCTCTTTAAATGCTGATCCTGGTCTTAGGACGAGACTGATCCTGATCTCCTGAAAAATTGGAATAACTTCAAATCCAGATTCTGCTCACTACTGACCACGAGAATAAATCTGCTCAAAATGTGATCTTGCTAAAGATGCCAGTCACTTTAAACACTGTTTATGTCTCTGTTGAGGACGAGAAAGACAAAAAAAATATTGATTCTGATCGCTGTTGATCAGAAAACATCATTCAAGAAGCCGATCCTGGTCTCTATTTGGAATAAGAATGGCTGAAAATGCTGGTCCTCTTCTCTTTTTAACATGAAAATTGTTGGGAATCGCTCAAAATGTTGATCCTGCTTACTTTTGAGGAGGAGAAGTACGAGAAAAAGCCATTCCTGCTCTCTAGTGAGGATGACAACTGATAATAAAATAAAAAAAACTCTCTCTCTTTCTGCTCTGTGTTAAGGTTCTCTGTTCTGTTAACCTAAAATACTGATCCTGTTCTCCAGTGAGGACGAGGGAATTGTCTCTAAATGTCAATCTGGATCTTTAGTACATATGAAAAACACTTGAACAATATTGATCATTTATTTTATTGAGTATATTATACTGTATATTACTGTTAATCCTCTTCTTGATTAAGATTATACTGATCACCTTCATCTTGCCTTTTAAAATACTCCCTCTATTCAGGATGAGAATCCTACGGACCTCACTTGCTGATCGATTGCCTCCATGTCAGTGTTGTCCAAATGCCTTAAAAAGAAAAAATAATTGACGCTAGCTCTAGCCATATGGCTACCTCTTTATGTGCGCCGAGCAGGTGAGCTTATTTTTGAATAAGTTTTAATCGACAGAAAACGTTGTTTAAAGAAACGAGTGCGTACGCTGTAGGACTAAAAGCACTCGGGGACCTGTCTGTCGTTCCGGACGGCGCCATGAAAAACAGCGTGGACTCTGTATGTGAAAGACGTCCTGCGGTGTCTGTCTGAGTCTCCAGGCTTTCGCCCCATTGTGTTTGTGTGTACGTGTTTGTGTCTGTCTGTCTGTCTGTACGTGCATGTGTGTGTGTGTGTGTGTGTGTGTGTGTGTGTGCCACCTCCTCCGGCTCTGCGCTGCCAGCACGAACAAAAGTCACACCTTCAGTGAAAAGGTTCAGTGCTCTCATAGGAGCCCTTCTCTTTACCTGCCTCACATTTTGTTAGCCGTGTGCAGATAAAAGCGGTTTGAGGAAAGAGAGCGGGGAGGGAAAAAAAATTGCTTGGCCGATGAAGGCGTTGAATGAAATGAGTGTGTGCGTGAGTCCTTCACTTATTAAAAGGAGAGCTGGACTGTCGGGGGTTTGTGCGAGAGAGAGCCTTGCCCTGGCTGTAGGATACCTCCTATTAAGATGGAGAGTTGCGGGAATGCCCTGAGCCCCCACCAAATGTCAGCGAGTCGAAAGGAGCTAAATGGCTGGACCGGGATATCATTGACACCCTGAACAATCACAGTAATTGGAGGTAATGAGGGATCTTCTGTTGCAGACAGAGCGACAGTAGAGAGAGAGTGAGAGAGAGAGAGAGAGAGGTAGGTGGGAAGAAAAAGATGGAGGAAGACAGATATTCCGACGCCCTTGTGACCCGTAGCTTCTGCGTTACCAAGGCAACCTCGTTTTGTTGTAATCCCTCTGCGGAAAAGGATTCATATGGCGGCCTTGAGCGCTGCGATCCTCAGTTCTTAGATAGTTACAGTACATATTTGTATCGTTATGATGATTTAGGAAAATGCAACTTAAATTTTTGCATCTCCACCTAAGCGAACCCCGTCTCACCTAACAGATCTATTAACCTGCTTCTCGTCCTCTGATAGATGTCCTGCATTGATTTACGTTTCTAGTCAAAGATTTTTTTGAACAGCTTCAGAATAATCGGAGTGTCCGGTATCTGGACGGACTGTCCTGTTTTCGTTCCTAGATTTCCTAAGTGGTGATGGTGGTGTTGTACCTGGGAGTGTTGTGCGAGGAATCGTTAATACTAAGCAAGGAATCATTACCGCCAGTGTTGTAGACAGTCGCATAAACAGCGTTTGTTTTATTTCACATCATTTGTGTGAATTCACAGCAGCAAGCCTAACACTGGATGAGCGCTGTGACGACGTTGCGATGAGGTCCACCGTCAGGTCGATGTTATTTCTAAACGTTGGAACGACTTTGACAAAATGCCGTTGAGATAATGTTGAATGAACAAACCGAACACGACGTCGCAAATACAACCTCAAAGCAACTGAATATCAACCTTAATGCCCATTAGCATCCGTTCGCAAAACGTCCGACCACATCCACGGTCCCTTAAGTTTCTAACAGGTTTTAGAATTCCGACTGGAGACACAACAGCTTCCCACACACAGCATGTGTATCTCATGTGATGCATCGCTTCTTGTTTAATGTTGTTTCATTTTCTTTCAGAAATATTACAGTCAGTTGCATCGTAGTTCCCAAATTACTCTACTGTAATATGGTGTTTGTACAGCGTCCTAACTTGCATCATTTCCGATTTCACAGAACAGTTCTCACACACTGTTAATTCTTGTTTTTTTTTCTTTTATTCCAATGAAACACTTCAGTGAGTTAATGCTGTTGTTATGTACGTGCATTTACTAGCATCAGCAGCACGCCCCCTAGTGGTCCAATGTTAACCACGTAGCGCTCTCACCTCTGGAGACACTGGAGTACGAGTCTCGCTCAGTCCGACACTCGTTTTTGCAACATTATGTTGGGGTTAATCGCCCAATGTTATCAGAATAATAATATAATTCTACTGTAACTTTCAACAACAACTCCATATCAACAGTGTTCCAGCACCTATAATGCTAAAAAATGAAAGGTGGTATAAATTTACTATTCCGTTAACAAGTTAACCCAGGTCTCAGAGCTACCTCTAAATGTGTGTACTGTATCTGTTAATGCTCCATTACGTAATTAAATAATAATTTTTTAAAAAATCATTCACATTTCCTTATCTTTCACTTCTCTTTCAAATGCTCTGTTTCAGTGTTTATGTAAATGAGCTACTGCTGAGCTGGGGGAGGGGCTCTTTTTATATGATGTCACATTAGGGGGAAATTTTGGTTTGTTTGTTTAAACCTCTGCAAATAAAAAAAAAAGGAAAAAATTATAAAAAAGAGGGAAATGTATGTTCGGAGACTCGCCTGAATGTCAAAAAATGACTAGAAAGTAAAGTTTTGCAGAATAGATGTCCTTTAATGTTCATCTGTTCCTCAAATATTCCATAATCCTGACCCTTATTGAGATGATGTGACTGGACTTTAAATGAGCTCAAAAGCCCACTCGTGTGGCTGAATTAAAGTAGTTGTACAAAGAACATCCTTCAGTGATGTGAAAGTCTGATCTCTAGTTATCAGAAACCACAACGGTGGTGCAGTTCATCAGGGCAATTCGTTTCAGACATTAGTGATGTACAGTAGTTGTATAACTTTTCTTTTTTTTTTAAGTAAATGAAATACTCTTATTTTTGTTGAATCAGATCGTCTTTGCCTTCGCGTGGATGTGAAATGATTAAGTGGAAGAAATATTGCAAAACAGAAGACATCAGTAAGAGGACAAACACTTTACAGCACTGTGTTTGTGTAGGAGTACAAGGGCAACAATCTTAAGCGCAACAGTACTTGCTAATTATTTCGCATGTCACCCAAAAGGTCTTTTATGAACAGCGAAAATAAAAACAAACACAACATGATTTGTAATGACACACAATATAAAAATAGCTTTTTTTCCCCCCCTGCCTCGTTCCAAACCATCCCTCCTAGGTGACACCCAGAGCTCGGTTTAACCGGTTGAATTACTGCCTTTGACCTCCTCTAGGATCCTGTCCTTATGTCTTCCCATGTGTCCCGAGGTCCCCTGTGCCAGACATGACTGTAATATTGGGTTAGAGACGATGCTGCGAGATGCAGGAGAGATTAAAACACACGACAACCAAAACAACAACAGATTTTAAAAAGACAGAAAGATATGAGGCAGCGAGAAGATCAGACAGTGCCGGGTAAACGAGTCTGTCCGTCTGGCTGCGAGAGGATAATTAAAGAGAACGAAGGAGAGGTTGGTGTTGGGGAGTTAAAAAGAAAGTAAATGGAGGAATGGGAATCGCTTAGAAGGAGGGAGACCCTGATTGTTGTGAGAGTCTGTTCGTTTTAAAAAGGGAGGCTGGTAAGGAGCAATCAGCACCTCCATAAAGAATATGGGTTTTATATTCCGTCCCCATGTGCTTGGCTTGTTGTGTCTGCTAGCTAGAGCTGGTGCCCTTTGGGGACATGTCAATTATTGAATTAACTGATTTATTTATTAATTGTTCATAAATGTTTGTCGCATTTAAGTTCACATACACGAGCGTGTGAGCATGTATGATACAACATCGTCCATGTGCTGATTGATGATGGTACTGTTTTACCAAAGGAGGCTAAAGGTGCTTTCACACTAGGGACTTGGGAACGTATCTGACCACACGTCATGCCAAACCGTGTAAAGTTTGATTAGTGTGAACACTCCGGCATCAGTGTACCATGCACAGTTCGAATCAGATATGAAAGCCCAGTGTAACAGAACACAGAAATGGACTGGTGACATCAATACTGTGCATTTACTCCATTGTAATCCTCTTCTCTTTTTATCTATAGGAAGAATACTGTACCTGTATATTACTCTAATAATTGTTATAGTATACCGTAGTAAACTGGAGATTTTTTTT
>JAQMYG010000002.1:5096450-5110746 GCA_030014215.1 Clariallabes teugelsi
AAATTTATTAAAAATCTTTGCTCGTCTTGCGGAACACTCGTAAACCGCGTTACTCGTAATCCGAGGTTTTACTGTAGTGTTAAACGGTGAGCTAGTGGGCGACAGGGTGGCTCAGTGGTTAGCCATGTCGCCTTGCATGTCCCGGGTCCGGGTTCGATTCCCATCTTGGGTCTGTGTGCATGGAGTTTGCATGTTCTCCCCGTTCTTGGTGGGTTTCCTCAGGGTACACCGGTTTCCTCCTACAGTCCAAAGATATGCAGGTTAGGCTAATTGGCGTTCCCAAATTTCCAATAGTGTGTAAGTGTGTTTGTTTATGTGTGTATGTCCTGCGATGGATTGGTACCCAGGGTGTACTCTGCCTTGTGCCCGAAGTCTCCTGGGCTTGAGGCCCCCATGATTCTGACTACAGAATGAAGCGGTATAGATGAGGAGTGAGTGAGTGAGTAAGTGGGTAACCTAGTGCACTTGCTCCATACACCAAGTAGTGCTCTTGATCGAGGGTCCGAAAGGGATTTGGGATTCATCCTTGTGTTAGATTTGTAGCTCACGTTAGCCATGAAAAGAGCAACACGGACGGTTCAGAGGTGATTCGGAAGCGATTACTAAGGAGACGGCGTGTTGTTTAAGATGATGTAACGTTATCAGATGTGTGTTCTTGCTGAAAGTGCTTACGTGACTGGTGTTGAATGGTTTTTGGCAGGCAGCTGCTCTCTCCTCAGTACTGCTGATCATACAGACCTACTTTCATTTATGCTGCGGCAGCACTCATGGGACAGCTCTCGTCCAATCAGATCGCTCGGTTGGAACTAACTCTCGTATAAACTTACTAAGCACACAAAAACAAGATACTAAATGAAAGTAAAGGAGTCTTCATGCATGTAGCCTTTAAACTTGAGTCAGTTTCGTGTAACTTGAGGTCAGCAGAGACGCTTCATGACTCCACTCACGGCGTTCGAGGTTTGACTTGGAACCCAGACTCTCATTCAGCTTAACATGATCTAAAGCCTTGCTACAGTAGCTACAGTAAGTGCGGTTTCCTCACACTGTGAAAGCCAGGTTTTGATGGAGTTGTTAAATAGCTATTTGCCGTAATGTAACAGTCATCATTCTAATCGGTTTAGTTTGTAATCCGATCCCGGCTCTCCAAATGCGATTCCCTGATGCTACTCGCTTCACAGTCCGAATGAAAACTGAGATTTTTCTGTAAAACGCCTGAACTTTGCTCGCGGTTACGGATCCGAATGAGAGATAGAGCTTTGTACGGCAGAAGCCGCCAGTCTCGCACCATGTCAAGTGTTTTCCCAGGCTGCCACGCATCACCAGTCCCTTTCGAACGCCAGCTAGAGCGCAGTGCCGGAGGATGATGGACACCTCCAGTCCTCCGTGTGTGTGTCTCCAAGCTCGATGCCGTGAAGTGATGGAATGCGTGCGATCCTCCGCGTCTCTCTGAATGGCGGACGGAGAAGCGAATTGACCTTTAGGAGAGGGATTTAGATTTGCTTGCAGGATTGGGTCGTTCGTCAGGACGTTCGCCGGCTGCGCACATGAGACATGAGACTTCCAGGCTGGTAAACTCTCCGGCTAGAAAATGTGTGTGTGTGTTGATCAACAGAAGTGAATGATGATGAGTTTATAGAGTCAGGAGGAGCCGCTTCCCTAAAGAGCACTAGTGGAACGAGTGCATTAGTGGAGCAGAAAAGGGAGCTTTTACTCTCAGAACTGTTCTGGTATTCTGTGCAGTCCCGGTTTGACTTGAACGGCACTTACATATCAAAAAATGTATGCAAGGCTCACTCATACAGGAACACACACATGCAACCATATTAATAGACATGCACTGTACAAACAGTATAACAAACACTGTATAGGTGCACACACACACACACACACACACACACACATACAAAGTTCCATATACGCCTCCACAAATATATTTACGACACACACAAGTACATCAACACACACAGAGACATACACAGTACATAAACACAGACACAAACACTGTATAACAAACACTGTACTGTATATGCACACACACACACACACACACACACACACACACACACACACACACACACACACACACAGTGTTATGATACTTGGTGTGTTATTGTATTACATAAACACGTCCCAGAGGCCCGGGCTTCTTCCTGTTGTCCTCCTGGTTTTCTCAGCTCTCAGTCTGACTGAGTTCCAGTCTCACTCTCACTCTCACTCTCACGCAGTCTTTACTCAGTGATTAACTCTGATCTCACATGAGCAGAATGCAGCACAGATCGCAGCTTGTTGAACTGTGACCCAGCATCCCAGGTTTATCCCAGGTGTTTTCACACACACACACGCTCTTCCTCAGTGATGAAGGAGATCCAATCAGACATAAAGTTTTTTATGCAGGACACTCCAGATCACTTACAGTGAGGACACTTCTGGGAAACAAACCATATTAGTTAAATGTGGATTTTCCGTCTCTCTTATATATGCAAAAACACAGACACACACACACACACACTTTCTACATATTTTTTCTGCCTGTCAATCTTAATGTCTGCATTTTTTTTAGGGTTAAAATAAACTGAAGCTCCTGTCCTTCAGGGTACTTCGTCCACTAAAGGGGTAACTGAAAGGCCGAAAGACATCATATAGTATAATATTTCAAAACATGAAATCACTCTAATGATTTTAACCCCAACCCCTGACTCTTTACTCTAACTTTTTACCCTTTATCCCAACCTCGACCCCTAACCTTTACCCTAAATCCCTAACACTTTGATCTAACATCTAAGCCTTTACCCTGAAATTTCCTTCAGGGTTAATAAAGTATCTGTCCGTCCGTCCGTCCTCAACCCCTAGCCCTTTACTCTAGTCTGTAAACTATACCCTAAACCCAACCTTTTACCCTAAGCCAAACCCGAACCCTTTACTGTAATTTCTATCCTTTTACCCCAAACCCTAGCCCTTTGCCCTAAGTCAAATCCCTAACCCTAAGCACAATCGCTAACCCTTTACCCTTAACCCAACTCCTAAGCCCTAACCCCACCCCCTAACCCTTTACTTTAAACCATAATCCCTATCTTTTTCCTTACCCTTTATCCTAACGGCAACCTTTAACCCTTTCCCCTAAACCCAATTCCTAAGACCTTACATTAAACCCTAATCCCAATTCTTTACTTTAAACCCTATATTCTAACCCCGACTCTAACCCTTTACCCAACCACAAAGCCAACCATAACCCTTTACCCTAAACCCACCTCCTAAACCCTAACCCCAATCCTTTACCCTAACCCCCATCAATAATATATAATAAAAAATAAAAATAGTTATTAATTAAGTAAGAGTTCTGCAGAGGTACTAACTAAAAATTATAATTTTTTATTAAATGTATCTTGTATTTAATATACTGTATATATTACAACCTTCATACAGCGGCAGGATTCCTGCTGGGACGTTTGGCCGGACTTGTGTCGATTTCACCGGATGTCTATTGCGTTTAGAATTCACTTCTTAAACACACAGCAGTTTCTAAAGGAGGCTGGACAGATGTGGTGTCATTTCTGCGATTTCATCTGCTTCGAAACTTCTGTGAGACAGCCATGGAGCAGACTTTCTTCTTCTTTTTTTTTTCTTCTGTCTTCCTCATCTTTCTCCTACATTTCTGTCATTAGTTACTGAAGCAAAAAAAAAAAAAAGTCCAGAAGTTTTTTCTTTCAATTAAAAGTGTACTGCAGGTGGACTTCATGCCTTGTCTATGAGCTGATCTGTCTGTACAGGTGAAGAACGGATACTCGCGCTCTCTCTCTCTCTCTCTCTCTCTCTCACTCTCTCTCTCACTCTGCATCTCTCTTTTTTTCCCTTTTTTTTCTGCCTCTCGCCATCATGTTTAGTCACCCGGAGTGTAGAGACTCATTCAAGGAATAAAGCTCCAAGTCAGTAAGAATTTCCTCATAGACTGTAGAGTTCAGCCAGATGTATGCTGATGTCACATTTTCCTCTGTGTGTGTGTGTGTGTGTGTGTGTGTGTTACATCAGAGTTAGAAAGAATTTTCTTTTGGCCCCAGATGCGAGACAGTAGGATGGTGAGGAAGTTTAAGTCAGCAAGAGTGATGTCAGCGCTGAGATCTGTGTTTCCCATGGAACAATACGATGCTGGCCAATTTATTTTTATTTTTTTAATTTAAGTCTAAAATTCTCTGACATCTGTGGACGAGAAATTGAGATTTGATTGAGGAGGAAGAAAACGATTGAACGAATAACTGAGAGCCTGATTTGTATGAAAAGTGTGTGTGTGTGTGTGTGTGTGTGTGTGTGTGTGTGTGTGTGTGTGTGTGTAAGAGAGAGAGATGTGTGAGACAGAAAGAGTGAGAAATTGAGGTCAAATTTCACACACATACTTCTCCAAACACACAGCGCAGTACCTGTCTGTCTCTCTCTCTCTCTCTGTCTGTCGCTCACATTTCCAACCTCTGTTTATGTCTGATGCACCTGATGCTGAAATGTCGCTCCTCGCAGTCCAGTGTGTGTGTGTGTGTGTGTGTGTGTGTGTGTGTGTGTGAGCTGACTAAGGGCTCCATTTCTCCTTGTCATTTTCTGGCTCGAGTAGAGCAACGTTCTCTCTCGCCAAATAATTACTTCTGGCACAGGAATGTGTGCTTTCAATTAAAGCTCCCTCTAAATTAATTCGCGTGCCTTCCTCGGCGTCGCCGCTCTCTGTCGCTTCATCCTGCCTGTTCAAAGGTCAGGAAGGAATCTTAAATCACGCCCACTTCCTCAATGAGGAAATGGGATTTTTACAATGCGTCTCAGCACATCCGTTTTTTTCCCCCAGACTTTAAAGTTGGAATTAGGCTGACATGGATATAATCCAAATTTTATTCCATTTAAAAAATCTTTTTTTTTTATAATAATAAAGATTCGTTCATCTTTTTTCTATTTTCTCAATGAACTTGTGCATATTCATAAAGAAATGCAGTTCCTGTGTCTTGTGCTGTCACGATGATTCTCTAATCCTGAGTCTAGATATTTAATTTGTATAAGAATATAAATAATAATAAAATATATTTGTTAATTAAAATACGCTGTTTTGTGTCAGCAGGACATCCATTGTGTCGAGGTAGTGTAAAGTGTACAGTAAACAGAGGTTAAGTGTGTTTGATTTAAGCTGCGTATGATGTCTGAGTTCCTCTGCATACACTTTATAGCTTTATTCTGCAGCATCAGGGGCACGATAACTGAAACTAATGGCCTGGATACATGATCGTTTTTATATTTATTTACTTGTAAATCAGTTTTAGACAAAGCTGCTTGCAAACCAGGTAGACAACACCTACTCCACCGTGGCTGATGGACACAAGGGCCACACCTCCTTCAATGAGTGACTGGAATAGAGGCCACACCTTGTTCACTGAGACTGACAGGCACACAGGCCACACCTACTTCACTGAGACTGACAGGCACATAGGCCACACCTTCATTACTGGGTGACTGGAATAGAAGCTACACCACCTTTAGTGAGACTGACGGGCACAAAGGCCACACCTCCTTTACCGAGACTGACAGGCACAAAGGCCACACCTCCTTTACCGAGACTGATAGGCACAAAGGCCACACCTCCTTTATTGAGACTGATAGGCACAAAGGCCAAACCTCCTTTACCGAGACTGACGGGCACAAAGGCCACACCTCCTTTACCGAGACTGATAGGCACAAAGGCCACACCTCCTTTACCGAGACTGACAGGCACATAGGCCACACCTCCATTACTGGGTGACTGGAATAGAAGCTACACCACCTTTGGTGAGACTGATGGACACAAAGGCCACACCTCCTTTACCGAGACTGACAGGCACATAGGCCACACCTCCATTACTGGGTGAGTGGAATAGAAGCTACACCTCCTTTACCGAGACTGATGGGCACAAAGGCCACACCTCCTTTACCAAGACTGATGGGCACAAAGGCCACACCTCCTTTACCGAGACTGATGGGCACAAAGGCCACACCTCCTTTACCAAGACTGATGGGCACTAAGGCCACACCTCCTTTACCGAGACTGATGGGCACAAAGGCCACACCTCCTTTACCGAGACTGACGGGCACAAAGGCCACACCTCCATTACTGTGTGAGTGGAATAGAAGCTACACCACATTTAGTGAGACTGATGGGCACTAAGGCCACACCTCCTTTACTATGTGACAGGAATAGAGGCCACACCTACTTCACATAGGCTGATGGCCACAAAGGCCACACCTCTTTTACTTAGTGACTGGTATAGAGACCACACCTCCTTCACTGAGACTGACAGGCAAAAAGGCCACACCTCCTTCACTGAGATTGACAGGAACTTGACAGGAGATTGACAGGAGGCCACACCTCCTTTAAGGAGTGACTGGAATAGAGGCAACACCTTGTTCACTAAGACTGACAGTACAAAAGCCACACCTCCTTCACTGAAACTGACAATCACATAGGCCACACCTCCATTACTGGGTGACTGGAATAGAAGCCACACCTCCATTACTGGGTGACTGGAATAGAAGCTACACCGCCTTTAGTGAGACTGACAGGCACAAAGGCCACACCTCCTTTACTTGGGACTGGAATAGAGGCCACACCTTCTTTTACTGAGACTCCTCCGTCACTCCGTCGCTAATATTGATAGGTACAGACGTTCGGTCCAACTTTTACACAGAAGCAAAACGTCCTTCACTTAAAGGTCCAAGTGTAAAGGATTAAATTAAATATTACGCTCAATCTTGGCAAAATTAATAGTTGGCTAAATTTTACGGGGCTTCAGTGCTAATGTATTCTTCTCACTGTGCCTGTGTGTAGTAGCTGTAAGAAAAACAGTAACCTCGGCTAATATCATGCTGACGCGGCTCTCGCCGCCAGGCGCCCCACTGTTCAAAATCACAACTGGTCTTTTTTGAGCCGCTCTCACCTTGAACGCAAACGAAAGTGATTATCACGGAGATCATCGCGGCACGTTGCTCAGACATTACACTTTTACGCTAACAGACAAAAGATTCAGGAATAATGTGTTGACACAAGTCTGTTACTTTACGGAGCATACTCCGTGTTCACACATATATAGAGTAACACATGATAAAGTGTTGTGGTGTATAAGAAGATTACCTTACGCCATATTCCGATGTTTGTTCTTTTTGCCTGCAAAGTCTGTTCCACACACATCACCACGAAATGGCTCCAAGGAGATAAGAGGGTGTTATGACAAACGATGTCACCTAAACACGTGCGACATGCTTGACAAATTACAGTAAGCTCCAAAAATGTGAATTAAACTGCCAACAAAGACGCGATGCACAAAAAAAGGTACTTAATTCCCCTTAAACCACTTAGTTATGTAATTCATCTTAAGGACTTTATTGAAACAGGCGATCACTACAGAGGGAAATGGACTGTATTATATTCAAAGCTTTGATTGTATTTGCATTCAAATAACAGAATGAATGCAAACTTTTTTGAATATTACACTATGAACAAAACACTTGAGTGTGTGATGTTATAGGAAAATTAGCACTAACGTTAAAACCACTGAGAGGTGAAGTGAAAAACATACACAGTATTAGAAAGCCAGCGAACTGTCAGTTCTCAAAGTTGATGTGTTGAAAGTTGGAAAAATGAGCAAGCGTAAAAGGATCTGATTGACTTTAACGAGAGCTGAATTGTGATGGCTGGACGACTGGGTCTGAGCATGTCCAACACAGCAGGTCTTCCTGGTTAGTACCTACCAAAAGTGTTCCAAGGAAGGATAATTGGTGAACCAGTGACATAGCCATGGGCATCTAAGACTCATTGATGGAAAAAGGTGAATGGTGGCTCTTATAGAAAGGTGTCAGTACACATCGTTGCGCGTTGGAGCTTTCTGTGAATGGGGCTGCCTCGCTGCAGACCAGTCTGGGCGCCCATGCTGACCTGGGTCCACTACTGGAAGAACCTAGAATGGGCATGTGAGCATCAGAACCGGACAACGGAACGATAGAAGAAGGTGACCTGGTCTGATGAACCATGTGGATGGTTGGGTTTGTACAGTATTTGTGTTACTTATCTGGGAGGAAAAAATGGCACATGGATGCACTATGGGAAGAGGGCAAGTCGGCAGAGACAGTGTGATGTTCTGGGTAGTATTCTGCTGAGAAACCTTGGGTCCACCTTCGTAGACATGTCAGCAATCCAGGTTCACTTCTTCATGGTAATTGTATTCCGTAATAGCAGTAGATCCCTGCCACATTGTAAAAATTGTTCTGGAGTGGTTTGAGGAACATGACGAAGAGTTCAAGGTGTTGGACTCGGTCTGCAAATTCCTCAGATCTCAATCCGAACGAGCATCTTTGGGATGTGCTGTAAAGTCCAATTCGTGGATGCTCCACCTCAGTTACAGGACTTAAAGTAATCTTGGTGCCACCATAACCTCAGAGGTCTTGTGGAGTCCATGAGAATCCATCTCACAACTTAGTACTGAAAGGGATCTCTTGCTAACAGGAGCTTCCAGCGAGCTTTAAGAAGTATTTCTGAAGAAGTATAAAGAGAATTTTAGTGATTGAATTGGGATTAGATTTTGATTTAAGATGTTTTGATTAAGATGCATTATGCAGTGTATAATACATAGTGCATAGTATAATGTGCCAACTGAACCGATTTTTTTTTTTTTTAGTTTTGAAATATTTATCTCTAGAGACATGTTTGTAGTTCATGTGTACAGTTTATGCCACCGTATCCAAGGCCTTGACTGAGTTCTTTAAAAGTAAAAAGAAAAAAGTGCCTGGCCATAAAGTCCAACCTGTTAAGAGACTTGCTGGGGGTTTCCAACAGGACGCCGTGTTAGAAAACTGGGACATGTCCCTGTGTCCGTTTCTACCTTCTAAGGTTTAATTCCTGTCTCTTAGGTCCAAGCTTGGAAGTGAACACGTTGTTCTGTCCGGCTCCAGAAGGTCCCTGATGTTTTATTCAGCAGTGCCTATGAACGCAATGGGGACAGCTCAGCCTTGTCCCGTCCCCTCCCTCACTCGCTTCCTTGGATCGATATGTCCGTGTCTCAGAGTCCCTCTTGTCATCTCTCCTGGCTGACACGTCTCTCCACTTGCCCACTGCTTGGTATTCTGGTGCGAGACTGCCTCATGCGCCGCAGCATTTATCCATCAGCCTGGCTGGAGATGAAGGGATGAGTATAAACAGAAAAAAGGCAGACAGTTTGCGAGGTCAGGGCTAAGACTCTTTCTCTGCGCTCTTCTTTTTTTCCCAAAAGCTTGTATGTATTTAGTTTCCTTTGAGCTTTGAGAGTTGAGAGGATTGTGGTGTCCGTAAATCCACTGAGCTCAGTACTAAACACAACTTATGTAACAGTATGTAACATCATGAGTTATTAGGACAAATACAGATTTTCCCTAAGATGGTAGAAGCTATTTACACCTATATTAGCAAGTTTGATTTTTTACTTACTTAAAAAAAAAAAGGCTAGTCTAATGCTAGCTAGCTTGCTAGCAGGGTTAACTTCTTTACAGAATATTTTTTTAAAGAAAACAATACAATTCTAATAAACAGTAGGTTATTCTTTTAGTGATCCTGGCTAGCATAAACTAATTAATGCTGAAGAGTCAATACAGCGGTACCTCGGCATATGACATCCCGCCTTACGAATTTTCACCGTAAGAATACGAAGCATTTTCAGCATACAAGCGAACAAACTGAGCTGACCTGAACGCCGGCTAAGTTGCGAGTACGTCCGGGAGCTGTTCAAAACTCATTTGCATAAGTGGAAAGCCAAGTGAAGCAAATTTATGTACGTCTTTTTTTTTTTTTTTTTTTGCATTTTGTGCAAGATTTAGCAAAGACATAGCACCATTGGTCCGAAGCATCTTAGCAAGGAGGATGTTAGCAAGAAGAAAAAGATTTTTTTTTTTAAAGCAGCCGGTGCCAAGAGAATCATAAATTAAGGTTAAATAAGGGTTTATGTCTATTTATTTCATATATTAACTTCATTTTCATGCCTTTTTAAAATGTTTTGATTTGTTTTTATATGCAAAAATATGACTATAGTGTATGGAATTATTTTTGGGTGGCTGGAACGGATTATCTGCATTTACATTATTTCCTATGAGAAAATGCATTTCACAATACGAGAAGTCATACGAAAGAACTCACCTACAGAACGGATTAAATTCGTACGCAGAGGTTTCGCTGTACAGTACTAGCTAGCAGTTAAGCTAACTAAACTTTCTAAGCTTCCTAACAGTGGAAAAAGTTTGTTTTTAAATAAGTACAGCCAAAAAAATGAATCAAAAATTTTTTTAAATGAAAGGAATAGTTGATGAAAGTAATAGTTTTTGTCAGTAATTAACAGAAAATTCTGGATTCTTCATTACAGAAAAGTTTACAAAAAGCTCATTTATTCCTCTTATTGACCTCCAACAGCAGCATTATTCATTCTCTTAGCATTTTGAAATCAGAAGCATGAGCATATGAAGTGTGTGTGTGTGTGTGTGTCTGTATGCGCATGATGAGATCCCTCTCATGGGCGATACGAGGCGGCTGTGAGCAGGGTCGGTAATTATCAGTTGTCTAAACAGACAGATGGAATTTGGGGGAGTGACTGACAAAATTCTGATAGCTGGAAAGAGAGATGGAGAGAGAGAGAGAGAGAGAGAGAGAGGAGGGGTGCGCAAATAGCTAAACCGCACAATATGACCTTATCTACCATTCTTAGCATGAGGTGCCACTTGTTCACCTTCCTGACAAGACACATCTTGCCCTATGGCCTCTATTCGTCCATTCGTCTCTCCCACTCTTCTCTCTTTCTCTTTCTTTTCATCTCTCTTTCCCGCAGAAAGAGGGGAAGGTCAGTCGGAGGAAGACGGCCTTCCGAGGCCTCTTACATAACTCAGGCTGACATTTGGATCTTTTAGCACGTTCCTGCACTGTGATCTCCAGTCATGCTCGAGTGCGACTGCAGCGATGCCCTCTCACTGTGGATCATGTCAAAGGAAGCGATAGCTGCTTCTCTCTCTCTCTCTCTCTCTCTCTCTCTCTCTCTCATTCGCTCTCCCACTCTCTTTCTCTTAATCACACTCACACAAACAGAACAATATATCAAAAGCTGACATGTCTTTACCAATTAATTACCAATGTCCTGTCTGCTAGCCTTTGTATGATAATAAATTCAAACATTTCGTCTATGCCTGTGCCAGTATTCCACTTTTTATGTTATTATCATGGTTTATGGAAGTCGTATGTACAGATTAAGCTGCCTGGCAGAAAAAAAAGGTAGTAACTTGTTCGCCTTAAGAACTAAAATTTTGCAAGAAATTTGCTTCAGCATACAAAGAATTTTCGGTATACAAACGACAGTGCCAGTTGTGCCAACATCTGGTGGTGCATACGTTTGTATTTTTTTTTTTTGTATTATTTTTTTTTTATTTAGTTTTTTTGCATTTTGGGCAAGATTTAGTGAAGATATAGCACCATGAGTCCCAAGAATGTTAGCAAGAACGGTAGCAAGAAGAAAAAGGAGTTGCTTTTAGTTTGTTTTTAAAGCAGCCGGTGCCAAGCGGAATCATAGATTAAGGTTAAGTAAGGTTTAATGTGAAGATTTTATTTCATATTTTACTTCATTTACAGTATTTTTTAAATGTTTTGATTGTTTTTATACGCAAAAATATAATTATAATGTTGGAAATTGCTAATAATGGTAATATTTTTGGGTGGCCCTGAACGGGTTATCTGTATTCACATTATTTCCTATAGGAAAATACGTTTCACAATACAAAATTTCGACTTAAGAACTGGAAATACCGCTATATTTACTCAGTACCGTAGTTGCGAAAAGTTTGATTAAAAAAAAATTGTTTATAAACAGCTGGTTACACTGTCAAGGTATACAATTACATACAGTATATCTCACTATTGTTACTCTTTTGAGGGTGTGGTCAAGTGGGTGGATCTAGAGAGCAGAAGGGGGTGGAGCTCTGGTAACAAAAACAATGAATGGAAAAACTCTAAGGAAGCTACAGTAGGTGACTAGTAAAGAATGTACATTCATAAATTGATAAATGTCACGTTTTGCGTTTTGATATACATTTTTGTTTGATTTTATCAACAAAATATGATTATCTGATTATAATCTGATTATTATCAAATCTGATTATCATTTACATATAATGTAAATTAGCTCTTTAAGCCAGGGTGTATACACA
Organism: Clariallabes teugelsi; assembly: GCA_030014215.1. Classification (NCBI taxonomy): domain Eukaryota; kingdom Metazoa; phylum Chordata; class Actinopteri; order Siluriformes; family Clariidae; genus Clariallabes; species Clariallabes teugelsi. The sequence continues at coordinate 5,108,655 of JAQMYG010000002.1, forward strand.
TAAAGTGAGAATAAGTCTCCATAATATCACCCTCAAGCTCAGCCTAGTGGGCAAGTACAGAGTTTATGTTTTTTTTTTAATATATATATTTTTTCTTCCTCCAGAAGCAAAGAACACAAATAGAGGTTAACACACTGTTTGTTTTACACAGTATTTCTTCTTGGCTCCTTTTGGTTAAGCTGTTATATAGATTTCCAGAAATGTTAAGTATATAGTTCCCAGAGGTGTTGTAGTAATAAAAGGGCACTGTTTATGTTGGCAAGGTTTGCTAGAATATTTTTGGACTTGGCATCAGTGAGTAAAGGAATTAAACGTCTTGGGGTGTGCTGTTAAAGGAAAATACCGTGTGTTACGATCTTACATGAAGCGGTGATTATTTTCCTCCAACAGCATGTCTCGAAGTCCGTTCATGTTGTGGGACGTCCACAAGACAAGTATTCACTCCTGTTGTAGGCATCGTACACGTCCCTCCGAATGACTAGTTGCTATAGGAATGATTTTTTTTTTTTTAAGTCCAATCAGAATCGATAATTGTTGCTTGAAGCTGCGCTGTGGTGTGAATTGATATATTTATTCATATTTCCAACATACAACATGACTGTAATTATTAAGCAAGTTAATATGATAAATCTGTGAGCTCTTGTTCTTTTTCTCTTTCACTCAGGCGGGGATGATCCGAACCGAGAAGGAGGAGTTCTTCATCGAGCCGGTAGAAACGGGACATCATGTGACGGAGCAAGAGGACGGTGGCGGCGGTCGTCCTCACATCGTGTACCGTACTGCTGCCGTGAAGAAGCCTCCCGCTAGCCCACTAGCCACGGACCTTCGTTCCAGAGGTCAGCTTCTTTGTGCCGTCTTGTTTATAGCGCTAACATGAACATGTGTTTCGAATAAGGTAATTGGTAATAAATCACACACTGGAGGGCTTTCGAGTGTGAATGGCCCGTTAAAGAATCTTAATTGGATTTCAGACTTAAAGCAACTCCAAAACCTTAATTTTGTTTTTTTTTTGTGGAGGAGGTGGACTTGCTGGCGTATTTCAGATCATTGTCATGCTGCATAACCCAAGTGCACTTAAGGTCATGAACTGATGGCCGGACAATTACTGCAGGACTCCAGAATTTATGGTTCCATCAATTATGTCAGTTATTTCAATTAGTATTTCAATACTTTTTTCACAGCACTATATACACACATATACAAGATACAGAATCCATATCCAGCATTGCTGCAACGATAGCCCTTCTCCTTGTTCTTTTTATTCCCCGGGGGAATATGCAAGGCGATTCATGGTCAGAATAAAATGCTTCCGAGACGTGTCCGGACAGGCAAGACCGCTCCGGTCTCTGTGCTGCATTGTGCATCGCTCCACCAAAGTGAGGGACCATGAGCTCTCTCAGCAGTTGTCAGAAATGAAGAAAGGATTAGATTATGCAGTATGAGTGCCAGAGAACAAGGTGTTCAGTTTCAAATGTTTGGCCTATATGTGAAGCCTGTTACTATGGAGCCGGCTGGACTCTTGCTGCGTGTGATCGATGGGGTCGAGCCAGCTTCTGAATGTGTTAGCCTTGACACTCTGTTTATGATCCTGCATGTTAAGGGGCAGAACGAGAGTCATGCTGTAACAGTCGGAGGGTTTCAAATCGATATGGAGCGCTTCGATTTATTAGATAAGGACAAAGGACGTGCTAAAGCTGTAGGCTGATTTCCAATTTAATATTTCAGGAATTTCCTGTTATCTGTTTTTTTTTTTTTTTTTGTGGTGCTTGTTGTTATTTATGCGCATTTACTAGCATGAACAGCAACATGCCCCCTAGTGGTCAAGTGGGAAGCACGTAGTGTTTTTTCACCTGGGTTTTCTGCTCAAGCCGTCGGTTTAATATTAATGTTGTTTTGAGGTTGTTTTTGCAACATTGTATTGTTAAGTGATGTCCTAAAGTCATTCTAACGTTCAGAAACAACTTAACAACGTTGTCCCAACATGGCACGGTGGTGTACTGAATAGCACTGTCGCCTAGCACCTCCAGGGTCCGGGTTCGATTCCCGGCCAGGCTCGATTCCCGTCTCTGTGTGCATGGAGTTTGCATGTTCT
>JAQMYG010000002.1:5136157-5147646 GCA_030014215.1 Clariallabes teugelsi
ACTGATTACTTTTTAAAGACAGTAATTTTGTAATGTAATTAGTTACTTTAAAAAGTAACGTCCCCCAACACTGGTTACAGCCTGTATGGGGTGCCAATCCATCACACACAGTCATATAATACAGGCTGATTGGGACATAACCCATGATCCATTGGGGGAACATGAAAATCCCATGCACACACAACAGTGGCAGGATTTAAACCTCCTACCGTTGAGATCAGAGATGACACTAAGCTGCTTTGACACGAAATACATTTTCTCCTCTTCAGTTACAATCCAGCAAGCCAGTCACGTGCATCTGTAAGCTTACCTACTGTGGCTTACCGGAAACTATTCACAGCGCTTCACTTTTTCCACATTTTGCTATGTTGCAGCCAACATACAGTAGCAAAACAATGGATTACATTCTTTATTTTTCTCAAAATGCTACAAACCATACCGCACAATGACATCGTCAAAGACGTTTGTATGAAATCTTTGCAAATGTATTAAAAATAAGAAACCAAAAAACCCCCACATGTACATGCAGTAAGTTTTCACAGCCTTTTTCCACTGATCATCCTTGAGATGTTTCTACAACCCGATTGGAGTCCACCGGGGGTAAATTCAGTTGGTTGGACATTATTTCAAAAGACACACACATAAGGTCCCACAGTTAACAGTGCAGGTTAGGGCACAAACCCAAGCCATGAAGTCGAAGGAATTGTTTGTAGACCTCTGAGACAGGATTGTATCGAGGCACAGATCTGGGGAAGGATACAGAGAAATTTCTGCAGCATTAAAGGTCCAGATGAGCACAGTGGCCTCCATCATCAATACATTGGAACCACTAGGACTCTTCCTAGAGTGGGCCGCCTGGCCAAAGTCAGCGATCGGGGGAGAAGGGCCTTAGTCAGGGAGGTGACCAAGAACCTGATGGTCACTCTGAAAGAGCTCCAGCGTTTCTCTGTGGAAAGAGGAGAACTTTCCAGAAAAACAACCATCCCTTCAGCACTCCACCAATCACGCCTGTATGGTAGGGTGGCCAGACGAAAGCCACTCCTCAGTAAAAGGTACATGACGGGCACCTGGAGTTTGCCAAAAAGCACCTGACATTTTTTTTCTTGTTGAAGCATCTTTAGCCCCAATTACAGCCTTAAGTCTTTTTGAGTATGATGCTACAAGATGGTTGTTCTTCTGAAAGGTTCTCCCCACATATGAGAAAGAGGTCAGATGTTCTCAGAGTGTGTTGCACTGTCCTGTAAAGAAAAGATGACTTCATGTGTCTTGGGATAAGGCGCATACTAGCCGTCATCTTTCCCAGTCAATAGGTGTTGGGTTGGGATTTTGGGGTCAGGCGTCTTCGCTGTTGAAACAGCAGTGACTTACTTGGGATTCTAAAAACAGGTATCATGTACAGTACTATGGCTTTGTGGTTCTTGGTTCAACTTTTTTTTTTTTTTACTTTATTTAATGATTCTATAGTTCTATATTCAGAGGAAATAGTCCTTGTTGGCTAACTAAGTCTTGCAAATTGGAAGAAAATTCCAATTTGTATTCAGGGTCGCGGGGACCTGGAGCCTATCCCAGGACTCTTAGGGCACAAGACGGGGTACATCCTGGACAGGGTGCCAATCCATCACAGGGCACACACGCATACGGGCAATTTGGGGATTTGGGAATGCCAATTAGCCTAATCTACATGTCTTTGGACTGTGGGAGGAAACCGGAGTACCCGGAGAAAACCTACCAAGCACGGGGAGAACATTCAAACTCCATGCACACAGAGACGGGGATCGAGCCTGGCCGGGAATCGAACCCAAACCCTGGAGGTGCAAGGCGACAGTGCTAACCACTACACAACCGTGCCACCTATTGTAATACAGAAGAAGTAAAATATTCAAATAGAATCCAACTTAAAAACAGATTCAAACACCTTGATTTAAAGGTAGCTTTTTTCAGAATTGGTTTTAAGATGAGTTAAACATCAGACAAAAATTCCAGTCTTGGGACGTTCGCTTCCTACAGTATGTTCACAAGATATTTCCTTCTTTTTCCTTATATATATATAAAAAAATTAATAAATAAAATAAATAAATAAATATATATATATATATATATATATATATATATATATTAATTTGTTAAAAAACACTTTTTCTTGCAGAACACCACAATGTATCCAGTACGACGAGCACGGATTAGCAGTACGCTCAGCTCAGCTCTTATACGCTTTCTTCCCGGCTGTCTCAACCAAGCTGGCAACAATAAATCAGCTCCCTTAACAGCCTGGCTGCTCCATTAGCCGTGCTGCCTCGCCTCGCCTCGCCTCGCCTCACACAGCAGCAGTAATATTAGTACTGTGCTAATTGAAGCACCTCCTTCACCATTGACTCGCTTAGCAGTCCGTGTATGTGAGCATGTGTGTGTAATTGTGGACAGTCTGTGTGTGGCTAAGACCTTACAGACGCGCCGTGTCATAGGGTGAAAAGGCTAGCAAAGCTGCTAGCATGATGTATGTGAGCATGACGCGACAATAAGTCGGTGTGTTCAATGATTTTATTGTAGAGTTTTACGTTTCGGAACTCTTGAAAGATTAGCATGAAAATGTTGCTAGCGTAGTCCTTTAAGGATAGCGTAGGTTGTGTCTGTGCGTAGTCCTAGCGGTATTTAAACCGTGCCTGTTTGTGCCTATGAGATCTTTACTTAGCTTCGCGTGTCAGCTGTGCTTTGTGCGCCGTTTATGCAGTGACAGCTTGTATTTGAATGTGATAATAGGCTACACACACACACACACACACACACACACATTCACACACGCAGAGGCTCAGTAGTCACTCACCAAAAAAACCTAACTCATGAGTTTGGGACACACACTCTCACATGATCATGCAGGGACCAAAAGGCAATTTTCACTGCCACCACAGTGAGACCCACTTCATTAGAATTGGATAGCGAGTGAGCCGGCTCTCGGGGAGGAGGGAAAAAACGAGGATGGAAGGATCCCATCCTCTCTTCCTTTACACCCCGTTTCTTCTGCTAGAACAAAAAAAGGAGCTCGATGAATATTGTTATTAGGTTCTCCGTGCCGGTGTCTGGCTACGAGGCATTATCCAGTAGGTGTTGGGAAGCTAGCGTGTGTTTGGTGTGGTGGAACCGAGAAGCACTGAGGCTACGTTTTCAGAATGAATTCATAAGTTGTTTGTTGCCATCGCCCGCTTTAGCTGGGTTGTTCTGGCTGCTTTTTTTTTTTTTTTTTTTTTGAACAAGGCTCTTTAATGAACTCTTGCGGGGATTGAAGCGCTCTCCATGGGGCTTGTGTGTGCCGCTACTTTAGTCAAGTGTGGAGGGGAAGCAGTGTATTCCTTCCTTTGCTCGAGTTCAATTTGACAACAGTTAAACAATGGATGCTGGGGCGTCACAGAGTTAATCCCAAATGAGCGATCCATGAACCTGGAACAAAACCGATTTCATATTCACAGCCGCCTGATGGACACGTATGACCCAGCTCGTCTAGCCATCATCATTTAGAAATGTCACTTAAATCCTTATGCTTGCCCGTTTTTTCTCATTCCATCACACCACAACTTCAGCCTAATATACAGTATCCCGCCCACTTCCAGGTGACACTGTAAGGAGATATTGTAAATGTAGCTAATGTGAGAAGGGCCGGATTGGGGTGGCTAGACAACTGGGTCAGAGCATCTCCAAAACTGCAGCGCTTGTAGGATGTTCCGAGGTCTTCAGTGGTCAGGACAGACCAAAAGTGATCCAAGAAAGGAGAACATGTTGAGACTGGAGACTCCTTCCATAAAGGCTAAAAAAAAAAAAAAAAACTTTACTCCACCCAAACCCTTTTTGATGCACATTTTCTAATTGATATATGTACGTATTTTGTTTTGAGTTAACATACTATGGTCAGAATAAAAAGGAGGAAGAATGGAAAGAAGGCAGGAGAGAGAAATGAAGAAGGGAAGGAATAAAGGGAGGCAAAGGAGAGTATGGTGGAGGAAAGGAAGGAAAGAAAAGGAGAAAGAAGAAGGACAGAGCAGAAGAGAAAATGAAGGGAGAGAGGAAGAGATGGAAGGAGGAAGGAAGAGAAGGAAAGTAGAATGAAGGAAGCAATGGTGGGAGGAAGGAAGGAAGGAAGTGAGGGAGGAAAAAGGAAAGAGGTGAGCAAGGAAGGTCTTTCCTGTCTCAGGTACAGTATGGTCAATTTAAATAATATTTTCTTACTATATGATCAAATGTTCATGGAGAGTCTAGTTAATTGTAATAAGCTGTAAATGTCACGGGTGTAGTTTTGGTGTAGTTAAGTTTCAGCAGTGTAGCATGTAGCGCCGCAGCTAAGTTTCTATAGAGTGGCTGGTAGCTGATGTACTGTAGGCTGTTCTGTCGCCTGCGTTCTGTACGTTCTGCCCTGTTACTCCTAACCTCCACTGTATATACAGTACGGGTGGAGGAGAGGTACAAGTTCAGCTTTTCACTGAGATTTCATGCACATCTTTTTCTCAGTGACAGTCACTCCATCGTCTGGCAGCAGCACATTGGAAAGCGTTGGGTATAGAAGCCGCCCACATGGAGGGTGCAGACGGAGAACACGCTCAGGACCTCCTGCCACTTTTACATTTCAGTTTACAAATCACTACTTCTTATTTTATCTTTTTTTGAATGCACTTCCTCTCTCTCTCTCTCTCTCTCTCTGGGAGTCACGGTGTTGTCGGATTAGAGGGCATTACCTGTGCAGTGAAGTGAGGAGAATTAAATATTGCTTAGCGTCGTGTACAAATTGGACGAGAGAAAAATAACCCTCTTTAAAGTCGGTTATTAAATTTCATCACAGAGATAAACTCCGGTCTTTCCTTTTCTTTTTTTTTTTCCCCTTGACCAATTATTCTTTGTTTACATGAAAATAACATCTTAATTATTCCTCCATGGATTTTTTTTTTTCTAAACGTGACTTTGTTATGACTGTGTGTAAAAAGGTTTGCCGCTGTTGAACTCTCATTAGCGCTCGGGTATTATCAAGGTAGAAAGTTTTCTCAGTACACCGGAGAAGCATGATCAGACTGCTTGCACCCGGCCTCCCAGGAACTCCTTCAATGGCCCAAACATGTGGAAATTGCTTGGAGCGAGGTCATGAATGGAAGCGACTTACATTTTTAAAACCTTTGGTGGTTGTGTGATTTGAACCTGGGATCTTCCAAACCGTAGTCCAATGCCTTAACCACTGAGCCACCCCTGACCCCCCCTGTCAGTTCCCACAGACAGGTGCCTCTCTTCTGCAAGGAGGCAACAAGTATAAATGTAAAGATTTTTAAGGATTATGCCTTCCACTTCCTAAATGTTCATAGGGAAGACTGCAGTGGGATCTGAGCAGTTGAGAGTTAAGGACCTTGCTCAAGGTTTGAACCTGGGATCTTCCGAACCGTAGTCCAATGCCTTAACCACTGAGCCACCCCTGACCTGTAGCTCATCACTGTAGTGTGCCATCAGTTTTATCATTAGTTTTAAGCCTTAATGCACCAGAAAGTTCTGCTTTGACTCGAACGCCCCTCATATACATACTGTATGAAAGCGTTATGTATGACATAATGATGCTTGGTTGAAATTTCGGTTACTTTAACCCTGCATCTGAAATAGAAGTATTTTTTAATGCGAGCATGTGATCGAGTAACGTGTTCCTAAACCAAATGGGAATTTGATCACCACCAATGCCCGTGAAACCCTGCAGAGGGAATGACACACACCGGACATCTGCCGCGGTGCTGAAATCAGCCTGAGATAATCCCATTAAAATGGCTAGTCATTAAAAAGGGGAAACACAGGGTAGGAGATTGTGTTTCTTTACACTGCTGGAGTGGGGGAACACAGCGTTACGCAGGAGTGATGAGACCCGAACACTTTGATTAATGCTGCAGATTCTTTATGGGGTTCAGAACACATGATTCTGACATTTGGTATTGGACCACGGTTCAAGCCAGAGCACCGGAACATAAAGGGGTGGGTTCCTTAAGCTGTGTTTATGTGGGTTTGGGCTGAGGTCAGAAAACTGCATATCAGTAGAGATGACATGAAGAAGAAGAATTATGACAAAGCAAAGTTTGTCTTCTTTTTATTACATCATATCATTTAATTACTTTAACATTTCCATTATCATGTGACCTGATGTGACCATGATGCCACGTGTACTACACCGATTGCTAATTTGTAATTCGTCCTCCATTTTTCTCTTATTTCTCCTTAAAGTCATAAAAATGGCATTTATCGCAGCTAGCACTATTGCCATAAGGTACGGTACAATGAGTGCAGCCACTACTTACTTCCCTAAAGACACACAACTGATCTGACTGACCGTCACACCTAAACAGACCTCATTTTTTAAAATGTATTTTTAAAAACATTCTTGTATAAATGTATGAAATCTATATAAAATCAGCCATTTGATAAACCTACATCAGCTAGCGTTACTGTCATCAGCTAACATTTTTGTCATCAGCTAACATTACTACAACTAGCAAGCTGATTTGGCACCGTTAGAAGAAGTTTCCATTTTGGAATTGGGTCAATCTGGACTCATCCGACCACATGACCTTTTTTCATCTGTCCAAAGTCCAAACGTTATGCTCCCAAGAAAACTGAATTCTGTCCTTTGGATATGATTATGATTCATCCTGGACTGCTGTCACCCACCTGTGTATTCTGACGACGATTCATGGATTGCCCTAAAATAAATATCACAACGAGAACCGACACGGTACAGTCTCCCAGGTTGTTATTTGGTCTCTAGACAAACATATCGAAGGCTAATATTTGCCTCCGCTGCTGTCTTCGTGGCATTCGGCTCCTGTTTACACAGTGGCGTAGTAAAGCTGGAATAAGTTAATCTCGTACCCTTCAAAAATATCCAGTTCTGTATGACCAGATGTCCATAAGTAGTGAGAACTGTTCAGTTTTAAATAAGCGTGCCATTTATTTATTTATTTATTTATTTATTTATTTTTTACCAGTGATGAGCAAATGGCAGCAGTTGAAATCGAACCCGAGGCTCTAACCATCATCAAAGCCAATGGTGCATGTGTCAAGTTTGGCGCCGTCAGAGAGAGAGAGAGAGAGAGAGCGCTTGTCTGGCTGTTCTTTTTAAAAGGTGTATTTTTCAGACATCTGGCAAACCAGATCTCTCTAGTGTGGACATGAAGAACGGAACAGATGCTCCAGAAATCAAGGAATCTACGAAGACATCCAGGAAGTTACCGTTTCTCACATGCGGTCACTGCTAAAGGCTTTTGTCTTTTGACCCCGTCTTCAGTGATTCATCAAACGGAAATTGTCCATTTCAGTGCATTTGGAATCGCAAGACCTACAGTACCTACAGCACCGAGTCTCCCGCCTTCTACCTTCCGCGAGCGTGCAGAAGAAGAAGAAGAAGAAGAGAGCTGTAATACTGTAATAACACATCAATCACCACAACAGGTTTAAAAAGTGAAAAAAAACCTGAAATCTGCTACTTAAAGTAATTTCTGATTCATAAGCTTATAGTGTTGGAGGAAAACACACGCAAATCCACCTGGCTTTATTTGATTTAGCTTGGAGTTCATCATTCTTTCTTTATTTTACTGTTTCGCAACCACCGCAAATATGGATCATGCAAACAAAAAAAAAAGTGTAAATCGTTATTTAAAAAAACAAACAAACTGGTAATTCCTGTGTGTGCTTTGCTCAATTAAAGAATATATAAGTGGCCGATGAATTTCCATAAATCATAATCGGTGAGGGTGTATTACCCAGTGGCGCATCCGGACGACATCATTTGCATACATATTGTTCCACAACCTTTATGTTTTTCCTTTTTTTTTTCTTCCCAAACCTGTTGTCTCTGGGCAGAGAAGCGAGGTTCATGAAATTGAGTGAAATGAAAGAAAGAAAGAAAAAACTAAAGATAGCTGCAAGAATCTCCGGGAGACGAACACGCCTAGTGAAGTACTTGCAGAGGCACGGCGCGGTATGACTCGTGTTTTGGAGCGATCGCAAGATGGAGAATGTTTTGACAGGTGCACGTGTGAAACCCGTCCTTTTTCCAGTGTCTCGGGAAGGAGGAGGAAGGACTAGCGTAAACTAGTCAATAACGCTGCGTGATTAAAAGCTTTTATTCAGTTTGACCTATCTTTTGTTGCCGCATTTGACGAGTGAGTTTTTATTCGAAAACCACTTCAACTTACAGATGTGCATTAAAAAAAAAAAAAAACTTTAATTTAGCTAAATTCTTCTTCTTTTTTGATTAAGTTTATGCACAGTTGGTGTAATACTGCCACCTTCTGGACTGGAGTATGGAACAGATGCATGTCACGGTAAAAATGTTTATTAAGCACTTTAAGTAGGAATTTATTATTATTTTTTAAAATTCAGATTTTCTGCTTAATTTAGTCATTCCCAATACCTCCACCCATCCTGTTAGGGCACTTCGCCCATCAGTGCCAGCTACCAACCGAGCTACCAAGAGGGCATAGGCTAATATGTGCTTCCTCTGACACACGTGACGCCGCAGATTGCTTGTTTTCTTTAGAGAGCGATGTAAGACACTTGCGTCAGCTCAAAGTCACCCGTGATTGGCTAGATTGGCCGGGATTGATGTCAGAGTGCATCAATCGACTCGAGAAAGTATTGCCATCCTCACGCTCGGCTTCTGGCTATGGTTGTAGCATCACTCGGTAATCGAACTCATGATATCTGGATGAAAGAGCTTCCACACTGGAACCTGGAATACTTCAAATCCCATAAGAAATACAGCTGCTTGAGACAAATCCAAAATCACAATGCCCGAAAATCGACAGTCTACCTACAGTAGGACCGAGCTCTACTAGTTGACTATTCCATTCATTAGTTGCCGGTGTGTGGGCTTGGACTAAAAAACTGAAAAGTGCAGATGTTAAAGAAAGCAGTTAATCCTCCATTCCTGAAAGGATTCCCCCTGTTAATTATTAATTTTTTTTGTCATTTAATGCTAAATTTCTTCAATTTAAACAAAAACCCTGCCACTGTCGCATAGTGAATTCACTGACAAAGTGTGCATCAAGAACTGCAGGTCATTATGGCGAAAAACCTTCAAGAAGCCGCTGGAGGCATGCAGACGTTCGCCATTTCATCGTAGTGAAGCATAGATGAGGCTGAATTCTTGTAACCAATCATAACGCAGACGGCGGGGTTTTTATGAAAAGATGGGAAGCCTAGTCTTAGGTCAGAGTCAGAAGAACAACTTCTTCTTCTTCTTCTTCTTCTTTTCCACATGCTTGCTGTTAAGAATTGGTGCATCATTAAATAGTGTAATATGACACAGTTTTATTGTTTTGCACATACTGTATATAGCACTAATATAGCATGGAAGCACTGGAGCTGGAAAAGTAGTTTGTAGGTTGTATATTGCTTTTAATTAAACCACTGGTCGATGTGTTCCTGGCTGCACGAATAATCCTAGCTATGGAGAAGGGGACAAAAAAATGATTAGCTGTCTATATTAATTATATTTTGGTTGCCCATAGTATTCTGATTTAAAAAAATAAATTAAAAAATGCCTGGGTGATGCAGGAGCATGCCCATACACACCTTATGATAAGGTATTTTTCTCCACCGCACCCAGTATGAGTACGCCTGTGCCGAAGGTCATGAAAATATTTCTTGCCAGTGTTGCAAATTCTTTATTCATGTTGAGATCTGATCACAAAAAAATTTATATATAATAATAAAGCACTTTAAGTTTCTTCTTTTGTAAAATATCTAACCTTCATCATGATTTCCTGATGCTATCAAACCCGGTGGAGTTTTACCCTCAACCAGCGACAGGAGACACGGCTAATCGCTGACGAGTGGATTCGTAGCTGGTCGCTTTTTTTCCCGCCAGAGTGGGTGGCTGGCTTAGCACGAGCTCGAGCTTCTTAAGCCATAATAATAATAATAATAATAGTAACAGTTGATGATTTTTTTCTGTGAAGAGAAAAGAGAGACGCGGGATGAGGAATTGATTCAAATGTATCTGATTAAGGAGGTGCAACTGTGAACCGTGACAGACTGTCGCGCCAATCAGATCGTCGTGACAGCAAGGACACGCTGTATTTATACACAAGCTGTTAGTAATTAGGCCCGGGTGAAACGACGAGGTCTCGTTCCGAGAGAGATCCAGTAATGACTGATTTCGCTTTCGTGAAGGGCGACGGTGCACCGAGTCCCTCGCGGCCTTATTACAGTGATCGGGGTCGCTCTTAAACCACTGCTTGCTGATATTGATTTGCCGCTGTCTATAAATAGAGAGTCGGGGTCGATGGTATTTCAGTTTGAAATACAGAACGCACTTAGACACGGACATGCAGCGAGTCTCAAATCATACAGTACGTTTACTCGATGAATTGAGTCCCTCATCAAAAATCTTTCTTTTTTCCTCTCTCTCTCTCTCATTCTTGCTCTTGCTCTCTCTCACACACACAATACACATATGTATATACTGTACTGTACACTCACCAGACACATCATTAGGTACACCTGTTCAACTGCTTATTAAAACAAATATCTCATCAGCCAATCACATGGCCGCAACTCAATTAATTTACTGTAGGTAAGTAAATCATTTTTGGCGGGTAAATAATTTATTAGCAACTCAATGTGGTCAAGACGATCTGGGTACTTTCTGAAAGTGCTGATCTTCTAGGGTTTACAGAGAATGGTCTGAAATAAAGAAAATATCCCGCGAGTGTCAGTTCTCTGGGTGAAAATGCCTTGTTAATACCAGAGGTCAGAGGAGCATGGCCAGACTGGTTCGAGCTGCTGGAAAGGCAACAGTAACTCAAATAACATCTCATTACAACCAAGGTATGCTGAAGAGCATCTCTGAACGCATCGAAATATGAAGCCGAGGGGCTACAGCAGCAGAAAACCACACCAAGTGCCACTCCGGTCAGCTAAGAACAGGAAACTGACAAAACTACAATCGCATGAGCAGGAAACTGACAAAACTACAATCGCATGAGCTCACCAAAATCGGACAATAGAAGCTCGGAAAAACGTTGCCTGGTCTGATGAGACTCGATTTCTTCTGCGACGTAGCAGACGGACGGTAGGCGCGGACCCATCCTGCCTCATATCAATGGTACAGACTGGTGGTGGTGTAATGGTGTGGGGGAGATTTTCTTGGCACACTTCGCTTCGTAGCAACTGAGCGTCGTTTAAATGCCACAGTCAGACGTTTAATGATGCGAATCTCCCGTTCCACCACATCCCAAAGGTCGTCTATTGGATTGAGATCTGTTGACTGTGGAGACCATTTGAGTACAGTGACCTCACTGTCATGTTCAATAAACCAGTTTGAGATGATTTTAGCTCCGTGACATCCCGTTATGACCACAGGATAACGCACCATGTCACAAAAGGTCACCTTGTTGAATCAATTCTACGAAGAATTAAGGCGGTTCTGCAGCCCAAACCAGTACTGCTGTAGCAAGGTGTACCTAATGATATGGCCAGTT
>JAQMYG010000002.1:5178542-5191671 GCA_030014215.1 Clariallabes teugelsi
GCCCTTAACCCTCAATTACTCAGATATAAAATGAGATAAAATGTGAGAATTCTGTCAATTTTGAGTTTTTGCAATGCTGTAGTTGGGTCATTTGTTAAACATTGTCCCAATGTCATGATTTCATCAAAGCCATTCAAAAACAACGTTATCCCGACATTGAACGTCATCACAAAGTCTTTACAACTATAATACAACACTCAGCCAGATTTATTTTTCCTTCCTAGGGGTTATATTGTACATTAATAGGGTTGGTCTTCCAGCTTTGGGGTTTGGTCCTGAGCAATGTGCTCTCGCACATGTTCTCGCACATGTTCTCCTTGTGTCTCTGTAGATCCCAAAAACTTGAGTCAGTGAGTGGGAATGTGTACGCATTGTGGTCTGTTATGAACTGGCATTGGGTCAAGGGTGGATTCCTACTGTACGTAGCTCACACCCAGTCTCCCCATGATAAGGATGATCTAGGTCCACCCCGACAAGGATACAGAAGATGAATGGTTGTCATGTGATCCTGTTGACAGCTCCATCCATGACTGAGAGTGGAGGAGAGTGTCTCTACAAAGCCTTGTTCGGGGCACTTCTAAAATTGTAGGTCTTAGTTGGACATGGTCCAGACTTTTGTGTGTGTTTTTTTTTTTTTTTTTTACTAACTAAACCGGTGACCTTGTGAAACACCCAGGATGTCTGATGCGGAGCATGACGTGATACTCTGGAAGCGCATACACAGCACTGGAGCAGATGGCGCCTCGTGTGCTGATTTGGAGCCTTTGTCGTTCTGGATTAAACAAAATAACACAAACTGTCCTACATTCACCTGCTGGCCAAATCTAGATCTGCTTCTGTCTTTCTATCTAGCGCCCCCTATAGAGCTTGTCTCTTAAACCTTTTCTACCTTTGTCTCTCATTTCTCTCACATAACCAGTCACACAGATATCTGTCTATAATCCCACGGTATCCATCTTTCTCATTCTTATCCACGCTCCGTCCACATGCCTTTGCCTCCTCAGGCCAAATCAGCATGCAGCGTGCCCCGCCTGTCTGACCAGCAGGCTGTCCGTTCTTCCCAATTACTGTGGCAACGGTTGCCGGCAGCAGCAGTGCAAACTGATCAACCAAGTGACCCCGAGTACCTTAAACAACGCTCCTATATCATGAGAGAAAAACAGAGAGAGAGAGAGAGAGAGAGATTAAGAGATGTCCTTGAGCTGACACACTCTAAAAAAGCTCGGGAGAAGATGAAGAGTGTGTGTGTGTGTGTGTGTGTGTGTATTTGGCAGATTTAAGAGTAACAGAGATTTGGAGATTAGGATAAGGAGATTAGATGGAGCGTTAAAGCCAGTTAGATCTTAATCAGAGTCTGTGTGTTTTTCAAAATGGTAAAGACCAGACAATGTGCAGTAATATGAACCGGTAAAGTGCTGTTATGAGAAAATAATTAACAACAAGGTGATGACACAAAGCAGAATTATTTTTTCTCCTCCTAGATGTTGAGTCTGTTTTCAATAACGCCACACCCTGAAGTGTCCAAACAGTTGTTCCCTCCTTTTGTTCCTTGCGAATACAGTTTGTCATGTCACCGAGTCTCCTGTCTTGAAGACCTGTGTTGAAAAGCGAACAGATGCTTAAACATTTAAAGATATGATACAGTATATACACAGCGGTTTAGGTGTCGGCACTAAGCGTGGGATTCACCAGGGACCAGCCGCTACCATATGATCAGATATCTACAGCAGGTGCAGATACTGTTTGTATTGCGATTCTATAAATATATGGCTTTTATCAATTTCCAAATTCAATGTTTAATATTTTTTAATCTGATTTGATTAATATTTTAAACAAACTTTGTAAATAATTAGCTCCTTCCACATGAGATGCCTCGCTGCCTGTCAACGGGTTGAAAGTTTAAAGCACGGGGCTCCTGCAGGATTACAAACATGCGAATATAAGTCTTCTTTAGAAAAAAAAAAAATCTCTAGTCAGTGCGGTGATACACGAAGTGCCACACAAACAAATCACGATTCATAATTGAATCAAATTTTCCCCTACTGTATGTCTAATTAGCACTGTCGCCCCACACCTCCTGGGTTGAGGGTTCGAATCCCGCCTCCCATCTCTGCAGATGAAGTTTGCATTCTCTCCCCGCTGTGCTTTGATTGGTTTCCTGCAGGTACTCCGGGTTCCTCCCACAATCCAAAGACATGCCTCGTAGGCTGGTGTTTACAAGTCCTTCAAAAGGCTCCAGGCACGTACAGTACAGTACAGTACTGTATACAGGATAAGCGGTCGGTATGAAAAAACAGAATAACGAACAATATTATCCCCTCAAGGATCACTAAGGACTTTGGCGTCGTTAGATATTCGCCATATTATTCCTTTTTATATATTATTTCCATAATTAATGCCATCATGTCATTTAAACGCTTAGATTGTCTGAATTAAAGGGAGAACAATATTGAGTGTCTCGCTTATACAAGGCTTTAACTAACTTGTTATCAAGACTTAACTAAGTCAAGTTATTTTTCACATATACTGTGCGTTATTGCACAGTAAAATAATTTCTTCACACACCAGTAACAGACATGGTTAGGGTCGCTCAAGCGCCCAGCAAGGGCAAATTGCTGGAGTTGGGGCTTGAACTGTCAACCTTCTGATGAGTAACTCAGAGCCTTAAACCTTTAACCTGAAGCTTTTCCTTTCCTTCCCATGAAGACCTGAAGATTGGCTGATCTTCAAAGGTTTCATTACTTCACATGATTATACGCTTTTCTTTTTTAAATATAACAGCACGATTTGTGTCAGTAGTGTCAGTTGTGTAGTTGCCTATGAAATCATACCATAATAAAACACAGAGATGAATATAACACCTGCTGACCCAATCAGATTAGAGAATTCAACATCACTGGAACAGAAGAAGATACACCCCTCCATAATTCTCTATAGAATATCACTACTCATATAATGACTTTATTATTTGCCACATTAATGTGTGTGGAGTAAGCTGAAAAAAATGAAGCCATTAATCCCGGCCCAGTGAAATATTTCAGGTCTTCTTCCGTTGAAATATTAATAAGCACCTACTAAAATAGTCCGCTGCTATTTCAATAAGTGATGATAACGTGATTAACACTACGAGCGGCGTTAAGAGTGACAGCTTCGAGTGCGAGTGCTTTGGAGGGTTTCGAACGTGGCATCGCCACAGCAACGCCGCTCTCTACTGGCCAGACGCCGTCACTGCGCCGGGCTCCTGAGGTCTGTGAACTCAAAGGGGAGAAAGGCGGTTTCAGGACACACATCTGGAAAGGATCTTGTGCTCGCGGTGGCCACGTCACAGCACAAGCTGAATTACTGCGTAAGGTTTCGAACCCCGGACTCGAGCACTCAGAACGAGTCGGATCAGAACGGCAGTGTCATCTGAGGATCAAACTAGGTCATGTTTTTAAATCCCACGTTGAGAATTGCGAAGAAGTAACAGGATTCCTTTTAGCGTTTTGTTTGTTTGTTTTGTTCTCCGTGGGTTCTTTACACAGCTCTGTATGAAGCAGGAATCCGATCCAGATTTATGAAGATTATAGACAACATGCGGTATTTCTTTTCAGTTATTGAACAGAGTTACGTAATTATGCCAGGACATTCAACAAAAGCTTCGGGGAGCTTGCAGGCACTGACCAGCCAAATTTGACTTGTTTTTCGGATACAAGAACATGGGAACGTGACCCCAGAACAAAATGATCTTTAGGCTCAGAGGGATGATTTTCTTTCCAGATGTTATAAAACGATTTAGGAAACTTTTCTAATCAACTTCAGTTGTGTGTTCTATGTTTTGGGATTAAGTCCATGAATTTGGACAAAGTAAGAAACACAAAGTTCAGAACACAAAACACATCTTCAGTTAAGTTGTGGTATGGACTAAATTCCCTCTGCTTTGGAATTTAGTACATGACTTTAGACGAAGTAAGAAACACAAAGTGCAAAAAAAAAAAAAAAACGAACGGATCTGCCAGTGGGACATGAATAGGTTTATTCTCGCTCACTCATCGTCTATACGGCTTTATGCTGTGTACAGGGTAGTGAGGGCTGGATCCTATTCCAGGGGACTTATGGCACAAGGTTGAGGTCAACCCTGGGTGCCAATCAATCGCAGGGTTCACACGTATACACACACACTCCAGGCAATTTGGGAATGCCAATGAACCTAATCTGCATATCTTTGGACTGTGGGAGGAAACTGGAGCACCCAGACGAAACCCACCAAGCACAGGGAGAACATGCAAATTCCATGCACACAAAAATGAGGTGGGAATCGAACCCAGAACGCAGAGGTGCAAGGCGACAGTGCTAACCACTAGGCCACCACCACGCCATTGAATAGGTTTAATAATCATATATTTGCACATACTGTACCGTGCAAAAGTCTTGAGCCAGCCCTTATTTCTTTATATTAAATGACATTTAATTAAATTAAATGATGTAGATCAAATTAAAGAAATGGGAACAAATATTTTACTGCGACAGGCTGCAAAGATACAAATTTAAATAAAAAAATTTTAACAAATTTTAATTTAAACAACTGGTTGTTTACAGTATGTAACAGCCTCAGCAGCGACCTCATTTCCCCTCTCGTCTGTTCCAAACCACTCAGCATTCAGCATCATCAGTAAACTAATCACCGGCCTGATCATCTCTCATCATCTGCACCTGATTCTCACTGGGTCAGGACTTAAATGTCTTTTTTTTAATTTATGCATTAGTAATAAATAAAAACAAGTCCTCTGAAAGGTACAGATACTGGACTGAAAATGAAATGAAGTCTGGATAACTGGATAACTATTCCTACTACATCTGACTACATTAAAATACTCTCCCTAATAACATGTCTCCCTCAAAATATGAAGAAATGAAGGCTGGCTCGAGACTATAGATTAGACTGTAGATGAAGACATTTTCATGGTTGCAGCACGATTTACAGATTTATGTACAGTAGTAGATTTAGCGAGCTGTTTAATAATTTAATGAGAATGATTTCTTTGTGTGTGTATGTGTGTTTGATTCTAGTCTTCGAATCTGATCGAGTTGGGAAACCCGTCTCAGAGTCTGGAGAACGTGTGCCGCTGGGCGTTTGAGCAGCAGAGAAAGGACACTAACGATAAGGACTACCATGACCACGCCATTTTCCTTACTCGCCAAGAGTTCGGACCAACAGGGATGCAGGGTACCGAATACACACACACACACACACACACACACACACACACACACACACACAGAGATATCTGAATTTCCATTTTCTATCATTGTGCTACGATATCTTATTGATATTACTATTGATTTGCCTTGATGTTGTGTGTACAGTGTGTAAGGGGAGAACCATAGTGTGATGTGTTTTCTCAGGTTACGCTCCAGTGACTGGTATGTGCCACCCAGTGAGAAGCTGCACGCTGAACCACGAGGACGGCTTCTCCTCTGCCTTCGTAGTGGCCCACGAGACCGGTCATGTGTGAGTGTCTGTTTTTTTACTTTACTTATTAAAAAAAAAAAATCCCTGAAAGATGTAAATCTCCTCCAAAGCTCTCGGCACCATTACTGTACTCATTGTAATGATTTCTAGTCTATTATAGGTGTTACATTCAATGCAGCTTGCCTTTAACTTTGTTGTTGTTTTTGTTCTTCTTCTTCTTCTTTCGGCTGCTTTCATTAGAAGTCACTACATCATACTGTTGTAGAGTCAGAATATTTAATAATTTATAATTAATATTACGGCACGGTGGCGCAGTGGTTAACACTGTCACTGTCACTTTGCAACTCCAGGGTTCGGGTTCGATTCCCGCCTCGGGGTCTGTGTGCATGGAGTTTGCATGTTCTCCCTGTGCTTGGTGGGTTTCCTCCAAGTACTCCACAGTTCAAAGACGTGCAATTGCCTGTTGTGTGTGAATGAGTGTGTGAATGAGTGTGTGTGTGTGTGTGTGTGTGTGTGTGTGCCCTGCGATGGATTGGCACCCTGTCCAGGGTGTACCCTGCTTCGTGCCCTAAGTCTCCAGGGATCGGCTCCAGGCCCCCGCGACTCTGTATTCTGGATAAAGCGGTATAGATGATGAGTGAGTGAGTAGTTAATAATATTTATAATATTTATATTTACTATAGGTTTCACACCCAATGCCCTTTCTGACATAATCAAGTGTATTAACCCCATGGAGCTCGGGTTGGTTCCCTGATGGGTTCCTTTAGTGACCTTTAGTGTCACTCACTCACTATCACTCATCATCTATACCGCCATCTATTAGCCTAATCTGCATGTCTTTGGACTGTGGGAGGAAACTGGAGAACCCGGAGGAAACCCACCAAGCACACGGAGAACATGCACGCAGACTCCATGCACGCAGACCCCAAGGCGGGAATCGAACCCAGACCCTGAAGGTGCAAGGCGATTTTTAGTATTTACTTTTTTTATTTTTTTTTTAAATTAAATCCAATCATTTTATTCTATACTCTACTGAACACTTTAGATCATTAAAAATGGCAGAAATATTAATATTGCTTAAGGGTGCTTTACTTTTTTTTTTATTACTCTGTAATATAGTTCTGTAGTAAGTAATGTAAATTTTCACTATTTTTTTAATTACATTTTTGTATTTTATGTTAAATATTTATATAGAAAAATATTCAATTTAACACAATCATTTTAAAATTTAACTTAAAATGTATGTTTTTTTTACATGTTTTTTTTCTTGTGAGTTTTTTCCTTGCGACATTTCTATACACAGACATAAAACATGGACAATCGATAACAGAACCTAATCTGACTAGCTAATCTTACAGAGAGTGTGTGTGTGTGTGTGTGTGTGTGTGTGTGTGTTGCAGGCTGGGAATGGAGCATGATGGTCAGGGGAATCGTTGTGGTGATGAGGTGCAGATGGGCAGCATCATGGCTCCCCTGGTTCAGGCCGCCTTCCACAGATTCCACTGGTCCCGCTGTAGCCAACAGGAACTGGGCCGCTATTTACAGTGAGCTTAACGCATACAGAAAACATACACACATAAAAACACACACATACACATAATAAGGAAACAAGTAAACTCACTGAACATACAGTACGGATTTCAGATCACATGTTTTATTTCATGTCATCTTATTTAATATTATTATTTTGTACATTATATTTCTTTTCCCAGCTCATACGACTGCCTGCGGGACGACCCGTTCGAGCACACGTGGGAGGAGTTACCCCAGCTCCCGGGCCTGGACTACTCCATGAACGAACAGTGTCGCTTTGACTTCGGTGCCGGATACATGATGTGCACAGCGGTAAGTGTAGCACAAATACACACATACTGTACATACTGTATACACATACACACACATGCCTGCTTTGCCCCAAACACTATAATGCATTATGGAGTGCCCGAGCAGCATCTTAGGACTGCTGTGAGCATGTATAACTCCACGGCCATCGCCCGATCATGATTTGTTTCGTTCTTTTCATTCTGACTCGGTCACGGTTCATCGTAGAACGATGAAGACTGATCACACTGCGATGTTATACATGCTGCCACTTATAATGCATTATAACCCTGCATCAGCAGGCCTGTGGCTGAAGCCTCTGAGACCTGAGACTACAGTCATTTAACGTAGAGTAAAGATACCCACATTTAATGACATGTTATTGTACTAAGTACTAAACCACTTGAGGTCATGCACACAGGGGAGAATAATCAACAACAAATGATGTAATGGAAAGCAGAGTTAACATTACCGACACAAACTTGATTCATTTCCTAAAACAGCATGGCCTGAAGTGTTTTATTCCTCTTATACTGTAAAATAAGCCTAAAATCCTATCTGTTTATAGTTTACATATTCATAGCTGGCAGTTAGTTCCTGTTATTAAATACATTATCGTGGTTAAAAGCTGTTGTTCTCTTTACTCTATTAATGTTAATATAACAAAATATACAGGTTGTTGCTATGGCAACTTTCCCGTTAGTTAGAACTGTTCCAAGGTTAGAGCTGCTACAAAGTGCTGACACTGGAGACTCCTTCCCTTAATGTTATCTAAACGTCTCCTCACAGACCTCACAGAATTCCAGTAATCTATAGTTTTACATACAGTACAGTACAGTACACCTCCCAGGCGGAGGCGGTTACCATAGAAACAGTTTAGTATTAACATAAACCTGTGGTTTGAATCACAACCACAAGCTGCTGTTACACAACATTAATCAACAATAACTGTGCATTCAGGATCGAGAATTCAATAGCGCTGTGCCATTAGTAAGTCTATGTAAATATACAGCGGAACCTCGGCTTACAAATTTGAACCCGATCTGGTGGCGAGTTCTTAGCGTGAAAATTTTGATTGCGAAACACATTTTCCGATAGGAAATAAGTTCAATTACAGCCACCCAAATATATTACCAGTGTTACCAATTTCCAACACTATAATCATATTTTTGTGTATAAAAACAATCAAAACATTGAGAAAAGACATTTAAATGAAGTAAAATATGAAATAAATAAACATTATAAACATTTAACCTCACTTAACCTTAATTTATGATTCCTCTTGGCACCGGCTGCTTTAAAAACCAAACTGAAAGTGGCTCCCTTTTCTTATTGCTACCGTCCTTGGTAACATTCTTGGGACCCATGTTGCTATGTCTTCACTAAATCTTGCACAAAATGCAAAAAAAAAAAAAAGTGAAGTTGCTTCACTTGGCTTTCCAGTGACGCAAGCAAGTTTTGAACGACTCCTGGACGTACAGTACGCGCAACTTCGCGCCAGCGTTTGGTTCAGCTCAGTTCAGAACATTCATATGCAGAAAGTGCTTCATATGCCGAGGCAAATATCTTGGAACATTTCAGGTCTTAAGGTGAAAATTCCTGAAAGGGTCGTTCGTATGCCGAGGTACCACTGTTCTGTAGATTTAAAAAGAAAAAGACTTGAGTTTATCCAGAACAGCCAGATGGATTTACATTTAGATGGTGCAGCTTTCACCGGGTACATAAGCGTTCTCGGGCAGTGCACACTTCTGCATGGACTATGCTTTATTCTCTTGTCAAACCGTTCTCTTAGCTGCAAAAGGTGGGGCCATCAGGAGCGCAGGTAAGGCAAGCCATCGACATGACCACGCCCCTACGTATCACTCCCTGTCATTATTCCATTACATCTGCTGATTTGCTGGTCTGTCATTTCTGTCACTTTGCACCAAGCTGACACCAGACATTTGTACATATTGAACAGTTTGACAACAAATTATTTTTTTTGAGACATAAATTTCTAATGAAGCAAGAAGTATTGCAAACTGATATAAAAAAAATTGTGCATGTTTTCTTTGAATCACAAGGTTGTTAAAAAGCATGAATGCCAAAATATTAAGTCAAAATTGTTTACGTTTGTAAATTTTGTGTGATTTTGCAAAACGCTATAACTCCATCTCCTACGATTTTGTCGTAATTAATAAGTCAGTCTTGTCTTGTGTCCGGGATTATTTACATATGCAATTTAATATCAATATGTTGGCTAAGTTTTATTTAAAAAATGACCAAACTCTTGCTTTGAAGGAAAAAAGAAAAAACACACAACATTTTTAATTACAAAGATGAAAGTTGAAGATCATGAGAAACATTAGAAATAAAACAGAAACTTCGCTTTACAGCATCATCAGCCTCTTTCTTCTTATTTTCACTTTGGTAGTCGTTGTGCAGGTATGCAGCGTAAAGCATTCATTTGTGCCTTATGCAACTGCACATGCTGTACCTATGCCTGTCGTTCTGTAAGGTTGTAACTTTGGAAAATTGCAGTCCAGAACAAGAATAGCAGGCTAAATGTACTATAGTGATGTGGTGAACCTGACAGCTTCAGACACACACATCTCCTGACTCTTGTACACGAGGTTCACACATCTTCAGAATAGTGTTACGTTACTTAATTTTATTTTGAAAACATTACTGTAAGTTCATCGTGGCTCCCAAATGCACCAAACTAGTGCAACTGATAGCAGGAGCACAAAATATATTGATTTTGGAAGTGAAACAGAAGGTTGCACTAAAATAATAACTTCACTATAGTGCTTTATATTATCTCATAAATTTTTTCACTTATAATATGATGATCACACAACAACCAAATGGCACAATGTCCTATTTCACAGAACGTATCGCTGACATTAAGCGACACGTACTTGTGATTTATTGGTACTGTAGTGACTGCAGTGGCAGTAACAGAGTGGGGATGTCATTTTTCTTGGCTTTAATGTTCTCCAAATCATTTTATTAAGTCACTCACAGCTGCCTCTGCTTTCTACGTTTTACTGATCACGTAACAGAAAAGAAAGAAAGAAAGAAAGAAAGAAAGAAAGAAGTGATGCAATTTGCTTTTCTGGTGGTGTCAGGTTTTACTCGAAAATTATGAGTTTGCCAAAAACTTCTAAACGAAGGTTATTTATCATTTTAATCAATATAGCATCAAATTAGATGTTTTATTATAGACAACCTTGTGTGCCAGAGAATAATAATTAAAAATAAGTAAAAGTCCAAAAATGGTATTTATCGCATCTCCTGTCGAACTGTTCATTTGTATATCGCTCACACTGTTTAAAATGACCTTTGTGCCATTTTATACACACTTTAATGGCACTTTTATACACAGTTTGTTATACACAAGTTTTAAAGTGAGAAAAACATCAGCAAACAAAATCCAAAAATAAAATGTATTGATGGAATGAATTAATGTTGTGTTGTAAATGTTAATGCAAAATATATAAGCAACACATGTAGTAGATAATGTAGAACATATATCATATTTGACCCATGTGCTGTTGTATATACAGTAGCTATTGCTATTACTGACCCACGTGTATAGTATATTAACCTGGACTTTGGACTTTAAATAAAAATCAAAATAGTGCATCAATAATGCACATTTTGTTTTTGTATATAACTGTGAAATATTTCAAATAAATGAAACAATTAAAATAGCTTGTGCTGAGTTTTACAACTTTATTTTATTTTAATTTTGTTAAGCTGCTTTGAGACAATGACCATCATTAAAAGCGCCATATAAATAAAATTGATTTGAATTGATTGCTCGTGTTTTTGTCCAAACCTGAGTTTAGACAAAAAATTATGTTTTATGTACAGTATCTTAAATTAATTCTTCATTCATGTACAGTATTATCTAAAGCACTAGTTTTTGGTTACAAACTTTTTTTTTTTAATTACTTACTTCTTACTTACTTACTTCTTACTTACTTACCTAATTAATTAATTAAGTGAAACGGCTCAGGTACAGGAGTCCTTCAGGAATCCTGGATAAATATTCCTCAAGACTCCATTAAAACACTAGAACGTCTGGCGCCTTGAAAATGAAATATGAGTAAATATGGGGTGGCTTAGCACTTCTGCACATTACTGTAGCTTCTTATTTTAATGGGAGATGTTGAAACCGTAGCCCATTTCAAAATAAATAAATAAATAAATATATAAAGTATTTCTCATACTATCATGTGGAGAAACTGAACATTTCTAACAGCTCCAGAAGAATTTTGTTTTCCATTGACCTTTCTGCTTTTGCTCTCATTCGTGTCTCAGCCTAAGTTCTGGTTAGCACTGCTAGCTAACATCCATAAGCTCACTGTCGTGTTGGTCTTATGCTATCAGAATCACCATGAACTAAATAAAGAGTGTTTCTTATTCTTCACTGCTATGTCTTTCTTTTGCATGCAACAGCTTTAAGTATATTCTCTGAACTCAGACAGTAACTCTTTAAGGAAGTACTCTTACAGTACTTTAATGCTCAGTATATTTAAAAGTACGGTCTGAAACAGGTTGAAATTGTGCACAAAGCTGAAACTTGGAAGGGCAGCATTAGGTTTTGAGCCTTGCGTTTTTAGGTTTTGAGGCTTTGCATTGACATGCTCTTCTACTGATGTAGTTTGACATGTTGGTGTTTTGAGACGCTCTTCTGCATCTCAATGCAATATCAATATACTGTATAGTACAATATACTGTACAGTATACAATAAGATGTCTTGAGTAGATGTGTTTATGCATGTTACTGCAGCTGAAGATCTCATATATATCTAAGATAAGATAACATTAAAGGCCATTGACCAGATTATAACAAAGTCCCTTAAAGTGTTGCTGTCGTATTGTCTGTTAGATTGTTCCTAACTGGAAGCGATACAACCATGTTGATCAACTTGTCCGACTCAAATTCCTCAGACGAGTCAATGTCTCATGAACCTTCTGTTTGTTCTTCCTCAGTACCGTCCCTTTGACCCATGTAAGCAGCTGTGGTGTGCTCATCCAGACAATCCCTTTTTCTGCAAGACGAAAAAAGGGCCACCGATTGATGGGACGATATGCGGAGACGGCAAGGTGCTAACATTTGAGTGTTTACATGAACATATATGTGTCTACTATATATATTAACACATATCAATTGCACAATCAGTATTTGTCGTGCTTACTTTGCATCTCTTGGTCTCAGCATTGCTTTAAAGGACACTGTGTGTGGCTGACTCCAGACATCATAAAGCGAGATGGGAACTGGGGCATCTGGAGCGAGTACGGATCCTGCAATCGGCCCTGCGGCAGAGGGGTCCAATTCCGCACTCGTTCTTGTGACAATCCACGGTACGTGTGTGCAATTGTGTAAATCTTTCAAAAAGTGTCCAACCTGATCAACTCAACTGTAGGATATTCTGTATAATGAACACTTTATCCTTGTTGAAGTGAGTAAGTGAGACCTCACAGGCTGATCAAAGAAGCCATAATGACAGCAATAACAAGTATAAGGCATTACAGATTGAAATACCTTAATCAATAATGACTAGCTGCTTCATGATCACTTCCTTCAATATCTAACATTAAATGATGATAAATGAAAGCTGTTAATGACAATGATATTATTAATTTATTACCATTTAACATTCTAATACTTAAGGAAATAATCACGTGATGCAAACATCCAAGTTTTTGGGAAATCCAAATAGAAACTATTCAATCAATTTCTTAGATTTTTCACTGATATGACAGTTTGCTAACAGCAGAACATGAATGTTATCACCCAAATGAGGATGGGTTCCCTGATTGAGTCTGGTTCCTCTCAAGGTTTCTTCCTATTGCCATCTCAGG
>JAQMYG010000002.1:5191771-5202945 GCA_030014215.1 Clariallabes teugelsi
GAGACATTTCATTCATCATTCATTCATTCATCTCATTATTATCTAGACACATTTTTCTCACACATACACACTTCCATTTTTTTTTTTACATTTTCTTTTTCATTTTTGAAAAAATATATAAATATTTTATTATATAAATAAAATTGAATTGAAAAAGTTATGCCTTATTTCTGAGGTTATCAAAATCCCTGTTGGTAACTTGTTACAGAAATAACGAAAATACAAAAAATAACCGGAAAACTAGCCCCAGAATCGCTAAACACGTCATAAATATGTTTAAATATGTATAAGTTGAGCTTGGATGGAGTTTTCATGTAAAAAGCTTGTTAGTATGTAAGTCGTAATATTACCCCATTTTCTGCAGTCCTGCTAACGGCGGACGCACCTGCCCAGGCTCCAACTACCAGTTCCGTGTGTGTAACATTCAGGAGTGTGAGGACCCGTACCAGGACTACAGGGCCGAGCAGTGCAGCTCAATGGACAACAAGTTCGAACACCACAACATGAAACACCACTGGCTGCCTTACGAGCACCCTGACCGTAAGTAATCACTCAACAAGCAGTACAGACACTTTGGGCTATACTGTAGACAATAGTGAGGCTTTAAGACCAAAATCACGGTATGTCTCAGCCATGTGCAATTCTGATCATGGTGTTGCATGGATATAAGTTCAGGCCTGTTGTCTGGCACTTTGATGGAACCACCATATGTCATGCTTAAATGTGGGATTTGTATTGATTTGTAAAAACAACTACAGTATGAAAAATCATACTGTTATTATTTACATATTAACCATAAAAACATGCTCATTATTTTATAAGGCCAAGGGCCCAATATTGGCAACCAGGGGGTAGAGGGAATTGAACCCCTGACCCCTTGGATCAGGATCCCAGAGTCTCAACCTCTTTAAGCCACCACAGCATGAACTGCAAAAAAATGTCAATGTTAATTAATTCTATTGTCCAGTTTTATTTTTCATTTTTTCCTGATGTACTGTAGTTATGTCCAATTCTCACCTCTTTTGCATGAACTCACACACACACCCATGATTGGCTACTGTCACTATGATTGATGTGCGAGTGTGAGTGTGAGTGTGAGTGTGCCACCGTCCAGGCTGCGAACAGGAATCGAACATTGTAATGATTTTGTGCACAAGATCAGAATAAACTGAAAAATAAAAGATTGTTCTGGATTAAGTGTTATATTATTATAATTTTTATTTAACACTTTATAGTGAAGGTGGATGTCATTATTTTTAATGCTAAATTCAGGACAAATTTACTGTGAATAATGCAAAAGGCGCAACTGATACTATTTATGTCAAAATATATTATTTGATTTATGCATTTGATTTTATTATTATTATATAAATAACATATATTATATATTACTATATAAACAGTGGTTTATATCTTATTTAAAAACTCTGTCTTCATGTCAAAACCAAAGAATAGTAGAGCTAAGCATGGCTGGGACGAGACATACTATAGCTCATAAAAGAATCTATGGCTCCTTCCGGCCATGCTCAGCTCTACTGTTCTTTGGTTAGGGGAAGACTGGTTTGTTTAAGTCCTGGCCAATAAATTTTTTTTTAAAAAAGGGCAAAATGCATTTAATGTTTGCCACAGTCGTTTCACACCTCCAGGGTTGGGGGTTCGAATCTTGCCTCCAGTCTGTGTGACTCTTGTGGGTACCCCTGGTACTTACACACATTTTCCATGATGTATGATTGGGTCCTTGGGCACCCCATCCAGGGTGTCCCTGAGTTCCCAGGGATAGGTTCCAGGCCCCTCTGTGACCCTACACAGGATAAACAGCAGGAAAAAATCAAAGGATGGATGGAGATTTGATGAAAAAAACAGCAGAATGTGTGTTGAGTTTTATGCGTGGATAAACATTATTCCCTGAGCCCAGATTTGGAGCTCAAATGCGTCTGGTAAGATTTAGCAAAGTGATACTGATTTGATGCAGATCTCTGATTTGATGCAGACAAACAACAGAAATTCTTATTCCTTTCCTTAAGTCTCTAGTGATTGACAAATTGTTTACTGTTCTAAGATACAAAATGGTATATATTTTGATAAGCTGTAGACATGAGTTTAAATAAGTGCAGCAATTAAAACCTGCTCTCAGTCTCTCCTCCTTTCCGTCAGTGGCAGTGAGTGAGGCTTTACGCTTTGTCAGAAATGCTTCTGAACGTCGTCAGCTGGGAACACGGTGTGTAGACTTTTTCCAGACAGCTTTATATTATTACAAGCTTGTTGTAATATCTTAACACTTCCATAGTAACAGCTTACACAGGATTTTTTTAAAATCTCAGCGATAATAAAAAGATCAGGCAGGCGAGGGGACAACAGGTTACAGCTGTTATAATGATTTTAATGTAGCATTAATGGTCTCGTTTTTTGCTAAATAAACATTTGTTAGTGTTGTCAAAATGTATTTGTGGTTGTAAAGGAATAAACCACTTAAGGATGTGCTGTTATGGGAAACAATCAACCCTGCGATATCACACAAACCCATCTTTGATTATTTTCCTCTAACAACCTGTCACCCAGTGTTTGATTCCTTCCATCAACTTCTTCCGCAAGCCTGGGTTTCTGGAACAGGCTGTGCCTGTAGTATGTGTAATCTCTACAGAACCGTTAACTCCTCAGCTGTGAGCTCAGATCTCATGATCATGACAGGAACAGCCAACGTGGATCATAGCTAAGCAGGGCCTTTTGGAGTCGTACAGACTTGATGCCAGACAGCAGAATGTGTCAAATCAATAACAGATGAATGGATTTTTGATGCAACTCAGTTCCAGGTATGTTAGCAAATCTACAGGGTTTGCCTCCTCTTGCGCCTCTGATTGGCAGCCTGCAAACACCAAAATAACACCAACTGTTATAAGAAAATAATATGCAGTTATTCATCGTCGTAGGAAGCAAACGTCGTAGGAAGCAAACAAATCATGTTTGCGTTGATGTCTGATCAAACAAATTGGCCTGACATTGATAGACGTGCTGCTTTCACCTCATTTGGGAAAGACTGTATAGAATTTTAATACTGCTGAACTTACATCAGCACCATTCTTCATCAGTCCTGATGGTAAGGGCGTGACCTTTATTACTTGTCAGTTTTAGGAAAGGAGGCGTGACTTTTATGACCTGTCCGTCCCAGTGAAGAAGGCGTGGCTTTTATGACTTGTTAGTCCCAGTGAAGGAGGCGTGGCCTTTATGACTTGTCCATCCCAGTGAAGAAGGCGTGGCATTTATGACTTGTCCATCCCAGTGAAGAAGGCGTGGCATTTATGACTTGTCCATCCCAGTGAAGGAGGCGTGGCCTTCACGACTTGTCAGTTCCAGTGAAGAAGGCGTGGCTTTTATGTCTTGTCCGTCCCAGTGAAGGAGGCGTGGCTTTTATGACTTGTCCGTCCCAGTGAAGAAGGCGTGGCCTTTATGATTTGTCCATCACAGTGAAGGAGGTGTGGCTTATATGACTTAAGTCCAAGTAAAAGAAGTGCGGTCTTTGTGCCTGTCTGACGGAGACATTGCTTTTATGACTTGTGTGGTATCTTTATCTGTCAGTCTCAGGAAAGTAAATGTGTCTTAGTCCAAGTGAACAAGTCATGGACTCTTTGCTTGTCACTACAGTACATATAAGATGTGGCTTCTGTGCCTTTCCATCCCTCTGAACGAGACATGGACCCTGTTCCTCACAGTCTTGGTGAAGAAGGCATGGAGTTGTCAGTCCAGGTAAAGAAGTATCGTCTCGGTGCGTGTTATTTTCAATAAATGAGGTGTGGTCTCTGTGCTTGTCAGGGCCAGTTAAGGAAGCATGGTCTTTATGACCTGTACTGTACATCTCTGTGAAGAAGACGAGGTCTCTATGTCTGACAGTTACAGGTACAGTGTAGGGAGTGTGGACGCTGCATCTGCCAGCATGCTGAAAGAGACACGGCTCTGAGTCTGGCAAAACAAAAGAGTGATTGTCCCCTATTCAAAGCTAATACTCCATGCCAAATATGTTTTGCCCATTAACCAATAACAATGTTATCCATTAAAAGAGGTTTAAAGTGTTTTTTTATTGAATGGTTCTGTTTCCTGTCCTGTAGCTAAACAGCGCTGCAACTTGTACTGCCAGTCTAAAGAGACACGAGTGGTGGTGAACATGCAGGAGCTTGTGGAACCAGGCAGCCGCTGCTCCTACAAAGATCCCTACAGCGTGTGTGTGTATGGCGAATGCGAGGTGAGCCTGTTGGAATATGTATGCACGCATGTCTGTGCGATTTGCTATTTGTTTATTGTATTTCACTCTGTTTTCAGAAAGTGGGCTGTGAGAACGTGGTGGGCTCACCAGTTCAGGAGGACAAGTGCGGTGTGTGTGGGGGGTACGGGACCAAGTGCAAGACTCACAGGTTTAACTTCACCTACACAGATAAAAAAGGTAAGGCTGATGTTGGATTGAAACTGAAATATGTGCAGAGTTTATCACATTTTTTTTCAGATTTACATTAAAAGTTTGTTCTGTGGTTTGGTCTCATAGGTGTCATTAAAGTGCTTGAAATTCCTAGAGGAGCGAGGCATCTGCTAATCCAGGAGCTCAACGAAACGACTAATGTTTTGGGTAAGCTAAAGACAATGTCTGGAAGTAGAAATGAAGAGGAGCGTTATTTTTTTTAATGTATCACTAAGTGTGATCTGCTCGTGCAGCCGTGAAGAACAAAGCAACCGGTGATTTCTTCCTAAACTCTCATGGGGATTACCCAGAAACCCGTTCAGTCATTGAGAAAGGGCTGGAGTGGCAGTACGAGAACAAGAACTACAAAGACACCATTCAGGCCATCGGACCTCTGAAGAATGATGTGGTTGTTATGGTGAGTACACTATACGGGGGGAAATCGAAAATTATTTGCACTTATATTAAAACTTCTGTTGTCCACACTGTCTCATCATTGATTTGTGTTCAAGGCTACTATCTCTCCAGTCACTGCTGTACAGGTTTGAATATGTTACATCAGTTCATTTGTACAGTACCTGTGGTGCGGGCAAAAATCGATGCCCTGGTGATGAGACACGGGTTCATCACTGTGAGCCTGAGATTAAACGTGTGGAAATTCATCAACGCTTACAGTTTTCTGGGATTCTCA
Organism: Clariallabes teugelsi; assembly: GCA_030014215.1. NCBI lineage: Eukaryota > Metazoa > Chordata > Actinopteri > Siluriformes > Clariidae > Clariallabes > Clariallabes teugelsi. The sequence continues at coordinate 5,196,907 of JAQMYG010000002.1, forward strand.
AGGGCCAGAAGTATTGGAACATTATTAGGGAGTTCAACAATCAACAGTGCTCGTTACAGTGGGATGTTTACAGTGAGATGTTTAATGAAGAGCTGAAGAGTAAACAATGCTATCCAAGGGCGTCGTGATTTTGTGTGGCGATGCGCGTCCTCACACACTGTCGACACTCTGCAAAAACTGAGTTTTAAGGTGTTTAAGCATCCTGATTGAGCAGCACAATGAGGATGAGGATTCACTACTGATGAAGAAATGAAGACAGTGGTGCATTCGTGGCTCACAGCTCAGAAAAAAAAACATTTTTAATGAAGGAATATGAAAGCTTGTTGACAGATGGATAAAGTGTATTGAAAAGCAAGGAGATTATGTCGAAAAGTGATGTATTTGTCTTTTCTAAAAAGGTACTTAGCTTTTAGGGATTCGTTTTTAAAAAAAACAAAAACAAAAAATCACTTGCTTTGTGTATTTGTTACATCAAAATTCCATAAAGGGAAATGATTAGTTAAAGCTTTGTAGAAGTGACTTTGATCTTCTAAATGTTAAGTACAGGATTAACCCCGCCCACTTTACATTAAAGACCCCAAACCAGATTCTAACATGCGTGTTTGTGCGTTTGTTTGATAGATCCGGATACACAGCTCAGCACAGGCCAAGGTGTCAATCAAATACATTACCGACTTTGACCGGCTGATCGACAGAGCCAATGAGAACAACATGGTGCCTGACAACGCAGTGCCCTACTCCTGGGTAGTCAAGAAGTGGACACCGTGCTCCAAGAGCTGTGGGACAGGTATTACTGTATATCCTTTAAGCACACATACTGTATACATTTAAAACTATAGTGTGTGTGTGTTTACCAGCCATTGCATGGTAAGCAGTTCTTTGTGTGTGTTTTTATTCGTATGCATAAGGCACGCAGATGACACGCTATGGCTGCCGTAAGAACGCTGAGATGAGGCTGGTGCATCGGCGCTTCTGTGAGAAAATCAAAAAGCCTTCTGCCATTTTCAGGGACTGCTATCTACGAGAATGTGCTCAGCCCATGTACGTAAGTGTGTGCGTGTGTGCATGTGTGTGTTACTTCAGTTAGTTAGTAAGTTAGGTAGTTAGTTTCTGTTATAACTCCTATCAGCATCCTTGTTTTTTTCCTCAAAGGTAGTAAGACGAAAACTTTCACTATATTAACAAATAAAACACATTTTAACCAGTTTATGTGAAGCATCCACATCACTGACCTATGTAATTATCTTTATAAAAGCATTATGAAAGCGTAGCAGTTAACATTGTCGCCTGTTTGGTGTGTACAGTACTGTATGTGTGGAGTATTTGTGCCTTGCAATGTCTTGGCATCCTATTCAGGTTTGATTAATATCTGCGATACCTGTTTTCTATAATAAATGTCTTGTGTATGTGTGTGTGTGTGTGTGTGTGTTCTAGCTGGGTGACTGGAGATTGGGGTGAATGCAGTAAGTCCTGTGGTAAATTTGGGACTCAGACACGCTCAGTACGCTGCGTCCAGCCGCTCAAAGACGGAAAGTTCAAGTCGATCCGGAGTCGATACTGCAGCGATGAACGGCCCGAGGCGAGGCGCGACTGCAACCGCATGCTCTGTCCTGCTGAGTGGAAACTGGGGCCGTGGTCACAGGTGCAATAACACCACCACACATACACATAGTTTCACTCATGGTGTTCAATAAGCTTTTGAAATCTGACTTCGTCTTCAGTCCAGACAAAGAAACCTGTTAAAGTTTATATTATAGATCAGACTTATTGAGCTCAAATTTGTAAAGATGTCTTGGCTTACAAAGGCTTATATAAGCAGCTAATGTAACCGAATACCTGATTTACCTTTTAATGATTAAAGAAATTTGGAAAAAATACAGTTCGGAGCTTCGTGTCTCCACTTTTGACAGAAAATTCAGTTTTTGTAAGAAACCGTTTTAAGCAAAAATAAAATCTATTAAGGACTATGAGCACTTTGTCCTTTTTTGAAAAGTTTACTTTAGCTGCATAATATAAATTAATGTATTAAAAAAAAAAAAAAACCTTTAGAGACACTTAATTATGGCCAGTTTTGGCATTTCATACCCCTACTATAAACAGTTTTACATGGATGTTTCTTTGTGCTTTACCCGCAGTGTTCAGTGACATGTGGCAAAGGGACACAGGAGAGACAGGTGCTCTGTCATACTCGCGACAACACAATCGGACTGTGTTTGGAATCCAAACCTCTTTCATTGAGATCCTGCAGTATGGACCCATGCCCCAGTGAGTCCACTCTTCCTCTTACACAATTTAATCATTTATTTTTAAAATTCAAACCACAGACGGAAAACCATAAAATAAACAAGTGGACAATGTAAAGCAAGTTTTTTGCGAGTTCTGGAAATCTTCCAGTAGGAAGAAGGATCTGATCGGCACTTAGCGATAGCAACGGCCATGATGTGACTAGTGTCTGTATCAGGCCGTATAGAGTCATTAGGAATGTTTTGTGTACTAATGTTACTTGTAAATCAACCGTATTTTCTGTATAAAAATAACTGTAGAATAGTATTGACATGAAAAATACTAAATGAACAACTACCAAAATTAAAGTTGCGCCAAACAGTAATGCTAATTATCACAACATTGTAACTAAAACGCCAGGAAATGTAAAAAAATTAGCAACTATACAGACATTAGCAACAACAAATACATCATTGTGCAAGGGGCATTCAAGTCAAACCCAGAAATTTTGATGATGAGACAAACGTCTTGAAGAAGGCCGCAAATTTGTGAATGACGGTACATGAGGCTTGGAGCACACTGCAGTCGTTCTCAACGAGTGGAACACCTGATTCTTAAAAACCGACGGACAACTTGTCCCCAACTTGTGCTAGAGACACATCTGTCTGTGAGAACTGTACACATAACCATTCACCAACACTGCTTGCTCATTACAGGACCTCAGCTGGGAGTTATTTCCGCATCACCTGTACAGTCCTGACCTCGCTCCAATTATTCCTTCATTCATTCATCAGCTATATCACTTTATCCTGTATAAAGGGTTGCGGGGTGGCTGGAGGCTATCCCAGGAGACATAGGGCACGAGGCACCCTTGACAGGATGACAATCATCACATGATACACACACACACACTACGGGCAATTTGGGAATGGCAATACCCAGAGGAAACCCACCAACCATGTGGAGAACATGCAAACTCCATGCACACTGACCCGAGGCGGGAATCGAACGCAGATCCTGAAGATGCTAGGTGACTATGCAATAGTGCCGCCCGCAGAGGATTGCATAGAGAAATAAAGAGTTTTTCCTCTCATAACTGTGTTCTGTTATTCTGCACAATCAAAAGTCCCAGTTTGACTTGAACACCCCTTGTAATTGAGTATTAATGGAAGCTCTGACCAGAGTGCGTTAGAAAGTTCAAAAAGTCTTCAAAAAAAGATTTAGCCTCATAGGTATGTTGATACACGTAAGCTTGACTTGCGGAGAGAAATGTTTTGTTGCTGTAATCACTGTAACTACAGGGATATTTTATTAAAAATAAAATGACAATTAATTTCTGTTACCATATGTATTGTCACAGACCCTACTAGCTAACATTTAAACACACAGTTTTAACAAAACTTTACTGACACAATATTTTTTTCAAGTGTGAAATATATAGTATAAACATCCATACTGCTAATTCAAGCTAGTTGGCTAATATGTATTAGCAAGATATTTTAAGTTATATTTCAGGAATATATATACTAGAGCTAAAATGAGGTAAACACTGACAGGATTTCTAAAAATATTTTATTAGGTCCTAAATATTTATTTTCTTTACTGCTTGCACTAGCCAACTGAGAAATACAAGCTAATCTGACAGGATTTTTCTGCTAAAGCTAGCTAGTTGGCAATTATGCCAAACCTGACAGGATTTCTGATAGAATTTCTAATTTATTAATTTTTTTATGTTTACTGCTTACACATAGCTAATCAGAGCTAATCTGACAGCATATCTGAAAGTTCATTATATTAATGTGTTAATGAATATTCATTATGTTTGCTGCTAATGCTATGCTAATTGGCTAACTGGCTAAGTAACTAAATTGACACGATTACTCAGGCAATATTTGGGTATATTCATGAATTCTTATCTTTAATGTTCATTCTGACTATTTGGATAATAGGAGAGAATATAAATAGGATATAAAGGATATAGTAAGATTAATAATAAACATATTAACAGTAAGAGTATTAATACTATATTTTATTTCACTACCAAGTCCAAATAACAGGCTTTTAACCTGAGCTTTTTGATTTCTAAATCATACTGCTAAAAACTATATCACCAATATTACCAATTTCCAACATTCTAATAATATTTTTGCATATAAAACAATCAAAACATTTAGAAAACACTCTGAATTAAGTAAAATATGAAATAAATAGACATTAAACCTCACTTAACTTTAATGTATGATTCCTCTTGACATTGGCTGCTTTAAAAAAGAAACTGAAAATGGCCTAGTTTTCTTCTTGCTACTGTCTTTTCCAACATTCTTTAGACCCTTTACTATGTCATCACTAAATCGTGCACAAAATGTAAAAAATCCACAAAAATCTTATGTACAGTAAACTCGTTTCACTTGGCTTTCCACTTAACGCAAACAAGTTTTAAACAGCTCACGGACGTACACGGAACTTAGTCAGATTCGTTCATTCATATACCGAAAATGCTTTGTGTACCGAGGCCAATTTCTTGGAAAATTTTAGTTCTCAAGGCATAAAATTGGTAAGGTCGGGCATTTGTACCACAGTAATCTTAATAATATTAAGATTATAAATATTATATTTAACATTTTTTACTGAAGCTAGCTAACAGGCTTTTTTAAACTGATTTTGAAATAATACTGCTAAAAACTATATACATTAATGCCAGGCCTAGCTAATGGGTTAAACCTAACTTGACAAAATGTCTGGTCATTTTATGTCATGTTCATAATTTTAAAAGAGTAATCTTAACATAATTTAATAATTTAATCTCTCTCTTTCTCTCTCTCTCTATTTTAGAAGGCATGTCTGACTTTAACAAACACGGCAACTTCCTGATCCAATGGCTGTCGCGACATGACCCTAAGTACCCGGTGCAGAGGTTCTCAAGTAAAGCATCCCTGTCAAGCCAAGCCATGCCACTTTTCTCTCTCTCCTCTTTGGGCTGGAGCGTCGCTCTGTCTATTTCCTTCGCTCTGCTGGGCAAACTCCCCTGATCAGCCTACAGCGCCAACGCTCTATCGCTTCTCTTTTCCCGGGTGGTGGTCCTCTTTCTCCGGGCATATCTGACAAGGGGCAATTTCTCTTTTTCTCCCTGTCTCACTCTTCCTCTCTCTCTTTCTCTCTCTCTCTCTCTCTCTCTCTCTCATTCCTTGTCCTTTTCTCTCTCTCTCTTTCTCTCTCTCTCCTTTGTGGAGCTCTGTGTTGTGAATGCTGGCAAGTCAGAAATCGTGAACAAATCTATACAAAAACAAAAAATGTGAAAGAAACATTTGTCAGAGTAAGGGAGGTGGGGTTCGCAGTTTGATCTGCGACCTGAGAGGTCAGTTGATGCTGAGGATTATTTGGGATGGAGCTGGCCATTTGCAAGGTGCTCTTTTGCCATTGGCTACACTAGACGGCATCAGTGCCGCCTGAGGTGCAGGTGTGTAAGGAAAAATATCACTAAAGCTTTATTGTGAATGTGAACTTGTCACAATGAGGTGAAAGAAAAAAAAGAAATAAAAAAAAAACTAGCTAACTGCTCATTTCACATCCTAGTTCATTCTTAGACTGAAAAAAGGAACAGAGATATATGATTTATATGAACCTGTAAACGGGAAGTACTGTTGAAGCGCTGGGATACACACCGGCGTCAGATGGTGTACATGAGGTGGAACATCCAGTTGAAAATAAAAAAATAAATAAAAAAAAAACAGGGTCACTTTATGGCACATGATTGAATGCCACACCACCTCATCATCCATCCTCTCTGACTGTTAAAGAAAAATATTCAATAAATGC
>JAQMYG010000002.1:5344433-5356719 GCA_030014215.1 Clariallabes teugelsi
TCAGCCACAGCAGCAAAGCTTGTCTGTATACCTTTAGTCATGGTATGAAATAAGCTCCATGGTTTCAGACCAATCATGCTCATTTTTATATTAATGGTGGTGTTGTCATAGAAACAACTCAAAGTGAGTGATGAGTGAGTGAGTAGTTTTGTAACAAATGTAAAGAAATGCATATGTATTTATTAGAATAGTGGTGTAGACTTCACAGCCTGTACAAAGGTGTTTATTTAACATTTAAACAGTCAGTGAGTAGTCTAATATGTGCTGTTTTTGTCTCCCTGATTGTTTATAGCTGCTATAACATAGGCGCAAACAGTCCACAACATTAAACAGAACTAATAAAAAGAATCACATTTGTTCTTCACACTGTTTACACGCTGCATTCTTTGATGTATAGGAAAAGAATTAACTGCTGGGTGGAAACAGTTATTTAACTTCTTGCATGACTGCATCTCACCCTCTTAGTGTTGATTCTTTTCAACTAACAGCATACTGACCAGCCATAAGGGGACCAAGGGACCAAAGGTCAGCCCGCATGGTCCAATACAGGTAGTCCCTGCCTTATGAACGAGTTTCATTCCCGGGTGCATGTTCGTAAGTCTGATATGTTCGTAAGTCTGACAAAGTAAGTCTTACACGCCCTTCACACGAATATACAATGTAAAGCATACCAATCTATTTGACTAGATCTCTATCGCGGGCGGAATCCAGGACACAATTTTGTCTTGCAGCTGTTTTCCACTGTATTGGACAGTGAATTCTGTTTTGTTGAGGAATTTCTGATGTAGGATTATTCACCATCAAGACAGACATTTTCTATAGCATTAATCACGAAAAAAGAAAAAACTAAATGCTGGCCATGGTAGAAAGGGACCATAACACTCACAGCTCACCGCAGGCAGTGTTCCAGGCCAAACTTCCCAAATCCCTATCCGATAAAACACCCATAGGATGACGAGTATCTCCACTTCACCTCTGGGTCAGGGGTAGTTTAGTGGTTAAGGCATTGGACTACGGTTCAGAAGGTCCCAGGTTCAAACCCCTCAACCACGTTGCCACTTGAGCAAGGCCCTTAACACTCAACTGCTCAGATGTATAATGAGATAAGAATGTAAGTCACTCTGGATAAGGGCGTCTGCCAAATGCCTAGATAGATTTAGATGACGAACAGGTCAGATCCAGGAGGACCCAAACTGCAACTCACGGCACCCAAAAGATCCATTGCAAACGTCCTGGTGCCAGACACCACAGCACACCACCAGAGGCCCTGGTGGCACAAGGGGAACCCAAAACCTAGGTGGTTTTAATATGATCAGTGTATATTTTGTAACATAAGGCATGCTGCATAGAAACAGTGAAACCCCCTGTAATGAGTAAAATCACCTTTCTCTTTTCGACCCCAGATTGATTGGTTGAGTTTGAGTGTTTTAATTCCTTGTTCAACCTACAGATAGACACCTTTTGATTAAACATATTGACAGGACCGCTGAGCGGATTCATCAGTTATAATCATTAGAACAAGGTGCCATGAAATGTGTCGCCTGAAGGATGAGTGTCTGGGCTCCATCTTTTACAGGTGTTGTTTCACGAGGACGGAAGCGTAAAAGGAATTGCCACTAATGACGTCGGGATCGGCAAAGACGGCTCCCCTAAGGTTCGTCCCCAATTTCCAGATCAAGACTGTGGTATACTTTTACCAGCATCACGTTATTTTGGTCTTGTCATAGATTTTAAAGTTTGATATGTCGAGTGTCTTTGCAGGACGTGTTTGAACGAGGGATGGAGCTCCACGCAAAGGTCACGCTGTTTGGAGAAGGATGTCACGGTCATCTGTCCAAGCAACTCTACAAACGTTTCAACCTGAGGGAGAACTGCGAGCCGCAGACCTACGCCATCGGCCTCAAAGAGGTGACGTGTTTATGTAATCATTTTATTGCATGTCGGCTTCTCACGCTCAAGTGCACAATTTATGATTTGTTCAAAGGTTTGGTTCCATCGTTTTATTTCAGAGCGAAAGTTTTATAGGTACAGTTTCAGCTCTAGTGTTCCTCACTGGTTTTTGTTTTCCCCAAGCATTTTATTTTGGTCTGATTTAATTTCAAGAAAAATCTAACTAAGTGTGTAAGCAACCTAATATTCTTCCTTTTTCTCGGCAGCTGTGGATTATCGATGAGAAGAAATGGAGCCCAGGTCGGGTGGAGCACTCTGTGGGTTGGCCTCTGAACAGAAACACGTACGGAGGCTCTTTCCTCTACCACCTGGACGAAGGAGAGCCGCTGGTGGCACTGGGCTTAGTCGTAAGTAAGGGTGATCTCAGGAAATGGGTGGCCCTCTAGCACACACTCCTCTCCAACACATCAACATCTGTGTACTGTTTACTACAACACTGTGACCACGTGTGTGTGTAAAACATATTTTATTTTGTGTCTGTATGCGTGTGTGTACATTGCTCGTGTAAAGCAAAAGCAAGTCTCATTAGAGAGGTTAAAGATCCATTTTCTCTCTCTGCTGAAGGCTCAGCCTGCTCTATGTGTCTGTGCGCACGCGTCCGTGCCACACACACACACCCCTCCTACTTTCGCCTTCACAGACACACACACACACACACTTCTTCTCTCTGCTCTACACAAACTCTGCTCTGTCGCGATTATTTTCAAAGGTAAAGTGCAGGTTAATTTGTTTTATTTTTACTTTACAGCAGTGATTCCGTTAGTGTGTCGCTCAATCGAGTGTCAGAGAGATTTCTTGTTTATTTTTCTGATAAAACAGTGTTTCCGTTGTGTGTGCGCTCACGTGTGTGAAAAGAGTAGAGGAAGGGGGAGAGGGGGCAGCTTACTTTAGATTCTCTCACACACACACACACACAGCACCTGCGCGCACAAACGGAAACACTCATCTGTCAGGATTTATTTTTAAAGCTAAAGTGCAGCTTAATTTACAAATAATTAATTTTATCTTTACTTAATATTTTGTGTTAATTATTTTTATGTTTTTTTTTTTTTTGGGGCTGTGGAACGAATAATTTGAGTTTCCATTATTTCTTATGGGAAAATTCAATTTGATTTACGAGTGTTTTGGAATACGAGCCGCTTCCGGAACGAATTGTGCTCGTAATCCGAGGTTCTACTGTACTACTGAAACTTAAATAAATTATTGATTAATAATAATAATAAAATCTTTGTACAATTATTATTATTATTTTTTTTTTTACAGCTTATTAAGCTATATAATACTACGGATTTCTTGATTTAATTGAAATTATTGTGTCCTATTAATATGATGTCGTCCTCGATAATAATAATGATAAATGTATAAATATTTTTTCGAGCTCCAATTTTTTTTGACGCTACATCGAGACGCAATGATTGATGGGAAATTTTTCATTCCCTTTTCCGGTGAAGAAGACCTGGCGAAATTTCATTTTGATCAGCAGCAACAATGGTGTTCTGGATACATGGAACAATGAAACATAAAAATTATTTAACAAGTGCCGTTCAAGTCAAACCAGGATCATGCAGAATAACAGAACACCGCTATGAGAGAAAAAAACTCCATTTATTTCACTATATAATCCCCTGCTACACTAATGCACTTATCCCTGCGTTTCACTAGTGCTTGGACACCATCAAGGTAGAAAGTTTTCTGAGTGAGCTAGAGCCATGATCGGACTGCCTGCTTCACTTACGAAACGCTGGCCTTCCAGGAACTCGTTTAATGACCCAAACATTGGAAGCGAGGTCAGGACTATATGGGAGACGTGGCAATAACTCCCAGCCAAGTCATGTCAATCTTGAACACTTGCACTGATAAATATCCTCCTTGCTCAGAGTACGTTCATGGATGTATTTGTGTTCTTGTGCAGGTTGGTTTGGACTACACTAACCCTTACCTGAGTCCGTTCAGAGAGTTCCAGCGCTGGAAGCATCACCCGTCCATAGCTCCCACTCTAGAGGGAGGAAACCGAATCGCTTACGGAGCCAGAGCTTTGAACGAAGGAGGATTTCAGGTACCGGGTCTCAGGAGTAACAGCACTTCACTGTATTTAATGCTTGATTTAACACGAGCGTTGGGTCTCTCTTCACAGTCTGTACCCAAGCTGACGTTCCCCGGCGGCGCTCTGATCGGCTGCAGCCCGGGCTTCATGAACGTCCCCAAGATCAAAGGAACGCACACGGCCATGAAGAGCGGCATGCTGGCGGCGGAGGCCATCTTTAGCAGACTGACAGATGAGAACCTGGAGTCTGAGACGGCAGGCATGTACAGTGCAGCTAATCAGATTTAAATCATCAAGCTAAAGACACCAAGTAGAATTTTATTTTTGCCATTGTTTGTTATATAGGTATACATGTTCCTGAGTATGAGGAAGATTTGAGGAAATCCTGGGTCTGGAAGGAGCTGTATTCCGTGAGGAACATTCGGCCATCGTTCCATAATTACTTCGGCTTATATGGAGGGATGCTGTATACTGGGATCTTCTACTGGATACTGAGAGGAAAAGAGCCGTGGACACTTAAACACTGTGGTGAGGAAACGACACGCAAATGTCTTTATATAACTTGGTATAATAACTTGGTCTTGCTAAATATTTTAATACATTTTAACTCGATAAACGAGCAAGGTCTGTAACAGAAAATTCCTCATTTATTTTATCTGCAGGAGTGGACTCCGCCCAGTTGAAGCCAGCGAAAGACTGCACGCCCATCGAGTACCCGAAGCCTGATGGGAAAATCAGCTTCGATCTCCTGTCGTCGGTGGCGCTCAGCGGGACGAATCATGAGCACGACCAGCCTCCTCACCTCACTCTGAAGGACGACGGTGTTCCTGTAGCACAGAATCTCGCCGTATACGACGGTCCGGAGCAGAGGTTTTGTCCTGCAGGTGTGTACGTTGTGCAGTGGTAAAGCACTCGTCCTATCGTCCGGAGTTCGATTCCCGGGTGATGCTGTAATCTCTCGCAGCCGGATGTCTAGAGAGAGCTGATTGGCCGAGCTTTCTCAGAGGGGAGGGATGTAAGGTACTTAGTGCTCCCACATAAATCACGGCTGTACAGCCAATCAGGGGCGTCTGTGAGCTCACGCAAGCGGAAGGAGCGGATAGCGCTGTCCTCAGAGTGTGTTACTCCGCCCCCAACGACACGTGAGTGAGCAGTTCGAAAAGATGCGGCCGGCTGGCGCCACGTGGTTTGGAGGAAACGCGTGATAGTCTTCGGCCCTCCGGACTGAGTGGTAGTAGTAGCCTTAATGTGGGAGCCCCCTAGTGACGGTTGGAATTAGACACGACCAAATTAGGGAGAAAAAAAAATATATATATATATAAATCTTTATTATTACTATTATTTGTACACTTAGAATTTGATAAACAATAGATTAATCCACAGCTGTGCCGAAAGGTTGTGAAGCTGGACACGCTGCTTAAGGAGTAAGCAAAGAAAATATCATTTAAATGTGTCGAACCTTAGCCTTTTTTTCCTTTCAGGATGGTTAATCCTACCTAAGGCTCCTTTAAGATCACATCACGTTGGTCAGAAGCTTATCCTAGGTATACAACGTTATCTGTAGTCGCAGCTCATTCAATAAGGGGATTTTACTTCCCAAAATTACATAATGGATTTGTGTGCGCTAAGGCATCAAACAGCATTTGCTTAAGGAAATGGTCCGATCTGATAAGATAGCGATCCTGTGCTTAAGGCATCGGATTGGTGCACGGTCTTGGACTTTTAATCTAATCAGGCTTTATCCCTCCCAGGTGTGTACGAGTTTGTTCCTCTGGAGTCAGGTGACGGCATGAGGCTACAGATCAACGCGCAGAACTGTGTCCACTGTAAGACGTGTGATATTAAAGATCCCAGCCAGAACATCAACTGGGTCGTTCCCGAGGGCAGCGGAGGTCCTGCCTACAACGGCATGTGATCGTGTGTGTGTGTGTGTGTTAGGGTACATTTCTTGAGGTTTTGAATGTTTGTGTGACTCCAGATCAGGTTATTTCCATCATGTGAACGAATGTGTATAATTATCTTTCGTGACTTAAGTGGCATTAATTATTTTATGTTTCTGGTTTGAAAGCTTATTGAAACAGTAAGACGTTTTTTCTATAAAAAGGTTAACCTAGTAAGGTTTGTCTGTAAAGGCACACATGCAAATATGGACCCGAGCTCATATGTTAGGTATTAGCATATAAGCTAACAGCAGGGCCTCTGTGGCACTGTACATTATATGAAGTCAAGCTGATGGTAGAATAAATTGGATTTTACCAAATCTCAAGAATCTGTTTCACTCTCTCTTCTTAAAACATCAATACATTTATTGTGAGATTGCATTTGTCACAGTGAACTAATCATGATCTTACAGAGAGTCGTTTGCTTTTGGATTTAAATCTGTGCAATGAATAAACAGCAAGTTAAAGACAAATAAATATAAAGGCGAACAACCCAACCGAGGCGGGTCTTGAACGTGAGCCTGCTTTCTGAGTAAATCAATTTTAAACAGTAGTCTATTATGCAACCACACGTTAATGTTCACACATATTCAAGTATTGTATGTTATCTACAGTATAATGGATCCTATTCTCTTATTACGTCCTCCTGTAAACTGCATATCCTTATCAGGGTCATAATTCCTGGCTCTAATGTTTCCGTATTTACTCCTACAACTACGTTACTGACTGTTCAGCAAAGAGATGTGACACGTCGCCGGTGTATCCATTACGCAAACATTTTGGAGTAAATCTTCTTTTCCCTTTCCTTTTCCTCCTTCACTTTCTGGTTGACCCTCAGCATTTCATTTGCAATAGCTGTAAAGGAAAGAAGAATAGGTGACGTGTTATGTATTTTAACTAGCCCAAGCAAAAAATTACTTTACATAGTGAGGACTATTAAATGCACTGTAATATTGTAGTGTTAGTTACTGAACCGTTTACTTAAATCAATTTACAATTTCCATAGCGTCCGTCTCGAGCACTCAAGGGAGCAGATGTGTGAATAGTCACGAAGAGTGCATTTAATCCCTTATAGCTTCGACATGTTCTCACAGAAATATAATGCATGTTGGTTGTTGTGAACCACGTTTATCGGGTTATCAGTCACTTCACAAGCGCGGATCTCACTGGCTCTCTTATGAGAACGAACGCGATCGCATGACCCATGTGCTTGGCAGATAATTTCACCGTATGCAGTGCATGTGACTGAGCCCTCTGGTGGTTAAAGAGTGCAGTTAACGAACATGCAAAATGCTAGTATTACACATTCCCATTCCGTATATGAAGTCACATTTTTGTTTTGCAGCACGATGTATCGTTACGCACCTACTTTCATTAATTTCAAACATGTCCACTGTATAAAACATACAAGATATGTTAGTGAATAATTGCATTATGATTGTAAATGTTATTTACAATCTGGATAAATTATTTAACATTCATTTGCTCTATAACGAAAATAATCGTCAAGTGATATTCTAATTAGATTTGTTTTAATGGAGGTTTTTCTGTTCATTTAATCTATAACATGTTGACCTGAAAGATTTGGAAAGTAGCATCATATCACATCACACTTTAGAAACATGACTAAAAAGTGAATGCTAGATGTTAAATACTAGAATATAAATATTTTTAACATGTATTATTTAAAATAAAAAATATCAAATTGTAAAATTGTATAAAAACTTAAACAAGTATTAAAAAATTTATATAAATCTTTACTTGTGACAGTCCTAATGGAAATGATTGATTTTCCATAATAAATGGCAATGTTTTTAAACTGCAAAGTTAATACATGCCAAAAAAGTAAATAAATAAAACTGTATATGATGTGATAAATTCATGATTTCTGAGCAAGCCGAATCAAAATCAAATTAAGACTTCCCCATAGATTCTCAGCTTTATACAGTTTTAACACAAGTAAATAATGAAAGACAGAGTGGAGGAGTGTAAAGGGGGCTGATGATGGAAGCTCAGAATGACCTGAGATGAGACGAACGCTAAAGGAAACCCTGTGGATAAGAATCGAACTGGAATGGCACAGAGCTGGAATTGTTCTTTACCCAACAGAGAATTGAGCCCTGCTCATCTGCTCCATCTTACCTTTGTCTTCTGGTGCAACCGCCTGTGCTTTCTTCAGATCGATCTGTAATTTGATAAAAGGAGGGGGAAAAAAATGAATGCTCCAGCAAGAATTACAGGTCATGCCGAAGCACCAGACTTAAATAACAGGGAAACGCAAAGCTCTTCTTCAGATTTTAACCATTATAGAGACTCCTATAAATTCTTTTTACAGGGGTAACAATATGAGCTTTGTTAGATAGCCAAGTATAATCTGAACCTTTTCAGCCAGTTAACCAGAGATTCCTAAGAAATGTTAGCTCTGCGAGCTAGCCAAATAGAGTTTTAAAACTTTTAGCCATTTAGGTAGACTTTTACAAAATCCTGAGGAAAAAATATTAGCTTTGGTATCTATCAACGTAGGATTTAAACCATTTTAGCTATAAATTCATTAAGTATTAGCTTCATTAGCTACCTAATTATTAGTATAATTTCAACTTATTTTAGCCAGTTAACCAGAGTCTCCTAAGAAATCTTGAGACAAAAATATTAGAAAATATATAAGCTTTGGTAGCTAGATAAGTATAATTTTAACAATTTTAGCAGATTACTAAAATTTCCTGAGGTAAAATATTAGCTTTACTAGCTAGCTAATTATAATTTAACATTTTTTAAGCCACTTCCTAAAAAATTCTGAGAAAGAAAAAAATTAGCTCTGCTAGCTAGCCAAGTAAAGTTTTAAATATTTTAGCCAGGTAGGTGGAGATTCTTAAAAATTCTGAGGAAAAATTATTAGCTTTGGTAGCTAGCGAAGTAGAATTTTAACTTTTAGCCAGTTAACCCGGAGATTCCTACAAAATCCTAAGGTAAAAATATTAGCCTTGTTAGCTAGCCAAGTAGGATTGATATTCCTGTTTAACTATTTAAACTGCAAAGTTCACCAAGTTATATAGAGCTAAATTAAGTTTCTTTGTAGCCTTAGCTACGAATTGGGTGTTGAATTATGTGCAGTTTGAAACCAAACAAAAAATTATCCATTTCATTCATATTTGGATCAAGCAAATGGATTAATGGGAGTGAATATGTATGCTAACCTGCACAGGAAATACTGTATTTTTGCCTGTCTGTTATTAAGTAAATGAATGTAGACAGTTGTCGTGCTGCTGTGCATGAGTAAGAGAAACTAGCATGATGTGAATGTCAAAACAAAACCTTCTATTGATCATGTTTTATCTCTGAAAAGCAGAAAGGGCTTAGTCATGCTAGCGCATTAATACAAGCAGCTCAGAGAGTTTGCTAAACAAGAAGCAGCAGAAGCTATCCAATTCATAAAATTAATCCCAGACTCTGCTCCTTGTGTGTGTGTGTGTGTGTGTGTGTGTGTGTCAACACCACATACTGTGCAGTAAAGTGTACCAAACAATTTAATGAGCAGAGCACAGATTTCGCTGTGTGTTCGTTCAAACATCTTTCGTACCATGGCCTTGTTGAACTCCTTGAGGCCTTGCCATGCCTGCGCTCTCCTGAACAAAGCCTTGGCGTGCGTCTGATTCAGCTCCAGAGCCTGGGAGGAACACAGCGAACATAGCAAACACCAATCAGATCATTGTGTCTCTCTCTAGTGCTTCTAATTAACCTTCAATTCACCCTTGCGAGCAATAGAAATGTTTTAATTAGTGTACGGTGAGAAATATTTCTCGTCTTCTAATCCAAATTTAATCGACACATTGGAGCAGCGACCTTCTGGCTAATTGTGGAAATTTAGCATAGACGGCTTAATGAGGTTTCTTCATTCCAAACATTTTCATGCAGTGTGGACTTAATTTGGTGCTCAATTAGCAGCAATATATTTGCACTGGAAAATAAAAACATAACAGTACATATGTATGTAACTGTAATTGTTTACCAAAAACATTTTTCTTAATTTAGCCAGCTAGATTGCAAGAAATGATGGATCTCTTCAAGAGAGCTTTAAAACCGTGCAGTGATGCAGCATTCCAGTAAAAATCTGGGACTCAAGGATTCTCTAGAGAGTGTTCTGAGCCTGCGTACCTCATCGCAGCTCTCGATGGCCTCCTGCCACTGCTGCAGTTTGAGTCTACAGGCTGCCGTGTTGAGGATGCAGCTCAGAGCCGTGGGCTCCAGCTTCTTCTGCACTTCCTCATCATCCAGAATATTGCCACAGATCTCCAAATACCTGCGTCACAGTTCAGAATGTATTTATTTTTTGCCATCAGGTAAATTGTAGGATTTAAATGTAGTAATATTAAAGACTCAGACCTACACTCTCACCTAATAGCTTTGGAGTACTTCTTCATAGCACCCTGCCAATCCTGGGCTTTGAAAAAGCTGTTTCCGATATTTTTGATGTCCTCCGCCACCGACAAGACTTTATCAGCCTGAAAGATGGGAATTAATCCTATAATTATAAATGTATAGTGAAATAGTAAAGAAAAAGTTCTACATTTACTACATCTTAAAAGTTTTGTCATCCTTGCAATCATTATATAGAGAAATATGTACACCATTAAAAACATACACCATAAACTCTCATGAACACATTTGGGACTAACCCTTGAATTTCCAACGCCTAGGGAATCATCAGCAAAGGAAATCAGTCTCTTAAATGTGATAAATTAATTAATTTTGTGTCTATGCTGACGACTCTGAGACGAGGCCCCCCTCTCAGGATTATGCTGTATTTCCTTTGCACTGATTAGATATGAAAAAAGGAAGAGGACGTGCTGAGAGACACTCACGTCATTAAAGTCGATGTCTGAGTCCTCAGGGAAGTCTGGGTGTACGTCTCCGGAGCCGTCGTTAGAAGCCAGGACCCAGACATCGCCTGCTTTGTGTTCTCCACAATCAGCAATGATACAGGGCTGACACAGAGAGAGAGAGAGTTTAAATTAGACTGTGTGTCACAGGCTGTTCCTATAAAACTGCACTAAATCCATTTTAACACTCATCCGCTGTCAAAGCCCATACACATGATTTAACACTTCTCACGCGCCCGCTTAATGATTGCGAGACATGCTTGAACAATTAAACTAACCATTTCTGGCTTCGAATCCAATTGAAATGTCTGGGGGCGTCACATTTGAAATATCCAGCAGCTTCTTTTGTAACAGCCCTCAATAGATATTAAATCCTGAGAGAGGACGAAGATGTTCCTTCACAAATTTGAAAGGTTTCAGATAACATTTTTCTGCATCAGTAGGTTTATGTATTCAAAAAGAAATAAAAGTGTGTCCAAATATAGATTTCTGAAGGTTTCTATACACAGAGAGCGATAAATCGTCCCCCTTGAGCTTGTTGTGTGCCAACTCATCTGAGCATCAGCTACCACTGAGACACTCCATGATGCTTCTGCCTCTTATAGAGAGTAATTACTTTCCCCCAGCAATACAAAATAACATACTTGTTCGGTATTGTGTTATTTGCATCGTTAACATAAAACACCCAAGCTCCTTAAAACTCACAATTTGAGTTCAAGTCAAACTGGGACTTTGGATTGCACAGGACTTGAGAGTTAAAAACTCCCTGTATTTCTTTATATAATCTCCTGCTACACTAATGCACTTGTTCCAGCGTTTCACTAGTGCTTGGACACCATCAGGGTAGAAAGTTCTCTCAGTACACCGGAGCCATGATCAGACTTCCTATAATACAATATATCACCATACCTGGGTGCTGACTGGATTTGTATTGTGATTCTGTTAGTATCACAGTTTAATAAATATCCTGATTCGATATTAAATTTTCTTCATCAGTTTGTGTTACATTTCTAAAACAAACTTTGCCCCTGCAAGACAGGACGTTATGCTGCCTGCTAATGTGTGAATAGTGTAGAAACGCCACCTGCAGGATTATATAGTAACTGCAGCATTTTACCAAATTTAAAATCATATGCAAACATGCCAAAAAAAGAACAACATAAATAAAATAATTAAAAATGAACAAAATAGAAAAGAGATTTTGGAACCACATAAATTTAAGTATTTTTATTATTTTTTAAAATCTATTTTGGAGCCACACAAAATAATTATGCAATTGATATGCATTTGAATGTATTGTTACCGAATATATATTTTGTTCTTTTTTTTATGTTTTTAATGTCATTAATTGTGATAGACTGAATGACTACACTGGGCATCATCAAGATTGTCATCTTTAAAACATTTGCATCATTCAGATGTTTTACTGCAGATAAAAGAGTCTCATCACCGTACTGCGCTTGAAGTCTTTTACA
>JAQMYG010000002.1:5369940-5382067 GCA_030014215.1 Clariallabes teugelsi
GTGGTCGCAAAAAAACATTTCACTGCATTTCATACTGTATGATTGTGTATGTGACAAATAAAATTTGAACTTGAACTATGTACTGTAGCAGCACACGTTTCGTTTCACTGTGTACGAAACTATATGGTTGAAGTGACAATAAAAGCCTACTTGACTTGACTTGAAATGAACCAAGGGTCTTAATAACTGCTGGTTAATAAGTACTGCTTAAGTGAAAATGTTTTAAAAACCAAACACTTTATCTCTTATTATAATTTTTATGCCATTATAAGTTAATGCCATTTTTTTGTTGTTGCCATTTTTCAATTTAATGGCATTATAACTTAATGCCATTATTTTTATGGCATTCTTATGGCACACTATTGCCACAACATATCCCCACAAGTAGTGTGGTGTGTGGACACCTGACCATCACACCAGTATGTCCTTGTTGGAAGGCTTTCCACTAGATGTTGGAGCGTGGCTGTGGGGGTTCATGTTTGTTCACCTTCAAGAGCATTAGTGAATGCTGATATTGGGTAAGGAGACTCCATTTAGGGTTGAGGTCAGGGTTCTGTGCCTGTCACTCCGGATTTTCCGTTCCAACCTTGACACAGTATGTCTTCCTGGAGATCAGTTTGTTCATAGGGGCACCGCCATGCTGGAACAGGTTTGGGCCTCTTAGTTCCAGTGAAGGGAAAAGTGCAAAGCTATACACCCGTGCCCAAAGGTTTTGAGAATAAAACAAATATAATTTTTTTTACAAAGTGTTTTTAGCGTTTTTATCAGTTGATCTCGTAGGATGATTTTGTACCATTCTTTATTCATGGTTGTGTTCTTAGGAAAAATTGTTAAAAAAAAAAAAAAAAACCTCAATAAGAAGCAAAACCGCATGCCAGGGTGAATTGCAGAGATCTTGAAAAAGAAGGGTCAATACTGCAAATATTGAATGTAATTGTCAATAAAAGCCTTTGACACTTATGCCATGCTTCAATATACCAAAGTAACATTTGACAACAGGATCTAAAAACACAGAAGTAGTGGACTTTTAAATATAAAAAAATATATTTGAATTATCATTCTCAAAACGTTTGACTGTTATGTGTTTGAAGTTCGGAAAAGAATCATATACAGAAAGTGTGTGTGGTGGATGATGAGGCGTCCACGACCTTGAGTTCTTGTGTGTTATACTGTACAGTAGGACCCGAGACTGTAGTTGCGCGCAGTGCCCGGTAGGTGGAGGCAGAGCTCAGCGCGTCGCTCCACATTGTTCCGCTCCCGTTATTGTGCACCTCGGGTCTCGCCCATTGTGCGCGCTCCCGAGCCGGTGGATCATGCGCGCTCTCGGTACGCGGCCGGTCACCATGGTGGTGGTGGGGGGGGAAACACACACACACACACACCAGTCTGTCACTTTTTAACAAGCTGAATTAAGCGCGCGCACACACACACGCACGCACGCACACACACACACACGCACGCACGCACGCACACACACACACACGCACGCACGCACACCCGCGCTGTTTGACGCTTTCGTGGAATCGGACGGAAACTTGACCGACGGGTGGATTTGTGTGTTTTTTAATTTTCTTCTTTAAACGCGTCGTGCAAGCCGGAGATCCTGAGCACCGTGTGTGTGTGTGTGTGTGTGTGTGTAGGGAGGAAATGCATTTCATGCATGCTTTGTACTGCAAAAGAAAATAAGCGCACCGGGACATTTTTTTACGCAGTAAAGTCAGCTGAGTAGAGGCGTGTCGGTTCGGTTCGGTTTACTTGTTTGGATCGGATCGGGCCGGAGAGAGACACACACACACAGAGACAGAGAGACACAGAGCGAGACAGAGAGAGATCGAGGCCCCGGGGGCGCAGCAGGCCGTGTCCCGGGGAAGAGGCGCCTCCACACGGGGCTGGACTGAGACACACACACACACACACCGCGCCGGACTCACGGAGAGAGTACACGCGCGCGCCTTCGCCGCTTTTCCACCCGAGACAATGGCGTCCTACGTGGACAACAGCTTCCGGCAGGCGGTGATGCTGAACCCGGCCGAGAGGACGCAACAGGTCAGGAGGACTGACCATATCATATGTGTGTGTGTGTGTGTGTGTGTGTGCGTGCGTGCATGGGAAGATAGATACATACACACATACTATACTTTATAATATATCTATATAGGTGGATAGACAGATGTAGGTCTCTTATTCTAAGTACCAACCATGTGTTCATGTATATAGACAGATATATAGACACACTGTACACACACATATACCAAAGTGTTTTATATAAATTTGTATATATATATATATATATATATATATAGATCAGAAGAGATGAATATATTATTATTTTCTCTGTCTCTCATATATATGTGTGTGTATGTATATAGATAGATAGATAGACACACACACTCACACTGCTCTGTAGATCTGTATATATAGATGGAAAGAGATAAATATATTATTCTTTCTTTCTTTTTATGTAAACACACAAACACGTCCAGTAGTACAGTATGTATGGTGTGTACATAGTATAAAGAGGTTGTGTGTGTACTGTACATACATGTTACATACGATTCCCTATACAGTATATAGATGAAAAGAGATACAGATATATTACTCTCTCTCTCTCATATATATCTATTTACACGCACACACATACATACTGAGCTGAGTTGTGTGTTTGTATTGATAGATTGATAGATAGATGTTCACTCTATAAATCATAGTTCATTTTGTATGATATTATTGTTATTATTATTATTTTTGATAGATTATTAATATTGATTATATATAATATTATAAATATATTATTCTTTCTATATATTAATAATATATATTCTTTCTCTATTTATTTATGTAAACACACAAACACGTCCATATATACAGTAGTATGTATGGTATGTACATAGTATAAAGAGGTTGTGTATGTACACACACAATTACATACGATTCCCTATACAGTATATAGATGAAAAGAGATACAGATATATTACTCTCTCTCCTTGCTTTCTCTCTCTTGTGTTCATTTTATCCTGATATGTGTTCTGTACACTTCACATCCTCCTATCCAGCCATACAGATTATTGCTGCAGCATCTGATGTTCTGTAGCAGGTTGTATCCTAAAGCCTTTCGAAACTGCCTCACTGTTCCCTTGCAGTCCTAAGCTGTTACGCTGCAACCAGTTCAGAACGAGAACCAGAAATATCATTTTTTATTGATGCATTGAAATGTGAAATGGCATCATTGGAATGGTGATTGTCTGAGTGGCAATCTTATTAAATAGGCTGCCTGAAGGATTGTTTCTCCTACACCATTATGCAGAGTGGTTTTTACACTGCATGAGATGAATGTGTGACATTCCCCCCCCAAACAGCCTCCTTTCACCATCCAGACCATGCACACAAGCTGTATTAATTAATGTATTTCTTCTTCTTCTTCTTCCTCTTCTTCTTCTTCTTATTAAAGTTGCTTATTTTTTAAGGATGTCTAGTTGCATTGAGCATCATGGGTAGGTGTCTCAATGATATAGACAACAATAGCCAGGCTTGATCAATACCAGTTAAGAGACAGTTGTGGGGATGGGGGAGGGAGATGGTATATGAGCTGCTTTGTCAGGAGCTGTGTCCCCTCAGGTTGGTCTGAAAGGCATATTTATTGCATGTTAACGTTTATATGTAAACTTCATACATCTCCGTCTAGTTAAATATCACTACTGGTGGTACAAAGAGATTATGATTGCCGTTTTATTGCACACCTTGTGCATGTCAGAGTCAAGCTATAAAATCTTATTGAGTAGATCTTATCAGCAACTAAATAAGTTTGCAAAGCCACATCACTATTTTTGGCATTATTAATCTAACAGCACTGAATCTCCTCCTGCAATGCTTGATGAGAAGCAAGAGCTCACCTTAAATACAGATCCTCTCCAGTTCCCTCAAGGTCTTGGAATCTTTCCAGAAATACAACATTCAGAGGTTTTCACAGGGTTTAGGTCAGAGACCTGGGATGACCTGATGATCCTAATTTGGTGGTCATTTAAAGTATTTTGGTCTTGTTTTGAATGGTGGTCATGGTGCAATGGTGAATCACAAGCATTTGTAACATATTGGAAGAGGCAACCATAATATCTAATGTCCAGTATCTTGAACAGGCTTCCCTGGGTCTTTGGATGAACCAAACATGTAGTAGTTGGTGCTTTGCTCTATAATCATTCTCCTTTTACGTTTTGGTCTCTTCTGACACTAGAAGCTTGTTTTAGCCAAATGTCCCAGTAGCAACTGGTTAGAAGATATAAAAGGTTTTCATTTGAAATGGAGGAAGTTTTTGTTATGGAATCTTGTTGACCCCGGAATGATCTTCTGTTAAGAATAATTGTATTAAAAAATGTCCATTCTCTCAAAAGGACCAAATTGAAGACAATTGGACAGGGGGGAAAACATTGACTTGCCAACTCATTCAGTACCAGTCTCCTTTGTTCCCTTAGAGCTATGCGATTTAGGCGATCTTTTGTAGGTTTTGTAGGACAGTTCTTGATTTAGAATCTATTCAAACTTAAATAAATTTTTTTTAACTTACACATGTTAAATTGTCTAAAATTGATGAAATCCTTAGAAATATGCAACAGCTTTTGCAGCAAATACAATATGCGTGCGTCTTGTGCTAATACACATGTCCTGCTTACTTACTTACTTACTTAATATTTGATGACCTGTAAGAGAGATGCTACTGAATCAAACTGAAATGTAAATCACAGTGCCCCAAATTCGAATCGAATCGAATCAGTGCTTTACCTATGATTGACAGCTCTAATGTCCGTCTCTTTATAATAAAAAATCTAAATATTATTGCATTATATGATGATCTTGGACTATTATTATGATTCATATGAAATTTGATATTTGGCACACTCTAAACTATTCACACATTGACAGACAGCACAGCATCCTATGTGATAGTATAGTAGTAGATACTAGATAGTAGTATGTTTAGAATTGCAATAAAAAATTTTTAATATTGAATTGGGATACTTCTGAAATCGTGATCTCAATATAAATTGAATCGGCACCTACTGTAGGTCTTGTAATAATATCGTATTGGGTGATCACTGGTGATTCCCATTCCAATACGATATTATGAGGAGGTATCAGAAAGTTTCGAGATTAACGTCAGACACCTTAAAACCAGTAGAATTTGCTATCGACGGTCCGGCCCCTGAGGAATTTTCGATGCACAATACTGCAAATGTCGAAAAAGCCTATGAGCATGCACTCGGTCGAGCTGCAGGTCTGCCTCACCAATTTTGTTCGTGAAGATGATGGGCTTTTCCACTGTGATGACTGTTGAACGTATCAGGGTCGTACCCGTACGCCCAAGTTTCATCGGCTGTAATGATCCTCGACATACTGTAAGGGACAGGTCATCCATGGCACGCCGATTAAGTTCTTGTCAGACTTCGACGTGATGTTCCTACTGCTCCTGGGTCAGCAGCCTGGGGAAGAACTTGGGAGCTACACGGCGCATGTTCAAATCACATGTGAGGATTGCTTGGACTGTTCCGTATACCACACCGACAACAGCAGCAAAGTTGTGGATTGTTCTCCGACCCTCATCTTGCACAGATTGCGGAATGGCTTTGATATTTTCAGAGGTTGAGCTCATTGAGCGTCTCCCTGATCTCTCTTCCTCTTCCAGCGATGATATTCTGTTCTTGAAGCTTGCATGCCACTCAAAACATCTTGAACAACTCGTTGTAGCATCGCCGCAAAAAATTGCCGAATCATGTCAAACAACTCTGTGGCAGATTTGCAGAGTTTCATGCAGAATTTCGCATTCACTCTTTGTTCTAACTTGCTGTCCATGAAATGGCAGACGTGGTAATGCATGTGGTCAGAATAACACCCAATTGCACAGCTCCTGATGTACACAGGTAGTGTCTTTTGGCACACCGACTTATGAAGATCCTGGGACTCAGTGTGCTGCCTTGTGCTGCCATCTGTTGGAGTGTTACAAAAGCAGTCTTAAAACGTTTTGATACCAAGTCTTATCACTAAGTGCAGATTTGATTAATATTGTGATTCTATAAGTATCATGATTTTATAACAAATTCAGTGTTATTTTTATATGCCAGCATGTGAATAGTGATATTTTTGTAGCACATTAACAAGAAGCCACCAAGTCATTGGTGAACTGGTGTGTGTATACGATTGTGAAAAGATTGTCTACTCTAATGAATGAATATGTACAAATTAATAATAATTAATTATGCCTTTATTGCAGCAAGTGGTGGGATCTGAATTATGGTAACTTATAGTCTAGACATAAAATGTGCTTAGCCAAGGTGCCTGGGCTTAAAATTTTTTTTTTATTTGTCATATGGATCTTTTGGTCTTATTATGATACGTGATCCTGCCACTTCCTGTTTTATATGTAATCTTGTTGGGTCCTTTGCTCGGTGAGCCCTGATTTAATGCACTATAGTGATAAGTCGCATCTTTGTATATAGAATTTTATCTGCCTGGCTTTTAACGAGCACTGAACACTACTTTAGGTCAGCGTGGTATTCGTTAATGAACGTGCTGAGATTTCAGCATGGCTGCTATTTCCAGCGATTACGCGATATCCTGCGTCCGCTCTCCCTGACTGATGGAGTGATTCTGCTGCGCTCAGGCTTGGCCAGAATTCAGCAGTCTCGCCATTTCAGCCTGCGCCTCGACTCGGATTGTCGGAAGGCTTTGAATGCCATGGCGAGCCCTAATTCATTGCGTGTATTTGAAAGGTGCTCTCCAGATGCATGATGTAATAATGTAGTTGGGACCTTGCTAATGTGTTAGGTCTAATGTGGAAGGACTACTGGAGCTCCAGACTGATGGAGCTGACAGCCTCCTTACTGCAGTGCAGAGTGTTTTATTTAGCTGGCATCTCTGCAACACACGTCGGTGATGATTGGTGGGGATTCAAGTATTTTGCATGCGCTAATCTTGCAGGGGAAACAGGCTGTTCTGGGAAATGGCAGGAGGCTATGGAAAGCTTTCTGGGATGTCTTTGAAAGCTTTAAGGAGCTTTGGAGGAAGGCAGATGTGTTGGATCCTGTCCAGAAAGAGCAAACAGAGACTGAATGTCTTGTTTGACCTGGAGGTCATAGAAATGCTGGCATCGCATTTGCGTTCAAAATATATCAGCTGGCGTTGTGGCATGTCCTTGGCATGTGAGGTTAGAAGTTCTGGATTGTAGTGATGCAAGGGTGATGGGTTTGTTCTTCTGAATGCATGGCATCTTTGAAGGAAAGGGAAATGCACAGGAAAGTCCTAAATGGCAGGGAAATGCGCAGGGTTTTTATTGTTGAAATTTGCTTTCTGATCCCATTTCCTTCTATGTTGATCATTAGGGGTTTTCTTTTCTTTTCTTTTCTTTTCTTTAATCAGCTGACGGATCATTTCCAGTCACCCTGCTATGGTAATTGGCCTAAATTTTTCTGTCATCAGACAAACTAAACTGCTTCGGTATTGTTTGTGAAAACCTACTCCGCAGGCACTCATTCGATCGTTTATATTTATCTTAACATGCCGGTTCTGGAGATTCCTTGATAGTCGTAGCGTTTCCAGTAAGCTAGTGAGTTTCATTATCGCTCGCGAGCGCGTGCGCTTGTCCGTAGCCCTCGGCCTCCAAGTCCGTATGTAAGTGGAGTCACATGCTGTTTTTGTGTCGAGTGTCGAATGTTGAATGTGCAGCCAGTGCCCTGAATGAAGTGGTTTTACACTTTACACACTGACACGCACTGACTCATCTCACACACAATGAAGTAATCTGACCTTTAAAGAGAGCTAAAGCTCTTCCTTTTCATGTCAGAAATCATGCTTTTCTTTCCTAATTCTTTTCTTTTATAGACCCGTACAGCATTCTGACCCTTCACCGGGACCCTTGTGCTGCTTATTTTGACTTCTTATTTTCATGAGGTTTAAAAAAACATGCCTGTGTGCGAATATTTGCGGTCGGTTGGAACGCTCGTGAGGAACATCTGAAACACGTTACGGAAATAGTTTGAATTTGTTTAAGAGTTACGGCGCTGTCATTATTCAGGAGTATGTATGGAATGCATTATGTTACTGGATTTTTGTAACTGTTGCAGTAGAGCAATTTGAGGTTCACGCTCTGTTAAGCATAACTACAGTCAACAGTAAAACTCACTCCATCAGCTTTTTAAAGTTTTATTCGGAAGGTTATTAAATTGTTAACATTCCAAGCATTTTAACACGTTGACATTTTCTATATGTTGCTTTTTTTTTCTTTTTCTCTCAGCCCTGCTTATTTCTGTTCAATTCTTTAGACATTGCATTAAACCATTGGTAGGTAATATAATACTAACACTAAACCCTAACTCTGTATAAGGATATTTTAAAACTGCTTTCCTGGGCAAATCATGCTAGGGGTGTTCAAGTCAAACCGGGACTTTTGATTGCGCAGAATAACAAAAAATATTTAAGAGTAAACACTGACTTTATTTCTGTATATAATCTCTTGCTACACTATTGCACTTATCCCAGAGTTTCACAAGTACTTGACCCAAACCCATGATCAGACTGCTTCAAGTCTGAAACGCTGACCTCCCAGGAACTCCTTTAATGGCCCAAACTTGGCTTGGAGCGAGGTCAGGACTGTACGAGCGGATGTGGCAATAACTCTTAGTAAAAGCGGTGTTTGTGAATGATTGTGTATACAGTTTCTATTCCGCAAATTGGCGATTTTTAGGGATCAGGCGTTCCGCTTGCTGAATGTTCACAGGAACGCCTGCAGTGACCTCGGAGCGTCATTCACTTACTTACAGACAGAACAAGTTTGCGCTTTTTATGAATTATTTATTATTTATTTTGATGAAAAAATTACGATTAATTGCCCTTTGGAAAAAAAAAAAAAGATTTCATATCAGTAATGTATTAAATCGGATATTCAAGAATCTGATATTTTTCTTATGACTATGTAGAAAATATCTTTCTAAAGTGGGACGACATAATTACAACCTAGAGTCATTATTTCATATGAATTTCTTAAAAATATTTCACAGCTTTTTTTTTTAAAAAACAAAAAATATATTTACCTCAGCTATTTACCTCAGTTACCACAAGCCAGCTAGCTAAAATGCTGAGGTGGCTAACATTGTAGTTGGCTAATTTATATGCTAACATTACTTACCTTTTGATTGAACTCCATCATTCATACCCTACCTTTTTTTTTTTTTTTTATAATTTTTTAAAAAAAAAAACTTACCACTGTTTCTTGTGGCAAGTTAAACTACAATGTGCCCATTTTGCCGGTTTGCTAAAGTGATGACAGCAGACGTTCAGCGGTTCAACAATTGTAATGCAGCTGACACTCAAATCGGCCATGGCCCTAATTATGCATAATTTAATGGTTTAATGTCATATTAACTGGTGAGTTTTATAACAGTTTACCCCATACAATCGTCATGAATAGGAATTGCTTCATGAAGCCCAAAACCGTTTTTTTTTTGTTTGTTTTTTTGGGATACCTGGCTGCAAACATGGTTATTTCTCATGTAAAGCTGGACATTTTAACATGTTTACTTCTTGCTTCTTGACTTGTGGAGTTTACGGTGCCGGTTGGTGCATTACCAATGTGGAGCAGAAAAGAAAAAGATTATCACTTTGCACGAGAAATGACATTAACTTTATGCAGCATTTTAATATTTATTTAATACACTATATGGACAGAAGTCTTTGGCCAAATCTGCAGTGACATTGTATCCAAATACATATACTTCAATACCCTTTTACAGCTATAACAGCTTCCACTCTTCTTGGAAGGCTCTCCACAAGATTTTCTATGGGAATTTCTGCTCATTCATTTGGTAAAGCATTTATGAGGTCAGGCACTGATGTGTGCCCTGCGATGGATTGGCACCCTGTCCAGGGTGTACCCCGCCTTGTGCCCTAAGCCTCCTGGAATAGGGTCCCGTCCCCCGCGACCCTGAATACAGGTTAAAGCGGTGTAGAAGATGAGTGAGTGAGGCACTGATGTTGGACGAGAAGGCCTGGCTCGCAATCTTTGTTCCAGTTCATCCCAAAGTTGCTTGATGGGGTTGAGGTCAGGGCTCTGTGTTAGGGCCACTCAAGTTCTTTTACACTGAACTCATCAAATCATGTCTGTACAGTCCTTGCTTTGTGCACTGGGGCACAGTCATGTTGGAATAGAAAAGGACCTTCTCCAAACTGTTTTGACAATTTGGACCCATTGTTCAAGATGTCTTGGTTTACTGAAGCATTAAGATTGCCCTTTACTAAGGATAAGGGGCCCGATTGAAACATCTGAATTCAAGAATTAACAGGCCAAATTCAAATTATGCAGCATATAGTGCATTTTAATGGTTTTAATACCTATAATACCTGTAAACCTGTAAGAATTATTGCTGCTGGGAAAGGTTGTGTTTAAAAAGTTCAGCGAAGTGACCCATCTTGAGGATTGTAGGCCAAAATATTGATTTCCTAGCACACATCTAAAGCCTTTTTGTGGTCATGTCTGCTAAAGATCAAGCACACTCCATATCTAGTGCTTATCATAAAGGTCAAATATTAAATTAGAATGAGGAATATCTCATGTGAGGACCATGCGTACATCATGAACATGGGTCTCGTCTCCGAGAGCTTTACAGAGTCACAGTCCTAATCGCTACACGCGTCCTCCGCAATCATTAATTAACACTCACTCTGTGTTTGGATTTTTTTTCGCAGGGCTCATTTCGAAAACTGGGTTATCGCAGCAGTAAAATTGGACACGGTTCTGCTTCTCCTAGTGTAGTGTGTGTTTTGCAACCTTGAGAAACGTGCTCCTTTCATGCACATTTAATTATTAAGACTACATGTCCTTGTGAACGAGTCGCTAATTTCCTCCGTACTTTAACACACAATCTCTTGTCTTTTTGTCCAAACTAAATAAAATCCACCCTGTTTAGAAGAGCGTACCTGGTTAGGTTACTTTGACTATTGAAATTTATTCAAAGAATTGTTATTCTAGCGGCCCGAGCAGGGCGGGAAAGGAAGCTGATTTGACTGCGGTCGGCTAATAACTGTTCTGCTGTTGAGTGTTTTTTTTTTTTTTCTCTCTCTCACTTTCTGTAAACAACCGCTTGTGTGTTGGCGCCAGAATTTGATGAGACGAGACAATTAGATGATCTTGATATTTAAAATTACCAGAGGACAGTTCGAATCTTAGTTATCACTTTCAGAAAAGGGTGGGGAATCATAGAACATGAATCATGCATATTTATCAGTGTTTGTAATCTCTAATGTACTTTTCCTTTCCATACTTTGGTGCGTCAGGTCTATTTATTTGTTTTGTTGCTTGAGAGGCTCTGCTTGAGCTTGAGAGGTTCTGCTTAAGTTCTGCGGTAAAACGGCTTTTTTCCGTAAGGGCGTAACATGACGGGGCTTTGTCATTACACAATATGAATTAGCTCGTTCTAAGCGAAGACAACAGACCATACTAATTCACAGAAATGCACCAAAGTGCAACTTATCCTGGAGTGCAGTTGATTTGCATCTTGTTTAATGTGCATTGATTGTTTCCATCATGCGCGTGTATTAGCGTAACTCAGACAGCTAAGAGAAACTGACACCATGCCATTTGGCAAACGGCCACTTAGCAAACGAACTGCCAAGTCGTCAGCCCATAAAATGTTTGCAGGTTGTAATATTTATGGCATCTTATCCAGGTTGTATTCCTGGTTTGCTCTCAGGGTTACTCAGATATTCTCTGGATCCAGAATGACCTTGCAAGGGTAAAACGCTTAGTGATGATCAATTAAGTTGTGTTTCTGGCTATTTAACAGTTGAGTGGTAGATTAGATTTAAATGCATTATTCACAATATCCTGGGTGTTCTAAACATCTACTACTATTACTTAGTTTTTGCATATAGAAAACAATATGGTGTCCAGTTTATTAATGAAAACGATTCCTCGTCCTCCAAAAACCTGGAGTATTTCCCGTGCCATCAGGGAAGAGAAACTCAATAGATCTGATAACCTGGTCATTCAGTACATTCATGTCGACTTCATTTTGCCACATAACGTTGCTGAGCCTAGACCTGAGCAACTGAAGCAACCCCAGATCATAACACTGCCTCCAGAGGCTTG
>JAQMYG010000002.1:5425715-5436493 GCA_030014215.1 Clariallabes teugelsi
GTGGGAGCCCCCTAGTGACGGGGAGGAATTGGCCACGACTAAATTAGGGGAGAAAATTGGAAAAATCCAAAAAAAAATTAAAAATTGGAAAAATCCAAAAAAAATTTAAAAATACTTAAATAATTTATTACAGCGACATGTGCTGCTTAGTAAAAATTTAGCTTTTTTGCTTAATTTAATTTAATTTAAATGTTAAACTCTTGTACTTGTACTCTTGCTAATGTAAAAAAAAAAAAATAATAATGTTATAAGAAACGATCTACATTTAATTACTTATTAAACATTTTTTAAAGGTTTAAAATTGTAACAAAATCAGGGAAAAATTTAAATTCGAATTGAGATATTTAAAAAATGGTTATACTTACAGAATCGCAATTTTAATCTAATCAGCACCGCGGTATCGTGATAATATCGTATCGGGAGGTGCCCTGAGAGTTCCATCCCTAGCTGGTACTGTTGCTGTGTAGCTTAATTTATCTGATAACTATAACAACTATATATCTATATACAGTACACTCACCAGAAGTGTCTTTCAAGAGGTTTCTCATAATTTCTCGGCTTCATTTCATAACATCTTTGAACACATGTAACGTTTAATCAGCTGCCGAATACATGATACAATGACAAAATAAGACCGCATAAGATGAAACCGTAATGTTTAGTTTTTTTCTGCCGTTTTTGCACTTCAGAAAGTAAATGCAATTAGGAACCAATGGAACGTCTGATCAGAGGCCCAAAAAGGTCGTTAGATGTGCTGTGGCTTTGTAATGCCGAGCCGTCACTGATTAGACACAATGTCAGTTTAGTTCTTTGTACTATTGATTGACGGTTCCTTTGTGAATGACAAAGATGTTCCCTGCCTATCAGATTCCTTTTGGTTCACTTTCATCAGTAGGAGGTAAAATTTGCTGGAAGATAGTCAGTAATTCTGCGGCCTTCCCGGCTCGTAGCCCACGTTCCTTCGTGCCATGTGAGAGGACGCCGGTACCGAGCCGTGCGTCAGCGTGCAATTTCCTTAAACGCACACAATCACACACATGACCGCCTTCACAAGTGCTTTTGTTAAAGTGCTGCTATATTTGTATGTTTGTGAAAGTGAAAGGGTGGCTGTAATGAGTAGTCTCCTGGTTTACCTCCTACCGTTTGTCTCGTTTCTTCACGTCGTCCTTTAGGAAAACGAGAGAAATAGTTTGACTAGTCACGGTGGTTGTGGTGGTTTTAGTGGTTGGTGAATATAGCAAAACTGCACAGTAGGGACTTGCGTCAGAATGCGTTGGGAAAGTCTGGGATTGGTCACCTGACATATCTTGGAAAAGCCAATGAATCAATATTTTCCTTAAAACATGACATTGTATTTTCTGCTATATTGATTTCAGGGACCAATAATATACAACTAATGATTAAAGGGATAGTACATGGATATCTACAGCATGTTATTTAAACAGAATATCTATTTATAATAATTATAATATTTATAATGATCGCAGGCAAGAAAGGGAATTTCTTTGCTAAAAAAAGGACAAATATTATTGACCCATGTTACATTTTATTCTGTCAATAAGCCCTGAATTAGACAAAGTGACATCTCACAGCTCCTTCCATGTCCAGTCTCAAAATGTCCTTCCATGTCCAATGTAATCACCAGGGAGAATCCAATACAATATCCTCACCATACGATGGTATTGTGAGTTGACTCTTTCGAAACAGCTTTTGCTGAAAAAATAATAGTGGAATCTGCTTGGCTTTACCACTGAAGCAAAGTTTTGAACCGCTCCTGGACGTACGCGCAACTGGCGCTGCTGGCGGTCTGTCCAGTTAGTTTGTCAGATGCCGAGGCAAATTTCTTGCAAAATGTCTACTCTTAAGCAGAAAATTTGTAAGGAAGGGCGTTGGGAAGTTGAGGTTCCACTGTACTATCAAATCAGGATATTTATAAACTTGTGATACTTAAAGAATCTTAAAGAAACTTGGATTGGCACCTGGTGTGGTGGTGATATTGTATCAGGAGGTCCCTGATGATTCCCATCTGTAGTAATGATGATAATAATAATAATACATTTGTATAAAGATTTGAAGTAATTATGTGATTTATGGATTTTAAGGTGATGTTTCCGAATTTGCAAGTGTGCCGTCTCCTCCTTCAGAATCATCATCCTTATCTTCGTGGATTGTTTCTTAAAATCATTTTTCTTTCTCCTTCCCTCCTTCTTCTCTTCCAGTCCGGATGACATCGGCAGCTGCTGGTACATCCTGCTCTCTGGATCTGTGTTCATCAAAGAGTCCATGTTCCTGCCCAGATCCAGGTATGTACCGCAATGTCACCGAAATGTCAGCACATGTAAATCACCCTAGCGTGCCATGACAGCAGCTTTCAGGGTGGAGTCAGCACTCAGACTTAACAACTGTATTAGAGCAGAGATTTACGGCATCGCCTGAGAAGCCCCGAGAAGGACGTGCGACACGTGTTGCAGTCTGCCTGGCTCAAATCCCTGAGAGTGACGCTGTTGTCATATTGAAGGTCATGGTACTGTATAGCGTGTAACTGATTAGCGCTGATTAGCAAAACATGTTGAAGGATTAAATATTGGAGGCGGCCTGTAGAGCCTACTGGATGTTCCCCCAAAACAATTTGTTTGTAATTTGTTTATCTGATTTACTGCATATTAAAGAAAAAAATGAATGTCAAAGCAGTTTATATTTTTTAACCTTTGCACATTTGAAGCAACTTCCCAGGCGGTCATTTCTTTCTTTTGTTTTTTAACATGGACTTGAGTGCTGGAAACCCATTGGTTAAGATTCTGAAAGGTTATGAATTCAAGTCCCAGCGCTTCTGAAGAGCCCAGAGTGTCCTTGAGCAAATCGCTTAACCTCCAACGGATCAGCTCGGATTAGATTCCGGCTTATTTGTAATTACTTTTCTGTGAAAAATTAATTTATGTTAATTAACAGGGGGTGTTTAATTCGACACTGCAGTAGCCCTAAAAAGACTCTAACGCCAGGGAGCGAATGTACAGAGCTAATATATTTATCAGTCACACTCTCACATTAACATTGTTCGCGTGCTGGAGCTTTGCTAACTTCGCTCGCCATGTCCGGCACATGGAACATACCCGGAGTGCCTTGTGTTTTTGTTGGGACACTGTAATGTGTGTGCGTGTATGTACAGTATGTACATGCTAACATCTAAATACAGACAGGTCAAGATGATCCAGGTCACATGACAGACGGTTGTCTCATGCATGCACATGGGCTGACGCGAATACCTCACGCCAACAGCTGTATAACTGTATAACTTTTGTTTTAAATAACTTTTAATCTCTGAAAGTAAATAAAGGGACAGAAACGAAGAACCTAGTAGAAACGCTTCAATTCTTGTTCGTCTTCCTCTAGTTCTTCCTTCTCTTTCATCTTTCTTATCCTCGTCATCATTTCCCCTTCTTCCTCCTATTTTATTGCTGCTTCTTCCCTTTTTTCTTTCCCCCTTATATTTTCTTATTCTCTTCCACATCTCACGTTTCCTCCTCTTTTTTCTCCTCGTCCATGTCTTTCTCTTCCTAGTTGTCTTATAAACTTGATTTTCTTCTGCATTTTCAACCTCTTTACCTCTCTTTATACTTTTTTCCTTCCCCTGCTTCTAACTCATACTGTACTTCGTTCTCTTCCTCTTCTCTAATTCTTTTCCTCTCCTTTCTTTCCTTTCTCCTCCTCCTCCTCGTCCCCTTTTTCTTCTAGTGCCTCTGCTT
Source organism: Clariallabes teugelsi (assembly GCA_030014215.1). Lineage (NCBI taxonomy): Eukaryota > Metazoa > Chordata > Actinopteri > Siluriformes > Clariidae > Clariallabes > Clariallabes teugelsi. The sequence goes on from JAQMYG010000002.1 coordinate 5,429,459, forward strand.
CTTCCTTATCCTCTCCTTCACCCTACTCTTTTTTTTCCTTCTCTTCCTCCACCCTTAAATTTTTTATTTATTTATTTTTAACCCAAGGTTGTCATTGTAGGTGTGATTATTTGTATCTGATGTGCTTCAGGGAGAGAGAAAAAGGGAAAAAAAGTAATTTTTCTCCTTCATTCTCGCTCCTAATCTCTCATTCATTAATATGTAGCAACTTTGTTAGAATGTTCACACATGCAAATGGATTTATCTGCACCCCATTAATAGAACACGGTTCCCTTTCAGAACTTTATCCTTGTCAGAATCATCTTAAAATATAAGCTGTGTGTTCAGGAGAAAAGGGTTCAGAATCTTCAGGAGGAAGCAACCAAGAGGACCACTATGTTAAAAAAAAACAAAAAACACTGCAATATTGTTGAATCTAGCCAAACTTATCAATAATTCCTTAAAACAAGATGACAGCAAACTAAAATATATAATTTATCTTTTTTCAAAAAAGTTGATTCATAAAAACAAGCAAACTTAGCTGCTTTTTTTTGCCTGCAATCTTAATATTCGACTAGAAATAATTTTTATGAAGTGAAATCTCAGCATAAGAATGTCTTTTTCATTTTAAACAAATTTTCGCCTTTTCAGCGAAGCATACAAAGCATTTTCAGCATACGAATGAACAAACAAGCCGAACCGAACGCCGTTCAAAACTTGTTTGTGTCAATGGAAAGGCAAGCGATGCGAGTTTCCAAATTATTATTATTATTTTTTATTATTTTTTTTGCATTTTGTGCAAGATTTAGTGACGACATGGATCCAAAGAGTGTTGGTAGCAATAAGAAAAGGAGCCGCTTTCAGTTTGGTTTTTAAAGCAGCCGGTGCCAAGAGGAACCGTAAATTAAGGTTAAATGAGGTTTAATGTCTATTTATTTCATATTTTATTTCATTTACATGTTTTAAATGTTTTCATATGCACAAATATGATTATAGTGTTGGAAATTGGTAATATTGGTAATATTTTTTTGGTTGGAACGGATTATCTGCATTTACATTATCTTCTATGGGAAAATGTGTTTTGCATTACTCGACTCCGGAACGGATTCAATTTGTATGCCGAGGTTTTGCTGTAAACTTATTTTAAGAAATTGTAAATACCTTTGGCTAGATTTAACAATATTTCACTTGCTAAGATGTCATTTATCTGCAGAGGATTAGCAGTTCGAGACCTGAGACCATGGCTTCACGTGAGCGGTCAGGTTCAGGCTCAGGAGACGCAAAAATCTCATTTCATCCCGGAAGCATCTTTTAATTCACAATGCCTCAACTTGATTACAAAGAAAGATTGGCTTGTAGCATGTTTGATTGGAAGTAAGTTTGGAAACTGAGCTTGAAAACAGCATTGTGAGTGCCACCTGCTACTTCTGCCAGTGGTTATGTAACTCATCTGTAACTCACGAGCATTTCAGGCTCAGCCGCCAACAAAGACTCCATTGTTCAGCTCCTGATTAAACCTCATATTTAAATTCCTATATTGTTTTCCGCTGTAATTCAGACCACCTCTTACAAAACGTTCCTGATTCCTAAACCTGAGAGGTTTAGACATTTCTCCTCGTTTTATGAATCCTGTTTCTTTCCCTGTAATACATACTTCTTGTGTCATTTCTTAATGAGTCAATACTTCTTTCATTTCCTTAATCCCGCCTGTTGCTGGCATTATGTGCACTACAGTCCAGATCCCACTTCCTCACAGAGCAGGTCCGCAGTCTGACCTCGTTGTGTGACTTCTTACTATACTATAGATGTCTAGGAGTGTCGCGTCAGTGTGACGCAATCCTGATGAGTTGCAGTTCCTTTGAACTATTGCCAGTTATTTCTTTCTTGGGCGGGTGTCTGGGTCAAACACATGTGTAGTCGAACACTCAGTGTGTACAAGATGTCATGTAGTAAAGCAAGAGAAAAGAAGAATCCTGAGTGCTGTGTAAGTCCTAAAGGAGCATCAGGCAAGTATTTTGGTTAAATGTAATTTTGGTAAAATATAAGTCTCAGCAACAGTTAAGAAGGCGGAGGAATTTTACTCTTTTCTTTTCTTTTCTTCCCTGAGCCTGGGCCTACGTTCCTATGTTCGATACAGACGTCACAATTCAATTCAGTTTGGTTAATGATGCTGGCTTCAATTCATGATTCAGTTCAATTTTAGTCCTGATTCAATTAAAATGCATTCACATTATTGGGTTTGTGATTTGAGATAATTCAATTCTATCTAAAATGCATTCACTATTCCGTTCAATTCAATTCACGATTTTGATTCGACTCAGGATATACTGACTTCAAGATTCGATCTGATTCGCGATACTGGTTTCATGATTCAATTTAATTCACAATACTGGCTTCATGATTATATTCAGTTAACGATTCTGGCTTCTCGTTTCGATTTGATTCACGATTCCGGCTTTACAATGTGATTTAGTTTAATATACTGGCGTCACAATAAAATGTAATTCAAGATTCCGGCTTTATTCCATTTATGATTCGATTCAATACAGGATTCTGACTTTGCGATAAATTTTTGTCCGCATAAAACAACATAATTTGTAAAAATTGCTTTGAGTAGATTTAATATGGTCAAAAATATACTACAAGTTTACTATATCTTAATGATAAATAAATAAATAACTGTTATACTGCCGTAATACGGCTAAGGCGCCGTTTTTAAGCAGACTAGAGCTCCAAATTCGGCTAAAATGCCCGATTTCCACGGCCTCTTTCTCATATCCGAGTGGGTCTGGTGTCGTTTGAAAACTCTTGATGAACTCTTTCTAACTTCCTCACAGGACGGGTTATTGGGCTGCGCCGGGTTCCTGCCGATTTCAGGCAGGAGTGAAGGGGACGAGCTTTACACAAAGGCCACGATGGTGCTGAGGATATCACTTTAATCGTTACTTTATTATGTTACTCGTATTTCTCCATGAAAGTAAGAAACAAAACAACTGAACTGATTATTGCACTGGGTTTGAGTTAAAAAAAAACAAAAAAAACAGTTTGAGCAGTTAACAAGCTGGTCGAGTTTACACGCAAAGTAAAACCGGTGAACATGTTGAAGTCGGGTCTCGCGGGAAGCGTTCAGCAGAGTCAGTAATGAGTCAGGTGATCATGACATCATCACTGTTAAGAAGATGATCTGAATTTGACGCTGTACCAGGAAACATAATGTGTCACATGTGTAGGCAGATTTCACACACACAAAAAAACATATTTCTGCTTTTTAATGACCTTTTGTTTTGAACTTGTGCATCTCACACACTTTCTGACTCTCGTTCTCTCTCCCTCTTTCTGTGTCACACTTTCTCTCTCTCATTTTCTCCTCTATCCCACTATCATTCTTTTATCTTTGCGTCTCCTTGTCTGTCTCTCTCTCTCGCTCTCTCTCTCTCTCTTTTTCATCTCTCATCCTCATCTTTTCATCTCTCTGTCCTGTCTTTCTTGTATTTCTCTCTCTCTCTCTCTCTCTCTCTCTCTCTCTCTCTCTCTCTCTCTCTCTCGCTTTTCCCTTCTGAATCCCCTCTCTCTTCCTCATTTCTCCTTCTCATCTCTTCTCTCCTTGTGTTGTCTCCCCATGTCTCTGTCTGTATGCCTGCCTGCCTGCACATCTGTCTGTCTGTTGCTTTCTCTCCTGCAGTCTCTGTCGCCTTCTCTGTCTCTTCTTGTCTGTCTCTCTCTCTCTCCTTCGTTTAATCGTTTAAAACTCTTTTAAAAACATCTCTTACTTATGTCCTCCTTTTTTTTTCTTCTCTCCCTTCTCATATTTTTATACTCTCTCTCTCTCTCTCTCTGTGTGTGTGTATATGTGTAGAGGTTGAGAGGTCACTGTGGAGTGAGTCGGGGTTAGACCCTCCCTCTAAGCCTGGCAGTATGAAAGAGGCTGGCTGGAATGTTTGGCTCCGGTCCGTCGTCACTAACGCCCAGTCGCACGAGCAAACTTACACACACATGCACACACACACTGGTATTTGAGCACGCACACGTTCAATGAGCGCACTATTTAATGACACGGAGACGCGGTACGTGGAACAGACCGCTCCAAGAGCTGTGTGTGAATTCTGGTGGACATTTGTGTTTATTTTCTTTTCTTGTGAGCAATCAGACCGGGAACTGGAAATCTAGCTTTCTAGGAATGCTGGATTTGTGGATCTAATTTCTGAAGGAACGTTTTCAGGAGCGTGTCATCACTGAAGGTAACGGGTTTAAAAGTGAATGTAGTGAAGAAAGAATATTCCATTTCCAATTCTTTGAGGATGAAAACATTTTTATAAGATTCCGATTAATACAAGTCGGAATATGCGTATATAATTTTTTTGAAATTAAATCGTAAAATGACCTTAAATAAATGTTCACACATTCATTTCATTTGAAGAATTATTCTCAATTATTCTTGGATTAATAGTGACATACTCATTAAATATTATTAAACTTATAAGTGGACGTGCATTATAGTTAAAACTGTAGTTTAGCTAAGCAGGAATTATGAATAAAATTAATATTTGAGCAGAAATTTATAACACAAGGAAGTCTATCATCAGCTGTATTAATAAAATTGATTAATTGATCGATTGAGAACGATTAGCAGGAATAAATATCTCAGTTGTGGCCGTCATCATCCTGCAGCTGGCGGCTCGTGGATTTCATCTCGTGCTAATAAAAGGTTAGAGGTGCTTTAGTTGTTCCCGAAAGGCATGCAGTGTTCGTATGTAGCGGTGAAGTGAAGTGAAGTGCCCTGCGGCTCTGCGCGTCAGTTTAACTATTTATTCTACCCTGAAGTGTTGCAACGTAGTGTTCTGTTATTACAGGACGCGTAATAGATCCACGATAGACCAACCAACCGTGTGTGTGTGTGCGGAGGGGGTTTGTGGGTGTGTATCATGATCAATCGACATTCCAGACCCCCTGCATGTGGAATGAAGGGGACGGGCAGGTGGGCATCACGGGACATGTCTCTCATACGCTATAAAAGCCAAAGAGTCGAATTTCTTGTGACTCGCCGGAACCAGACGTAGCACGGATGCGCCTCTAATGCTGCCGCTATCAGTGGATTCGATTCAGTCGTGTTTTAACGAATTTGCTATGAGAGAGGACGTGACTAGGTAACGACCAGGTCACATAAAGGTACATAACTTGTCATACCGTGCTATTATAATGAGCCTTTATAAGTCATATATATATATAAATAAAAAAATGAAATGAAGTCTGAATGAACTGAATAAACCGCTTCTGCAGGATACTGTACGTAATAAAAAAAAAAAATATATATATATATATAAATATATATTTTTTTTATTACGTACAGTATCCTGCAGAAGCTGTTTATTCAGTTTATTCAGACTTCATTTCATTTTTTTATTTATTTCGCACTTAGCCTGATTAATTTCCTTAACTCATAATTAAAACTCAATTCATTATTTGATTTTCATCAAGGCAAATTATATTCTATTTTTCGTCTTAATGAAATTATTATTAATTTCTAACTTCTAATGAGCGCTTGTTGTAACCAAGAATAATTGGTGGGGTTTTTTGTTGTCGTTGTCGTCGTTGTTGTTAATGTTAAGTAAGGACGTGAATTGGATATGAACTCAAACAGATGATGTCAGTTGAGTGTCAGTTGGAAATGTGTTTGGGTGTGTACTGGTGTGTAACTGCTTTTCTCCCTCTCCCATTATCTGTGCTGCTAAGTGAAGAGAAGCAAAATACAAGGGGCGTTCGAGTTAAACCAGGACTTGTGATTGCACATAACAACAGAACACAGTAATGAGAGTAAAAACGGCCGTTATTTCTCTATATAATCCCCTGCTACACTAATGCACTTTGATCTCAGTGTTTCACTAGTGCTTGGACAACATCAAGGTAGAAAGTTTTCTCAATACGCTGGAGCCACGATCGGACTGGCTGCTTCACGTCTGGAACCCTGGCCTCCCAGGAACTCCTGAAATGGCCCAAATATGTGGAAATGTCTTGGAGCGAGGTCAGGACTGTACGGGGGATGTGACAATAACTCCCAGCTGAGTTCCTGTAATGTGCAAGTGGTGTTGGTGAATGATTGTATGTACAGTTCACACAGCCAGATGTGTCTCTTCTGCAAATTGGTGACAAGTTGTCCGTAGATTTTCGATGATCAGGCGTTCCACATGCTGAATGTTCACAGGAACGACTGCAGTGGGCTCAGAGCGACTCAGTCTTACCACTTCATTCACTATTTCATCACAAGTCTCGGTTTAACTTGAACACCCTGTGTACACTGTACAGGTATGGAAATAATAATAATAATAATAATAAAAAGAATAGCAAAATAGTGAACAGAAACACTGCAGGTTTCTTTTTTCTTTTTTTAATAATGCATTATAATGCAATGCAAATGCTAAAACTCTCACAACGATACACACGCTAGATACTGTAGATTGCCACTTGGTGATATGATGCACCCTTTAAATTTATAAGACAATAAATAATGTTTTATTGCTATTATTAATTATAGGACAAACACCGAATGCATCTTGTGCTAATTTAGAAATAAAAAAGTTCATTAAAGGCGCTGCTATGATTAATGATAATAACCCAAATCCAATCATGTGTCTGAAAACAAAAAGTATTGTGTAATTTGTTTACGGTTAAACATCATCCCTAGCAAATGGATGAGAGTCTTAACAGGTACTGACATTTGCTCTATAAATAATGAGCAGTAGTTCTAGTGGAATACACAAGTGTAATGATACGAGCTCTGTACACAGACAAGCATGAAGTAAATAGACATCTGTAGTTTTATAATATATTGTATGCACCAAAATCTGTTGCACTTTAAAGCAAGTAAGATTTAGCTATTAATCAATAAAAATGACTTTGTCGACTTTACTTTGGCGGCTTTAATAGCAAAAACTGGCTTAGGCAAAGACGTTTTTCAGAAGGCCCATGTCGTCCATGTCACGCATCCGGTATTCACTAGTGATTGGAAGTTTGAATCATTTTAGTGTACGGTTATTTGAATCTCGTTCATCAAAATGAACA
>JAQMYG010000002.1:5479472-5497649 GCA_030014215.1 Clariallabes teugelsi
TTCTTTTTCAGTGTTACTCTGTAGCTTTCTATTTTTTCCCCCTATTTTTCTCTTTCTTTGTCTCTCTCTCTCTCTCTCTTTATTTCTCTCTATTTCTGTCTCTCTCTCTCTCTCTCTCTCTTATTCTCATTCTCTCTCTTTCCCAGAATTGCTCTGTATCTTTTTCTTTTCCCGCTGTCTTTTCTCTTTCTCTGGTCCTCTGTCTCTTTCTCTTTTTCACTTTCTCTGTATCTCTCTGTCTCTTTTTTGTCCTTGTGTTTTTGCTCTTTTTCTGTATGTCTCTCTCTTTCTAATGTTCTCATTGTTTTTCTGTTTTTTTTTTAATATTATTCTGTATATTTCTGTCTCGGTCTCTTTTTATCTTTCTCTTTCACTCGCTCTCACCCTTTCTCTCTCAAAATCTACCTTTTTCTTTTCTCATCTGTTTTTATACTTTCTCTGTTTCTTCCTCTTTCTCTCTGTATTACTGTGTCTCTGTGTTTTTGTCTTTTTCTGTCTCATTTTTTCATCTCTCTTTCTCTCTTACACACATACAGTAGTTTTCCACTTTGTAACATGTCTTCCTTCTGTCTCGTCCTGTTCCCCAGAGCAACTGCTGGAGTTTATGCACCAGCTGCCAGCCTTTGCCAACATGACCATGTCGGTGAGGAGGGAGCTGTGCGCCGTCATGGTGTTCGCCGTCGTGGAGCGAGCTGGAACCATCGTCCTTAACGACGGCGAGGAGGTCAATCCTAGTTAACCCTTTCATTTCTGAAATGATTGACTCTGTGCTCGTTAAAGTACAAGACAATACCTTCAGTATGATAAAATGTGACTATAATGAAACATATAAAATAGCTTGTATCTGAATTTGGCGCGTAGCTGGACTCGTGGTCGGTGATCCTGAACGGCTCGGTGGAAGTGACGTACCCCGAGGGCCGCACCGAGATCCTCTGCATGGGCAACAGCTTCGGCGTCTCGCCCACCATGGAGAAGGAGTTCATGAAGGGAGTGATGAAAACCAAGGTGGACGACTGTCAGGTGAGATCACGGACATGACGGCTCTCCTTTTGTTTTTTCCCCCCTTGTTTACCTCACGTCGAGTTCGATATAAATAAAACGTGTTTGCCAGTGTTGCAAGAGACAGCAGCCTTCATTGTGTAAAAAAAAAATTAAATAAGTTAATTAAATTCTGGTTGTTTGGTTGTTCAGGGTTTCTAGGCAGCCTGAGAAAGTCTCTATTGTCTTCTTCGCCAATTCCATTTAGTTCTTATAATAACTCCTTTTATGGTGCATTAAAATAGAGTGTGTGTAAAGTACCCTGGGAGCAAATTAGACAAAATTTGGCATTAATATAAACTTTGGCAGCGTTTCAGTCCACCAGACTCATCACCACTTTTGTGTCATCAGCAGCCGTGCGGAAATATTATTTATTTCTTTATTTCTTTATTCATTTTTCTTAAGAACAAATCCAGACCGAGAATGAAACATGTTGGCAGTCTGTACCATTAAGAAGAAGAAGAAAAAAAAAAAAAAAAACTTTAGTCCAAAAGTTTGTGCACCCTCACTTTCTCCTTTATGATTTTTAATTTTTTTTTGGATTTCAGATTTCACTTTCGGATGATTTTCGGCGTCTCTCTGGCAGCACGCTCAGTTTTTAATGATGGTCTTTACCCTATTTTTAAAACTCTCTCTAAATGCTCTAACATTTGTTATTATATTTTTTCTCCCAGCTTTGTGAAACATCAATATATATACTTTCTATTTTAGGTCGACGTTCTTCATGCTTTTATATAAGATTTAAAGTAAACGCGTTCCGAGCGTCGTACCTCTTTAAATAATGCATCGAAAACAAGTCCAATAAATTAACCAGAGGACGTACTGTAAGCCGGGACGCAGACTCTTAAGGGTCCAAATCTTGGCTCAGAGCTGAAGTATTATGGGTTGTGGTGTAATAGGAAAACACATACACTGATCAGCCATGACATTAAAACCTAAAAACGTGAAGCTCTGCATTCTGGCCTCCACAGTTCTGACTCCACAAGACCTCTTGGGGTGTGCTGTGGTGTCTGGCACCGGGACGTTGGAGGCGGATCCTGTGGGCTCTCCGTAGATCAGACTTGTCTGTCCAGAGCATTCCATGGATGCTTGATCGGATTTTGAAGCCGGATCAATAGCCTTAAACTCTTTGCCTGTTTAACCCCACACGCAGCAGGCGGTGATGCACTGAGTGTGCTGGTGCCTTTCTCTTGTGACTACCATTAACTTTTCCGAGCTGCATTGGCTTTTCTGTGGATTCGGACGGGACAGGTTGGTCCCATTAAGGGATTAATGAGCCCTGGGTGCCCATGATCCTATGATCCTATCACCAGTTTACTGGTATATAACTGATATTCAGTGTTATACATTTCACCTGGTGGTGATGTAATTGTTGTGGCTGATCCGTGTATTAAACATTTTAATATTTTTTCTCCCCGTTTAAGCTTTTTCAGTTTTGTACAGCTGAAAAAAATCAGCTAGTATTACACCATTGTTGAGCATCAGTAGAAATAATCAGTGATCAAGCAGCACTACCACAGCTCTCTCTTGCCAAATGTCTTGAAAGAAAACCTCAATAATAATAAAAAAAAAAAATTAAAAGAAAAGAGGCCGGTCTACTTTCTTTTTTTTTCTTTTTTTTTTTTGCAACCACTTGCAGGAAGTGATTTTTATGGGTGAACACAGTTCAGTTGTCAGGTTTATGAGCCTGATTACACTCTCTCCGATATCTGTGGCATCACGGGGATTGAAACCTGCAATCTCTTACTCCCAGCTGTGAAGGAATGAAACATCTATATAGTAGATATAATCGTTTTAAAGTCGCCAGGTGTAATTTTTGTCCATAAAATTGTATCAGCCTATGAATGTTTTAATTATCTGGATTTTCAGCCTTTTTTTTAAAAAAAATAAAAAACTAAAAATAAAGACACATGTTCTCATTTAAAAATCTTGCAACCTTCTGTCTTTTTCTCAGTTCGTGTGTATAGCGCAGCAGGACTACTGCTGCATCCTGAACCAGGTGGAGAAGAACATGCAGAAGGTGGAGGAGGAGGGCGAAATCGTCATGGTGAAAGAACACCGCGAGCTCGATCGCACCGGCACCAGGAAAGGACACATCGTCATCAAGGTGAGAGTCTGAGGACCTAGTTTAACAGGTACATCGGCGGAAAAAAAAAAAAACCTGACATGTTTATTCAAACGGGATTAAAATGATGCCCTGTTTGAATTGAACATTAGATATCCTGTGAACTAATGCATCAGGAGTGATATGTGCCTTATTGAGGATGATTTCTTCCCATAAGTCGAGAGATTCGGCTCTTAATCGTGCGATAGACAGATTAATTACATGAAACGTATATCAAGCAGGTGGCGTCATCGATTCTGCAGCCTGAAAAACATCCGCTGAAAGGAGCGCAGTGATGTTAAAGTCAGTCTGCAAACCAAATGAGTGAAGACACTTTTCAGATTGCAGGAAGACTGAAAGGTCACAGAGGCTAGCCACTTCACACATATTCACTAACGAAGCCTGATCGAATCGTTGCTCCATTCCGCAGGGCACGACGGAGCGTCTGACCATGCACCTGGTGGAGGAGCACTCGGTGGTGGACCCCACCTATATTGAAGACTTCCTGCTCACCTACCGCACCTTCCTGTCCAGCCCCATGGTGGTGGGAAGGAAACTGCTGGAGTGGTTCCATGACCCCAGCCTCAGGGACAAGGTAATAATAAAATTTCTGATAATAGACATTGCATATTAAAAAAAAAATACAAATCATTTGTGTATAGTCTTCTCAGAAATAATAAGGCTTAGGAGTAAGGGGTTCAAGTCCCGGCATCGGCAAGCTTGCTACTGTTGTGCCCTTGAGTCAAGGCCCTTAACCCTGTCTGTTCTCAGGATGCTGTATAATGGATACATCTGTGCTCCGACTTCAGCTTTCTAACAAACCAAGTTTGTTAGGTATATATACTAATTAGTTTAGGATTTACTTGCACAATTATAAAGTGCTGCAAAAAAATATTTGGCCATTACTGTTTTTTTTTTTTTTTTGTGTGTGTGTGCATATTTGTCACACTTTAATGATTCAGATTTTAATATCGAACGAAGATAATCCGAGTAAATACAAAATAAAGTAAATTTTAAATGATGCTTTTATTTATTAAGGTAAAACAACCGAACCTACAGTACAGTACCTGGCCCTATATGAAAAAGTAATTGCACCCATCCTTGTTAAATCATGAATGAACTGTGATTAACCAAATTTTTTTGGAAAGCTAAGTTAAATTTTACTTGCCACACCCAGGCCTGGTTACTGCCAGACCTGTTGAATCAAGAAATCACTTAAATAGGGCTTGTTTGACAAAGTGAAGCATGCGAAAATATCTTAAAAACCAACGCATCATGCTGCGATAAACAAAGTAACAGGCATGTACAAGTCTGGTGTCCAGTTACAGAGCCATTTCTACGGCTTTGGGACTCCAGCGAACCGCAGTGTGAGAGAAAAACTGCATTTTGCGTTTACTCGGGGTATCGTTGTGCAATATAATTTTAAAAAAAATTTATTTTAATTATTTAAGTCTGCAAAAATAGAAAAGGAAGGAGGGGGCAAATACTTTTTCACAGCACTGTATCGTACTTACTTTTAAAATGTACAGTATTTTATGATCAACAGAAGACATTTCCTCATATGTAATGCCCTTATACTGTACATACTGTAATATTGTATTTTAAATCCATATTCATTTATTCTATGCTCTACCATCCCTTCTGTTTTCATATGACAGTAAAAACAAATATTAGAATCTAAGTAACGGATAAATATACTGATTAGAAAAGCCAAATACTTGAGGACAGAATGAATACAGCTTGTACTGATGATAATAGTGGATTTTTGCAATAAATTCTACATCTTATCTCATGCATGGATGCTTGTGTTCCCAGGTTACACGGGTAGTCTTGCTGTGGGTGAACAATCACTTCAATGACTTCGAGGGCGACCCTGAAATGACGCACTTTCTCGAAGAGTTTGAGAACAATCTAGAAAGGGAGGTCAGTGTTTTTTTTTTTTTAATAAAAAAAATCTTTTATTGCTACAAATGTTTTTGGAACAATGTTGACTGACCTTAAGCTACAGTAATCTTTCTGCTCCTGTGTGTTGAAACAGAAAATGTTTGGGCACTTAAGACTGTTAAACATAGCCTGCGCTGCCAAAGCCAAGCTGAGGGTGGTGACTCTGACTAAGCCGTCACGCGAGGCTCCTCTGGCCTTCAGCCTGCTCGGCGGCTCGGAGAAAGGCTTCCGCATCTTCATTGAAAACGTGGAGCCGGGAAGCAAAGCTGCAGAAGCAGGACTCAAACGTGGAGATCAGGTACTTCTCATGATGTCCTGTAATTGAGCCATTTCATCTTTTTTTTTCTCCCAACAATAAAAAAAAGGAAAAAAACAACAATTGACATTGGTGACTTATAGGAACTAATAGTTAAGGATGATGAGAAGGACTGTAGTGGCTCAAGACTGTGGGGTTACTGATGGGAAGGTCAGGGTTTCGAGTCCCAGCATTGCCAAGTTGTACTTGAGCCAGTTGAGCCCTTGAGCAAGGCTTTTAACCTTATCTGCTCTAGAGGGCGCTGTAACCTGGCTGACCCTGTGCTCTGACCCCAGCCGAGAAGTGGCAAAAGATACAAATTAAAAATTGGTTGTTTGTGTGACAACCTCAGCAGCAACCTCATTTCCCCTCTCGTCTGTTCCAACCACTCAGCATTCAGCATCACCAGTATACTAATCACCGTCCTGATCATCTGTCATCATCTGCACCTGTTTCTCACTGGTTCATGCCCTTAAATTAGATGTTCTTTTATGTGTGTGAATGATTCATAGGTTACTATGTGGCTTACCGTGACAACCAGAAAACATTCCTGTGAAATTGCTCAGGAAGAGGGACTGGCCTGAGAATGAGAGCCAAAAATTATGAATCTGTTGACTCTTTGAAAAACAAGTTGATAATCTATAAATATATAATTTTCTCCGTGTTCCTCTTAGATCCTCGAGGTGAATGGGCAAAACTTTGAGAATGTACAGCTGTCCAAAGCGAATGAGATCCTGCGCAACAATACACATCTGTCTATTACTGTGAAAACTAATCTCCTAGGTAAGTTTTGTACAAAAAAAAAGCCAAAGGTTAAAACGCAGACCGCAGTCGGGCTTATCGCTGATGGATATCAGACCGAAAACTAATCTAAAATGTGCAACTTATAATACAGGATTCTTATTGAGTGTTTATATTGGATTATCGCTTGACTCGAGCTTTAGTCAATAATCAGCAAACCTCCACGCTTCATTAGGTTGCAATCGGGGTGAAAGCCGCTCCGAGATCAGCTCTTTTGAAGAAGTGTAATGAACGTATATTCTCTGAGCAAACATAATTAAGGCACCATGTTTTCTCAGTGTTTAAGGAGCTTCTGGCTCGGCCGGAGCATGACCAAGAACCTGACCATGACGAAGAGCTGGACAGGAAGAACGGCGCTCCTCACATTCCCAAGATCGGGGATATTAAGAAGGCGAGCCGTTACTCCATCCCAGACCTGGCCGTGGACGTGGAGCAGGTGATGGGTCTGGAGAAAGCAAGCAAGAAAGCCAAGGCCAACACGGTGGGAGGGAAGAACAAGCTCAAGAAGATCTTCGACAAGACTTTGACCAGTATTCTTCCGCCCAAGCCGTACAAGTCAGTGAACATGCATGTATACAGCATACGTGTATATAATTGAACAGTATCACACGATAGGGAGTGCTGTGGTTGTGCTCTGATATTCAGCACAACAGCATGACCTCAGGTGTGAGTCATACTGCTTTGCTTTTATATAACAGTTCCACAAATACCATTTAATATCGACCGTTCATCTAAGCACTTATTTTTCTCCACCAACACGCATCTGCTAGGATTGGCAGACATACAACTGAGATGGTGATGGACAGTTAGTGTAATTAACAGGGGTGAAAGTAGTAAAAGGTAAAACGTGAGAAGAATAAACCATGGAGAATGGTGGACAATCCTGAGAAACTTTATTTCACATTTCCAATCATTTCACTTTAGAATATCGGCTCCCTTGCTGGTTGAATCCCAAATAACATTAAACGGAAGGTTAGTGCACTATGTAGGGTATACAATCCCTTGACACACACCAAGTAGTGCCCTTGATCAGAGAGGGGTTAGGGAGGGATTTGGGATTCAGCTTAAAAGTTTTGTAGCTCTCATTAACCGTGAACGGAACAACACGGCAATTCGGACCAACTTGAAGCAATTATTAAGCAGACAAACCGTTGTTTAAGATGATATATTGGTATCAGGTGTGTTTTCTTGCTGAAAGTTCTTCCATGACTGGTTTTGTGAGTTTTGGCAGAAGGCTGCTTGCCCTTCGTTCCAGTACTGTAGATCATACCGACCTACTTTCACCCTTGTTGCAGATCTACAGTTAGTGTAATTAACGACTGTTAGAACACCTGTGATGCAGAGTAATATATATATATAGTTAAAAGTCCCAGTGCTGATACGCTCTATTATCCCCGCTCATGGATTGCTTCTCGTCAAATCAGATTACTTGGTTGGAACCAACTGTTGTATCATCTGATTTTGATTTGCACACATTTTCTCACACCTTCCATATTAATTTCCCTGTTTTGTCTTTCGTTTCTGTAATGCTGCTTTTCGACACTGCCTCCTCATATAGCGTGGCATGTCTCTAACGGTTTATCACGTGGTGTGTTCCATAGCGATGTCACTGTAGGCCAGTCTCAGGACGACAGCATTGTCGGAATGAAGCAGTCGAAACAGATCCCTCCTGCTCTCCCGGTTAGCGGAAACCTATCGTCCAGCAACCCGGACTTGCTGCAGTCTCATCATCGCATACTCGACTTCAACAACCAGCCAGGTAACACCCGGAAATTAAAGAATCGGTAAACTGTACAATATTACCAAGATGATGTGCTTCAGATGTAAAATTCAGGAGGTTTTACATTATGCAAAATTGTCCTCTTTTCAGAACCCGTCCCGAACAGTGAGTACTGTACACGGTTTCACGTGCCTCTTCAGAAATCGCCCTCTTCTCTTTATGTGATTCCAGGGTGTTTGCTTGCTTTCCAAGATCTTGATTTGATTTAATGCGTTCCTAATCATGTCTTTCGGGCAAATTTGGTCGGTGTTGGAATAGAAGCGCTTCTTATCGGGATGCCAAAGAATGCTAGCTTTAGTAATAATCACTCTGTTTCCTGTTCTAACGCTAATCGCCGTATTTGATCAAACTGTGTTTCTGCTTATAAACTGTAGTGTTGCTTTAATCCTGACACTGCCCATTCTAATGCTGAAGCCTGAACCGTGAGTCCGGTTTGCACTTCAGTTTAGTGACTCATTAATCTGCTTAAATCGACCGTGACTCATGCGATGCGCACTTTATTTGAAATTGATTCTCTTAAAGGCTTTGCTCGCTCACGGCAGTGTCAGGATAAAATCAACTCCAGATTCCGGAGTGAAATTACAGTTTTGTTTTTTTTTATTTCCTTTTAATTTGCTTTTAGTATGTTTATAATGAAAGGAAAAGGAAATGCTGATTATTTGATGCAGCATATCTGACCATTCGGAATTTCTTTTCCTTTTTTTTCCCCTTGCTTTTTCTCAGACATGTCGGACCAGGTGCTGCGGGTCTTCAAGGCTGATCAGCAGAGTCGTTACATCATGATCGGCAAGGACACCACGGCCAAAGAGGTCGTCGCTCAGGCCATCCGGGAGTTCGCTCTGACCGCCACCCCTGAAGCGTATTCGCTGTGCGAGGTGTCCGTCACTCCCGAGGGTGTAATCAAGCAACGGCGGCTTCCTGAGCAGCTCTCCAAACTGGCTGATAGAATCCAGCTCAGCGGCAGGTATGACCTCGGGTTAAACGCAATCGCAGGGAAGGTGTTGAACCTAGAGTATACTGTGCATTTACATATGTTTTGGCTTTCAGACTGGACTACATAAGTTAAAAACAAATGCATAACTCTAATTATTTACTGTACATAGCTTGACCCTGGATATCTGCTCTACTATCTTTCTCCAAATTTGAAGGTACTACCTGAAGAGCAACATGGAGACGGAGACGCTGTGCTCGGACGAGGACGCCCAGGAGCTTCTGAGGGAGAGTCAGATCAGCCTCCTGCAGCTAAGCACGGTGGAAGTGGCGACTCAGCTCTCCATGCGTGCCTTCGAGCTCTTCTGCGCCATCGAGCCCACCGAGTACATCGACGACCTCTTCAAGTTGCGGACGCGCTCGTCCGGACCTTCCAGCCTCAAGCTCTTCGAAGAGTCCATAAACCGAGAGACCTTCTGGGTGGCCACCGAGGTGCTGCGAGAACCCAACCAGCTGAAGCGCATGAAGATCATCAAGCATTTCATCAAGATCGCCTTGCACTGTCGCGAGTGCAAGAACTTCAACTCCATGTTTGCCATCATCAGGTGAGAAAAGAACGACTGGGGGGGGGGGCGCTGACTGAGGTAGACTTTTACGCCCACGCTTTGTGCACTGGTCCTGCCATCAAAGTGTCAGATTTCACCGTGATTCACCCATCCGTGTTTTTCAGCGGTCTAAATCTGGCGCCCGTCTCCAGACTGCGAGGAACCTGGGAGAAACTTCCCAGCAAGTACGAGAAGCTCTTCAGCGACCTGCAGGACCTGTTTGACCCGTCCAGGAACATGGCCAAATACCGCAACGTTCTCAACAGCCAGAACCTTCAGCCGCCAATCATCCCTCTCTTCCCAGTTATCAAAAAAGACCTCACCTTCCTCCATGAGGGTAAGACAGGACCGATTTACCAGCAGATATACTATCCTCTCACTTGACACTCTTCCTGTTTCATGGAGCTTGACACCATCTCACCCCTCTTCAGGAAACGATTCGAAGGTGGACGGCCTGGTGAACTTCGAGAAGCTGCGTATGATTGCAAAGGAGATCAGACACGTGGGTCGGATGGCGGCCATCAACATGGACCCGGCGCTGATGTTCCGCACCAGGTGAGTGTTGTCTGCTCAAACCCCCGGTCCTGTCCTCACTTCAGGCTGCACTTCACTGAAGAGCTTCTAGTGCACTTTGAGCACACCTGTATGTACGCTGGATGTAGAGCGTCACGCATTCACACACAAGCTTCCACTCGAGGTTTCTGATTGGCTGCTGATGTTTCTGTAAACCTGTGTTTGGTTGTTGTATCATGCTGGAATAAATGTTCCTTATGTCTCAGTGGGTCCGTGGTGCTGCTCACCTTGGTACTCTTTGTCTCTTTCTTATCATCTAAGCATATCTCACTCTCTTTGTCTTTTTTTCTTCCTCTCTCTCTCTCTCTCTCTCTCTCTCTCTTGGTCTATCTGTTTCTTTTTTTTCCTCCTCTGCCCACCACCCCGCCCCCAACATCACTGTTCATGGCTGTTCCTTACAGGAAGAAGAAGTGGAGGAGTCTAGGGTAAGTCTGGTGACCTCTTGGTGACCCTTGGCCCGATGCCTCCTTGCTCTCACACATTCCTCCATTTTCATCTTTAATTTCAGCTGCTTCTTCATCATTTCCTTTTGTTCATATATATATACATATATATATATATTTTTTTTTTTGTTACTTTGGTTTCAGTGTGCCTCCCGCTCCTCGACGAGGTCGTCCTAGAGTGTGATGCAGTCACTTTTGCTAGTCTGGGTCATTGAAATAAACTCGCACTTAAATATTAACCAATTCCGCACGAACATGACTCCACCATTTTTATTTTTACTGTTTATTCCAAAATAATGATGTGACCGTTCATGATCCACCTCAGCAAAAGTGACGTGTTCTAACACGTTTAACCTCCAACTGCGCTACTCACCAGATCCGCCCGCATGTTTTACCAGGTTTTATTTTCAGTGCAAGTTTACTGGTTTGGTTCAAGTTGACAATTTCCCGTAACTTCATCCAAGCTTTATATTGAAGGTGAAACCCACAGTAATTTATATGTACTGTATGAATTACTTCAAAACTTTAACCTATATCAGGTTGCGTAACCATTTACAATATGGTGCTAAAGTCAGTTTGATTCGAATGGGTAGGGCTTAGAAAAAAGGGTTTCTCCTTTTATATGAAAGACCAGTACAGAGGTCACGCCTCATTCACTATGACTGACGGCATCCAAGATGCCACGACTTCTTCACTGAATCTGATAAACACAAGCCACACCTCTTTTATTAAACCTGATACTATGGCCACACCATCTTTAATAAGTCTGAAGACAAGTCACACCTCCTTCACTAGGCCCGATAGAAAGAGGCCACACCTCCTTCACTAGGCCTGAAAGAGGCCACACCCCCTTCACTAAATCTGATATAAAGAAACCACACCTCATTCACTAAATCTGATCAACTGAATGCCACACCTACGTCACTAAATCTGATATAAAGAGGCCACACCTTTGTCACAGAGTTTGACGCAGAAGACACACCTCCTTCACTCAGTCTGATAGAAAGAGGCCACACCTCCATCACTATATCTGATAGAAAGAGGCCACACCTCCTTCACTATGTCTGATAGAAAGAGGCCACACCTCCTTCACTAGGTCTGATAGAAAGAGGCCACACCTCCTTTACTAGGTCTGATAGAAAGAGGCCACACCTCCTTCACTATGTCTGATAGAAAGAGGCCACACCTCCTTCACTAGGTCTGATAGAATGAGGCCACACCTCCTTTACTAAGTCTGATAGAATGAGGCCACACCTCCTTTGCCAAGTTTGATAGAAAGAGGCCACACCTCCTTTACTAAGTCTGATAGAAAGAGGCCACACCTCCTTTGCCAAGTTTGATAGAAAGAGGCCACACCTCCTTTATTAAATCTGACAGACAGAAGCCACACCTTTTTACTAGGTTTTTACATCTAAGGATTGCTCAAGTAAACCTTCTGTATACATCCAAAAACATCTGGAACCGTTTCAGTTACCATTTCTTACCCTAACTCCACCCCCATTCAGTCTTAAAACAAAAACCTTGCTCTTCTTTTCCCTTTTGCCTGAGTGGCTGAAATGCAAAATGCATGGAATTTTCTAAGAATGCAAGGAATGTGACTTTCTGCATGTCTGTGTCTGAGAGCAGTGTGGATGAAATACTCCCCTCCCGCCAACCATTCTTACTACTGTGCTTGTGTGTGTGTGTGTGTGTATGTGTGTGTGTAGCTCACTGAGCCAAGGCAGTGCCAATGCAGCCGTACTGGATGTGACTCAGACGGGAGGGCACAAAAAGCGCGTAAGGCGGAGTTCTTTCCTCAATGCCAAGAAGCTGTACGAGGACGCCCAGATGGCACGTAAGGTCAAGCAGTACCTGTCTAACCTCACACTGGAGACCAACGAGGAGAGCCTGCAGACGCTGTCTATACAGTGTGAACCCTCCATAAGTACACGTGAGCCTTTGTGTTTATATTAAAACCATGAGAACTTATCCCACTCACTGTGTGTCTTAATGCACCATACAGTCACCTGCACATCTGGATGACCTTGTAATGCTACTCGGCCTAATCTCATGTCCTTCTCACAGTGCCTAAGAGCTCAGGGGACAGGAAGAGGCCAGACACCTCGCCAGTGGTAGCACGAGCCGCCCTGCATCCACGCCAGCAGCTCATGAAATCCAGCCAGGGTCTGCAGGTGCCAACTGTCGCCCTCTACCCATCCCGCAAGAAGGTCCCTGTCAAAGACCTGCCACCGTTTGGTAAGATTTGCTGGTTAAGGCATTAGGTTGTGGGTTTGGGGATCTGAGGATCCAGGTTCAAGCCCCAGCGTTTGTGGGTTGCTACACCCCATAATACCCAGCCACTGCATGCAGTGCCGGTCCCAAGCCCGGATAAAATGGGGGGGTTGCGTCAGGAAGGGCATCCAAGGTGAAACCTGTGCCAAGTTGTGTGCGGATCACATGGCGACCCCTCGATGGGAGCAGCTGAAAGAAAGTTTTATATACAGTCTGAAGGTGTGAAGATACTAAAGTTATTTTATCACTAGTTTTTAGCAATAATTATCAATAATACTGTATTACACAGTATTATACATCTGACACAAGGATGGTCTTAATTGCAAATAGTTACCAATTTTTCATGTTTCTTTTCATGTTTCTTACATTTTTAAAATTTATCATTACACACCGGAAAATTAAATACGGAAAATGTACATACTGATAAAAAATAAAGATTACAGCCACCATAAAAATAAAAAAAAATTACTTGAGTTTTTACTTTAATCACAAAGTTCTGACTTTAAACTTAAAATTCTGACTTTAACAGCAGAGTTTCTTTTTCAGATTCAAGTCAGAATTCTGAGAAAAAAGTCAGAACTCAAATAAAATTTAATGGTGGCTGTAATCCTCTTGCAATGGCATGTAAATGATAAACAAAAATTGGCCCAGAATTGAGCCTTGAGGTATTCTGCAACAAACACAGTAAGAAAATAAGACAAACAAATTAGCCATATAGATATATAAGAAAAAACAATCAAGCAAAAAAAAAAAAAGAAAAAAAAAACAATAACTATACACATCTGTGGATCATGTTTAGAAAACGTTTAGAATTTGAAAGTGTTAAAAGTATTCCTTTTTTTTTGTCTTCGAATGTTGAAATAAATTTGTAATTCACGGTATATACAAGATCAAGATTCTATATATTTTTTTGTTTTGTCTAGTAAAATGTATGTACATGGGGAACGATGCATATTAAGGAACAAGTTTAGAACTTTTGTCATTAATTGTGTAAAAAGTAAATAGACTACACGCATACTACTAAACTTTATGGTGGTGTTAAGTGAAATTTGTGACTTTATCCACAGGCACGAATTCCCCACAGTCCCTGAAGAAGATTCTGTCTCTGTCAGAGGAAGCAGCTGAGAGACACAGGAAGCAGACGGAAGATGCCGTGTCCAGTACCTCGTCTCCCCCGACGTCTCCTCGCAGCTCCCCGAAGAAAGGTAACCAGGACAGACTATCTGTTCACCCACGCACACTTACTTATCAGTTATTAGTGTGTAATCAAATATATCTAAAACAGATCAGCTCTGAAACCTCTAACCCTTTTGAGTTTAATCTGTAACATCATCGCCCCCTGGTGGCAGCTCAGTAATACTGTAATATGCATGTTAGTTCCCAGACTTCTGCATATATTTAGCTCCCCCTGGTGTTCACAAGGAATCATGAATCAGACATAATGCTAATACTAGAACATTCTGCCACCTTGTGGCAAATCATGCAAATACAAGATACTAGAATATTCTTTAACAGTATCCTTACTGACCAGACAGTCAGCCAGACTATACCATGGATTTTTGCATTTTTTTGCCCCGTCATGATTTGTGAAGTCTTTATACTAGACAGAGGCATTAAAATGATTTAATAGACATATGACCCTGGTGTTCACTTTATTCCCCAGCACATATTCACACCCGTACCAGATTTAGGGTAGGAGGCATGGCTTAAAGTTTAATAATTTGCATTTTTGTAAGCTCTCCTTAAGGTCAGTAATCTTATTTGAGACGAGTCTGATTTTAGACTGGTGTGTAACGCTAAACTGGGGTGATTATAACCTTCACTTGTGCGCATCTCACCCTAAAACGAGGCCGAGACGTGTTTGTTTCCTGTGACATTGTGATATTTGGGTGGACGTACCGTACGAGCTCCTGTTATGCTCAGAGATCAGGAAACTCGATGCTTTATCGATTAGTCTACTTCCGAGCACGATCCGCTTTGGTACCGAGGGACTCTGCTGCTCTTTCCGAATCTGAGTCTGGTGAAGGTGCTGCATCATTTTCTTTTGCTTTGCTTATAAAACTAATCATGGAAAGAAAATCTCCCGGTTTCAGGAAAAAAAAGGGCAGGAAGACGTGAAAAGAAAAAAAAAATCATCACTGTTTTTGCTTTGTAAGGATATCCAGCCGAAATGTGTTTTCTTACAGAAGAAGGCGTGTGTGTGTGTGTGTGTGTGTGTGTGTGTGTGTGTTTATGTAGACATACAGTATGTGCTACCTACTGTAGCAGTGCTCACTGGCTAGTTTGGTTGCTGTTTAATCAGGATTTGTGATGTAATCAATAGTTAAATGCACCATAACGAACTACAACTGCTCGATCAATATCAAGCATTTAAAATGCTGTAAAGTCTTAAACAGAGATGTCGAGTCTGAGGTTTCTTGTTTGTCATGTAGGTTTAACAAGAGCGGGTGATAACCTGTCAGACTCGGGCCACAGTGAGATTTCTTCCCGCTCCAGTCTGGTCAGTACGTCCTCCCTGGACATGAGCCAGGACGAGCGGCGTCTCCGATACGCTCACGGGGTCATCGACGGCCACACCGGTGGTCACGGAGGTCACCGGCTCGAGCGCAGGGCCACGGCTGACCCAGACCAGTACAGTCTCGGGTGAGCCGAACTCCGAACGAAGTTTAATAAATGTTCTATTTGCACTTGCAAGATACAGGTCATTAACAGCAAGATTATTCTTTCCATCAGCTCGTACTCATCGGTGCAGGAATGGCGTGGTATGTACGTCAGCACGGCCATGCCGTCCTCGCCGAGTTCAGAGGAGTTAAGTCAGGAGCAGGGCGACCGCGTGTCCCTGGATGCAGCAGACTCTGGACGAGGCAGCTGGACGTCCTGCTCAAGCGGCTCGCACGACAGTATCCAGGCCATGCAGCAGGGCAGGAGCTGGGAGGCGCTGGCTGAAGGGGCGGGGCTCTGGGCCGGACGAGGAAGTTGGGCTTCGACCTCGTCGTGCTCGTCCTCGTCGGCGGCGTGCTGGGGAGACGAGTCTGAAGGTGACACCGGGACTATCAAGCGGAGAGGGGGTAAAGACGTGGGCACCGACCCCGACACCTGCAGCATCACGTCTACAGGATCAGAGGAGTCGAAGCAGCAGAGCCGCCGGCCGTCTCCCATCACCGCCGGCACGACCAAGACCAACCTGCGTAAGACACGCCACTCATCATAATTCAAATCCTCGTTTAATTTGAAATTTTTTTTAATTTCCACAACACTCATTACTTGTCCTCCGTTTTCCCGCGCAGCGCGTAAAGACGGTCGATACCGCGACCCCCCTCCCACTCCTCCAGGCTACACAGCCCTGTCCATCTCTGAGGTGACGGAAGGGACGACGCACACGACCAGGAGGCCTCCAGACTACACCACAGCGCTACAGCGCTCCCGCCTCGTTACACACTCACCCAAACCGGGGACCGAGCGTGCGGGAGAGGATGACGAAGAGGAGGAAGAGGTAGAGGAGGAGGGTGAGTGCTTTTCTCCCAAACTCAGAGGTCAGAGGAGGAGAGGTCCACATACAGCAGTGCCCCCCAGGCCATGAGTCACACACACCACCATGGCAGGCAGGTAAAACCACCCAAACTTCAGCTCACACACACACACACACACACACACACACACACACACACAGTCTCACTCACTCACTCACTCACTCACTCACTCATATATTTAACACCAAACCTGCACCGCATGCAAGAAAGTGCACCCTGTTCACCCTGCCTAGCAGCCACCACCCAGCATGTCACGTAGTGCATGTCAGGAGACGGACAAGACCTGCCTATGCCGTGGTGGCAACATCCCTCCCATCACTTATTTCTGTGTGTGTGTGTGTGTGTGTGTGTGTTCACGTGTGTGTGTATATGTTTGTAATGACACCAGACTTACTCAAGCTAGGATTTAAATTCAAGAATTGAAACCCACAAAGTTTTCAATCACAAAACGTAACCGATAAACCAAGACGTCTTTACTTTGTGCTAAGGAGAAATCTGCACTAGAGCTCTTTGTAGACTGCAGACTACAGTATGTCGAGTTTATATTGGACTGACACTCGTAGTTAAGTGTGTGTGTGTTTGTGTCTGTGTGATATGAGGAGTATATGCATGTAGTCCAGCCCACTACCAAAAACTGTTTAAACAGCATTTGTCAAAGGAAATTCTTTATATAAAATATGTCCTGTATATTAATTACGTCATACTTGTTTGTTTGTTTTTTTAAAGTGAGACTACCTATTTGGAAAAAAATGCATTTTTCAAACTAAAATTATAGTTCACGTCATTTTCCTATTCTGTCAAGACTATCATTTAGATTCAGACGGTGTTTTTTATTAATAGCTCAGTCAAATCTCACACTCTGCTCTTAATAAAATAACTAATTACACATCGTATAATCCGTTATAAAGCTCGAACGTTATAGCAGCTTTATCCAACTTTGTCTTTAGCGAGTTTGGGTATAAAATTGCGGTGAATCTAAAGCCTCAGCATTTTCATTGTCCCTTAACAATCTTAAGCTCAATCTTAAATAGGGTTACTATTAGATGTGTTAATATTCTATACTAGCTCTAAAAGTATGTACACCTACAGTGTCATAGAGTCTAAATACTAGGGATGGGAATTAGCACCAAGCAGCACCCAATACGATATTATCACGATACAGAGGTGCCGATTCGATTAATATTGCTATTCTGTATCTCAATACAGTAAATATCCCGATTTAATATGAAATTTTTTCCAACTTTAAAACCTTGAACCTTTAAAATAACACAAAAAAAAACTTGTCAGAACTCGAAAGTTTTATACCGTAGCTTCACAACTGATTTGAACCTGAGTAATTAATCGCAGCCCGTTCTTTATGCCGTTAGTTTTCTCACTTAGAAACCAAGCGCTTCATTTAAAAAATACGAACTAACTTCAAATACAAGAGTTCAAAATGTAACTTTAAATTAAACAAAAATCTGCATTATTACTGAGCAGCACATATCTTATATGTCATCCGCTATAATTATTATTTCCAAACAACCTTAGCAAATAATTCACTCCTACCGCGCGCCATGCCAGCGTGTGAGCAGTTTATAGCATCACCTGTAGGATTATAAAGAAACAGCAACCTCAAATATATCCGATAGTGATGCGCGGGTCGTCTTTTAACCCGCGGACCCCGCGGGTAACCCGCGGGTCGGGCTGGGGCGGGTAAAGAAATTGTCGCTTTATTTGCGGGGCGGGTTGGGGCGAGTCATTAAAAATTTTTTTAATTAAAAATCCATGTATGTTGCGTGCAATTCCGCTGCCCGTCACAACAAAAACAAAGAAATAAAAGTGAAGATGGAAGACGAGGTGCGGGAGAAATTGAGGTCGGGA
>JAQMYG010000002.1:5497749-5514054 GCA_030014215.1 Clariallabes teugelsi
GGCGGGTTGTAAAAATAGATACAGTGGTGCGGGGCGGACTGGGGCGGGCCAAATAATTTCATAAAAGCGGGACCCGCGGGTTGGAAAAATACCCGACCCGCGCATCACTAATATCCGAGTATATCCAGCTGAAATGTGTTTGAGATTTGAGACTAATAAGCGAACATGGTTTTTTGAGACTGGTGTAAGCGTGTGTAATGAGTGGGTTTGCAGAGTTTGGAGAAACATTTCCATTCGGAAGCTCGTGCACTCATCACAGGATCACTCCTATCCAAGGGTGATCGGTCATGGCTGATCAAGCTGAAAACCAGCCAATTCTGGTCACTCGCTGATCGACCGGTGCATCGGTATTATAAATGTAAAAACTGAAAAATTAGATTTTGGATGCATGAATCAGCACACAAAAGAGTAGTGATTCATAACGACCCCCCCTTGAGCATCTTCAAAATGTGCAATAAGAAATATATAATGCCATCTGATGGAGCGGGCAGAAGTAGTGTATCTTAAAGGTTATGTCTTATTTATGACTTTTAGATTACGTGTCAGTATTGTACAATATTGATTGTGTGCAACAATAATTATCCTAGTATGAATACACCAGTGCATTAAAGTATGAACTGTGTGATGTAGACGCATAACAGCACTATAGTCTCTTAATAATAATAACCTGGTATTATCGTACTCCCCCCCCCACCCCCACCCCTAAATTTATTATAATTAAAACACTTCTTGGTTGTGGACTCAGACTTTTTAATCACCTGCTGTATTAGTGTGTAATAAATATCCTGTCTGATTCGATGGGCGGAGCCTAACTCAGTTTCTCTTCCTTTTTCCAGAGGACGAGCAGGTGTCCGCCGTGTGAACCGACGTCACTTCCCTTACTGTTCGGCTCTCGCTGCAGTGACTGAAGGCCTGTGAGGCCGGTCAAAGGCAGACAGACAGCCAGAGCAACCAATCATCACCTCGATGCCACTGCCTGTCTCTCTCCTGATCCTGGTGGATTCATCTCCCTTCTCTGCCTTAAAGCGTCATGAGGGGTTTTGTCACCCTGCATGCTAAAAATACTGTGAAGAAAGGAAGAGAACGTTCAAAACGAAGAAATTTACCTGGCACTTTGGAAAAATCTAATTATTTAGCTTAAAGTAGTAACAAAACAAAAAAAAAACACACAAAAAATCAAGAAGAAGAACTAGAACCTGAATTTAAATGAACACACAGCGGTGCGACATTCACACAAAGACAAGACTGCCGTTGACGGTCACCGATAGACGTTTCTTCCCTCCCTGACACATCCTCACAAAATCGTTTTTTCCTCATCTGCACTTTTTATGTATGTTTTATAAGAACCAAACGCACATGATCTTCATCATCTCATCTGGAACATACACATTCTACATGGGTGAAAGTGAAAACATGTAGGGGAGAAAAACACAACACTCAACACTCACACAGAGACTCTTTGTATGCGAATCGGCACTCGTCTGTACAATGTGCGCGTCACTGTTGCAGTATTAATCGAGCTTTCGGGGGTTGGTGGATGTCGGGGGAACTGGAGAGCCACACAGCAAGGAGGAAATGAAGCACACTGGCGTGACTAGGCGTTGGGGTGCGTCCTAAAGCCTTTCGCTACGTATACAGCACCCTGCTTCATGTTGTAAATGGAGAGATATTTGACTTGTACTTGTCGAGGGAAAGGTCAGGCCCAAACTGAGAGCTAAACCCATCAGGAACCAGGAGATGTCATTGGCGTGTTCTGCGACTTGATTCGAGTAGAACTAAGCTGGTATCCAGAGTGCTGTTTGGATCTCAGAAACTAATCAGAGGAAACTAATCTACAGGCAAGACTTTTGAGATTTTTGTGTCTCAATTGTTTTTTTTTTTTGTTCATCATCCCCCCATCCCAACCACTGTCACTTGTAAAGAACTGTACAGTTGACACCAAACTCCACTGGTGCATTACTCTACTCTCTCGAGTTCTTTACAAAGCATTTACGATTACAAAACTTCAGACATACCAGGATTCCAAAGGCAAGATTTTTGGCTCCGCTCGACCAATTTTGTGTCCTATGAAAAGTAAGGGATTTAAGAGATGATCCCAAGCTCCATTGGTTCACCTAGAATTCTCTGATGATTATTAGTGTGTGAACTTGCATGGAGATGCCAGTAACTTTGTACAGGAACCCAAAGACTATATTTAAATTTAATTTATTTCACTTGAAAAATTGTTGCTCCTGCTTCCACTTCCTTTTCAAAGAGAGGGCAATATGTTTGCCACAGGCCTTATGTAAAAGAACAGGAAAATTATATTATCCAGGGGCAAAGTCTTAGCTTAGAGTTTCTATTCTTGTCCAGTTTGTTTCATGCGCAAAGCAAGAGATTTGTTTCAGTCCTGTATAAATGAAAGGAATTGACTGACCTGATTTGGATCAGTCTGAACTGCAGCTAGCTCCCCCACATTTCTATAATTCTGGACAGTTTACCCTGTATTTTGGGGTACAGGGTTGCTCGAGTAACTGTCTACAGCGATCTACAAGTTATTCTTCACCACTGAGAGTTTTTGTTCCTGCCCCTCTCTTGGGAAGAAAACGAGACCTTGGTTCGGAGGGACCATTTGACTCCATTCTTAATCGCCTTGTGACTCCAAACAAGTCCTTAAGATTATTTGGTATTTTTGAAAAATGTGAGTTTACACGGAGGGGCATCTAAAGCTTATCTCCTTTTAGAGTAGAAATCTTCCACTCCAGTCATGCAGGGTGGGCTTTGGTGATTCTTATTCTCAACCAATATGTTAAATACACTAGGTTCAGTGGGTGTGTTTAGGTGTTGGTCAATTACAAATTGTGCTGGACACCGCCTTCCCTGCACTGGAATTGAAGATCCCTGATTTTGAGGTTTAGCTTTTGCCCTATCAGATCCAGGTTGATGAGAAAGCTTGGGCATTGTTCTTGACACCGGTCTCTACTTGTGCATGACTTTGTCAACTCACTCGTGTTGCAAGAAATATTTGGGTGGATGGAAGATTGTAAGGTTATACGTTATGAGGTTACAATAGTCTTCGAACTAGGTATGTTTCCCCTAAGCATGATCCCACACATTTGGACAAAAATCAAGCCCATTTGGTGCTTGATCAATCGATCCATCCATCCATCTTTCTATCTATCCATCTACTGTATCCATCCATCCATCCAGTTCATTCCCATTTCACAAAAGAAAAATAATGAGAGGTTATGAGGTCACAAGTTTGGTATAATCCATAGTCATCCTGGCCTTTTTTAATCCCTGCATTATTCCACCCATATGAAAGATCTTGGTTTCGCCACTGGTGCTTGACACCGTCCGGGTCATTTCCAATCGTTATTGATTCCTGGTTATCGTAACCTTAGGGGCAAGTTTTTTTCCCCTGCAACCCACTTGAAGGAACACCCGACCATTATTTCATCCAGTGTGCCGCTTTCATTTTGTATGGAACAAAATTTACACCAATTTCTAACGGCACTCGACTGCATTCCCATTGATCCACGAATGATCATGGTTTCTTCTGAGCTTTGTTAGTTCTGTTGTTCTGTTCTCATAAAAAAAATTTCACATGGATGAAATACCATGAGTTGCCTATCAAAATGGATTATAGGCAGGAAATGACCAATCGATCGGACGATTTTTAGAAGGAAATCTCTTTTCCAAAGTGCTTCAAGTCTTTAAACAAATGTCTCGTTGCTCAAAATAAGTCTACGGTGAACAGGATGTATAATAATATGATTCATTGGGTGACTTTTCTCTTTCCCAAACTGAAAGTTATCACAACTACCTATTACCATGGTATGTAGAGATGACTGTCATGACAAACGCCTGTCCAGCCGGTGAAGCCCACGCTTGACTGGGTGCTACTTCCGTTCTGATGCGAACACATTGCGGTTTTTGAGGTGCTACATAGGCTTTATGAAGACGTATAAACCTGTTTGTGTCACCCTGCACATAAAGAAGGGATCTGGATTCAGAGCTGAAGAGCTCACAAGAACTTTTAGAAACGTGAAACTTCTACGACTCCGGTGGGGAAGGAACGCGTTAACCCGAGCCGAAGGCTGCCAAGTTGATTCGAACTCAACCGGTGAGAAGTCACTATTGTTTATCGTTTATTTTTAATCACTGAGTTAAACTGATCACATTGATCAGTAGTTTAGGACTGATATTCTTTGAGGGAGGGGTAGGGGAAAAAAGATTGCAGTGTTTTCCACTGTTCCTTGTAATATTATAATATCATGTCAACATTTCTTTCTCTTCTTGCTGTACTTTTTCCTTTTTTTTTTTTTTTTTTTGTAAAGGTTGCCGTCGTTTAAAAAAATGAATCACATTTGTAAATCAGTAGTTATATAAATCATTCACCTCCATTTGAATTTTTGAAACTAGTCATGCTTTTTCTGGCGAGCTGAGTGGAGTCGTATTTCGGAAAAAAAAAAAAAAAAAAAAAAAAAGATATGTTGCACAAACTGTACAAGCATAAGATAAATCGTAGTAGTTAGCACTGCTACTTTGTTCGATGTGTGATGTCAAGTGAGAAGTGTACATTTAGCTGGTGAAGATTCTCTCATTCTTGACTACTTTTACCTGTACGTCTTTTACAAAGACAATTGGTGGAGTATGTATCGGTTGTTATTTTTTGTCTTCTTTTTTTTTTTTCCTTTTTGTATTTTTAATACAATAATTGTAAATATTGGTTATATTTTTGTTGAACTGTAGAAATGTACTATGTTTATGCCTCAACATCCAGTTTATATGAAGCTGGTAATCAATAAATGCGAGAAAAGAAACTGAGTTGTAGGTTTCAAATGCACTTTTTTTCTTTTTTTTTTCCTCCTTTTTTTTTCTTTTCTTTTTTTTTTTCTTGTTGGTTTCCCCATCAACTCATTCTCTTGGGAAAATTGTTACTTTAAATGACACCGTCTAATGTTTGCACAAGATGAGACATGGAATTAACTTGAAATGTGTATATGATATGTTTTTTTTTTTTTAACTGACATGAGTCAGAATGAATAAAAAGACACTGATGCCTACTTGCTCTGCTTCTATAACAGTATCTTCCCTTCTTCATCACACTGATGGATGTGTAAAGGTGAGTTGCTCATATTCCTGTATAAGTATTTTACCCCATTGGAACTTTTTCTGTGGACTGGATTGGGATTATGTGTACATTATGTCTGAAACGGACACAAAATGGCCCATGCATTTGAAATGGGGAAAAATCTATATAAAACAATTATTTAAACACTAATGTTTTACACTACTGCACTTAGGCTAGTGTACTAATGCATGTATCCCAGGGTTTCACTAGTGCTGGGACATCATCTGAGTAGAAATTTTTCTCAGTATGCCAGAGCCATAATCAGACTGCTTGCTTCATTTCTGAAACCCCGGCCTCCCAGGAACTCCTTTAATGGCCCAAACATTTAGAAAATTACTTGGAGTGAGGTCAGGACTGTACAGGGGACGTGGTAATAACTCCCAGCCAAGTTCCTGTAATGTGCAAGTGGTGTTGGTGAATGATAGTGTGTAGAGTTCACACAGACAGATGTGTCTCTTTCCCAAGTTATCTGTCAATTTTCAAGGTTGAGGAATTCCACTCCCTGAATGATCATGGGATCAACTGCCACGACACCTTGGTTAGGATAATCATTCACAGGCGTAAAGCCTTCTTTAAAATGTTTGCACCGTTCAAATGTTTTAATTAAAAAGTCCTGGTTTGACTTGAACACTCCTTGTAAAAAGGATCAAACAATAATATATCGGTGGAGATATGTTTTAGGAAATGACTTCCTGGTAATATCTTTGCCAGATCTGGTCTACCTATTATTATATAATAATTATATAGAGAAATAAATGTGTTATGTTATTCTGCAAACCCAAAAGTCCTGATTTGACCCGAACGCCCATTGTATGGGAATGTGTAAGGGTGTGTGCTTGTGAACATCCTCTTTTATCATTCTACACAAGTCCAAGCCTTGAGACAGCCTTAAAATTGCATTCTTCATTCAGCCTCATGATACAAAAGATAGTTTGATCTCTTTGACTCTGAACGATGATCTGGATCGATGGCCTGATAACGGCTCTTTTCCTTATTATTTCAGTCAAGACTGAAAGAAACATTGCTACCTGAAGAACACATCCCAGAGCATCAAAAATATTTATTAATTGATGAATTTATAAATTCCTGGGCAATGCAGTATTTTAGACTGATTATATTCCTTCACCACTGTAGAGTTTTTCTACAATCTACATACTGTATCAGCATGGAAGTGTTGTGTAATCCTCCATGTAATTTATTTTGTTATTATCTTTTAATTTATCCTTGGTTTGATCTGGAAGGTGTCCTTGGGTGACTAGAAAGGCGCATATATAAATAAAATTCATTATTATTATTAATCTGATGATCACATGGATTTCCATGGTCTGTGAGTTCCAATGTCTCCCCGAAAAACACACTTTTTGTCTGTTTATTCTTTCTTTTGCAGTTTGTACATTTAAGGCAA
Source organism: Clariallabes teugelsi (assembly GCA_030014215.1). Classification (NCBI taxonomy): domain Eukaryota; kingdom Metazoa; phylum Chordata; class Actinopteri; order Siluriformes; family Clariidae; genus Clariallabes; species Clariallabes teugelsi. The sequence goes on from JAQMYG010000002.1 coordinate 5,504,271, forward strand.
AGAACACTCCTGGTAATTCTGTAATCCGTTTTTAATATTCAGTGTTCTTTGTTAAATGCGATATTTTATATAAGTATTTATAGAAAATCATTACAGAGCAGCTGTGTTGAGTTGGCATTCTCTTCATTAAAGCTCTGATCATTCACACTGCTACTCTGATACTTTGACACTTATAAATTATATGTTTCTTCATTTTGCATGTATTAAATTATGCCCTTTCTCTTTGATAGCCTTTGACTTCATCCAGAAGGCATGCACGAACATTTTCTACTAATGCCTCATCATTTACATTTTACCCGTAGCATTTTGTTCACCACTTTTTGATCATGTGTAGGATGTCTGGAAAGTACACTTTTATGTTTTGTTATGGCTTATATTTCTCCCTTTAGCAGTGTTCAAATTAAATTCAAATTAAACCTTATACGTATGTCAGAGTTAAAGGGACAAATGACATCCATGACGTCACCCATAGTTTTTCTGAAGAGTGGTGATCTGTGGACGTCTCTGGTCGACACCAACTTAGCAGGAGCTGACTCCACCTAAACCCAGGTTAATCCATCAACGGGCAGAACGAACAACACCTGGCTGTTGGTTGGAACATGGCTACTAACCTCAGTTACCACAAGCTAGCTAGCTTAGCTTTAGCTTAGTTAAAATGCTACGGTAGCTAATGTGAATTTATACACTAACGTTACTTTGCATTTGTCATCCACACTTTTCCTGTTGTCTCATGTAACAATTTCAGTTAGCTGGTTTTGCTGAAGTGATGTATAGCAGACAGCTAGTGGTTTGACACCTGCATACACTTTTAATTAAATTTTAACTATTGAGTTACATAAAAATTCACCCATATAGAACCATCATGAATGGGAGACATAGAGACTGTAAACATGTTCATTTCTGTTGTAAAGTTGGACATTTTAACATGGGGTCTAAGGACATTGACTCACATCTTTGGGTCATTCGACGAACTGGACATTTTGACATTTTATGGCCGTGTGGCACAAATTTTTCAGAACTGGAGGTTGCCACTTGTTTGGGTCAGCCATAATATGGCGCAGCTAGTGGAGTGGCAGCTTGGCAGTGCTGTGGGTTGAGGCCCAAACTACTGATCAGTATGCCCTAAGCCTTAACCTTTGAGTCACCACTGCTTATGTTTCTGGCTTTGATAAAATACTTTATAAAGTATTTTCTATGAATTGTGTATTCATAACTTTAAATACTTTGTTTATCTTAATGTATCAGTTTTATGTATTTTTTGTAAGATGTGGTCTCTCATCTACCAACATGTGTGGCTTAGCCACCTGTTCATATGTGTCTTCTTGCTTTAGGGTTGCTTGTTAGCAATATTGACACATTGATCACCTCTGCTGAGCTAATGCAGGTTAATGATGACCTCCCCATTTTCTTGGATCTTTAACATCATTGACATAATGGAAAGTGTTGGGTCAATAACTCATGGTTGGGTGAAAACAGACAGAATTAACACCATTCATATATACATACATACACATACAGTAAGAGGGGGGCGGGGCTCAGGGTACTCATGGCACAAGGCAGGGTCCATCTGAATCGAGTTCCCACCCATTGCAGAGCATAAGCACACACACTTACAAAACCAATCATACACTAAGGGCAATTTGGAAATGGAAATTTGGAATCAGATTACACCGCATGTCTTTGGACTATTGGAGGAAATCAGAATATCTAAAGGAAACCCACCAATCACAGGGATAACCTGCAAACTCCATGCACACATCCACTAGAGGGGTAAGATTGCAACCCCCAACCCTGGATTGAAAGGCAATAGTGTTTACCACTAAGACATTGTGCCACCGGAATTACCACTAGTGCAGGGAAACAAGTACGTTTTGGTATTTTGTCTGGTGTTAGGGTTGTGCAACAGGAAGTTGAAGCGTGGCATATCTTCAAGTATTGTTTCAAGTAACTGTAGCTGTTATTAATCTAACAATCAAATAAGGGAAGTCCTATCAGACTTTTATACTTCATTTTTAAGAATGAAATAGCACTCTGAAGTACTGTATAAGAGGGAAATTTCTTTTTATTTCATTTCAGTGACGTGGAACTGCTGCTATTTATTAAGTGTACTGATAAAAATCCACATATAAGGCTCGCATCTGGAATCATACTAACTTTCTAATGAATAATTGTCTCGTGTACTGGAAAGTGATACGTGAATAAAAGTACAAGCATCTCACCAAAAAATTACTTTGGTAAAAGTTAAAACCACCTTTTAGAATATTACTTGAGTAAAAGTCTTTAAAAATCCCATATTTTCTGTATTAAGTATAAAAAAGTAATTGTCTCATATTAAATTTACTTAAGTATTGGAAGGTAAAGTAAAAAAAAAAAAAAAAGTGAGTAGTTAGAAATTTGATTATGATATAATACTTTATTGTGGCTTCCTTATAGAGAAGCATAATACAATTTTAGTTACAAATTTTCATGTACAGTATGCTAACCTTGGCTAGCCTGGCCATTACATTAGCCAGATATCTGAACAGGTTTATGATTAAAAAAAAGTTATATAACATTGACATTGTTGCTCTAGTGGCATACTTTAACTGATTAACATTCTACGTGTCCCTAAAGCTATGTATGTTCTCTGTTCTGGGTGAAGCAGGAAATGCACTCCAGGGGCTCAGCATCTACCAGGGGTTTGTGCTGATCAACACCATTTGAGTGAAGATGTGAAATGCTTCTCTCTTGTGCAAGGAGGTTATTTTGCAGATCTGCACCATCTGAGTTGGAGAAGAGTAACTGTTTCTTTCCTTATTTGCTGATGTCGTGAACTGTCTCTTTCTCTTCCAACGGCTTGCTGATTTGCGCCACTTACTGTAAGAGGGGCTGGTGAAAGCCATCCGGGTTTCCTCTTTTGACCAGGTCACGTGTCCAGCTGTGTTACACCGCTGAGAGAGATAATGGTAGCAGCAGGCCACCGTTTTACTGGAAGGTGAGAAAACAGATTCATGGCTCCATTTGAGGTGACCTGCCAGTCCCTACGACATAGGGTAGTAATCTTTTTGCTTTCGTATTCCCTCATAAAAAAAAATGTCTTAAGCTGAGCTGTGAGCCATGGATCACTTCTTTCGTGGAAATCACAAGCAGAGCATTCATTTTTGCTCACACAACAGTTACAAATAAACTGATGGAACACGTTCAACACCTGCACAGTAGTAACTGGGGAGACGGTAGGCTTGAACAGAAAGCGCTGATAAGACCAACAGAAGTTTTATTATAACCGGAGTGGGGATAATTTTTGACTCGAAGTTTTTGTATTATGTAACATTACAATGCTATTTATGAGTAACAACTCATTCGCATGGAGTTCTACGGTTGACAGACTGCAAAATCAAAGATTAATAACATGCTTGTAACGTCCAACAAAAAACTTTTTCTTTTTCTATGGAGACATTTGTTTAGCATCTTAAGTATGTTTCATAAAGTTCTCCAGCAAGAGAAATTCACCCTTTTTATCAAAAGACAAGCTGAGGTTTTTGAAAGATCAAGTGGGAGAGAGAGAGAGAGAGAGAGATATGCTGGTGAGGAAATAAATGTTTATAGGAACAAACAGATTACATATAATGTAAGGGATAAAGAATTACTTGGCCCTCGGACACCATAAACCAATAAAACGTACAACATTTAAAATCCATATTCATTCAATAAATGCATCTTATATAGTGGTCACTGCACATACACTGTGTGTTATGATCTGAGGTTGCTTCATTCACTCAGGTCTAGGCTCGGAATTGTTATGCGGCAATAAAATTAAGCTAGCTGATGACCTGTATGTACTGAATGATCAGGTTATCACATCTATGAAGTTTTTCTTTCCTGATGGCTCAGGCATATTCCATTCAAATTGTAAAAGGGCGCTCCTGGGAGGAATCATTTTCACACATGATGTAGCCACCATTGGAAGTCTTTTATCTAAAGATTATTTAAAGTTTTACCAGCAAAAAATTATATATTGATTGAGTCAAAACTACTTTTTGAACTTTTTCCTTCTCATTCTGGCAGCTTTAATAAAATATCTACTCAGGGAAGAATCTTGTGTCATTAAAATTCAAGTCTTCTAGTCTATGCAGTGTGTGAATGTGTTTTGTTGGTGGTGTGAATATGGAGTTTTAAAAGAGAATAACTGATTACACCTCTATTACATAAATACTAAATAATGGACTTTCCGATATATAAAAAGCAAAAATCTAAATCATCTAAGCAATATGTATGTAAGAAAATAATAAAATATACCATAGTGTGCTGTTATTGGAAATAATTCCTGACGGGGTGGTGTGATGTGAGAAGGAGAATTACATTCAATTCCATTTTGACTATTCACTCGTATGCATTTTATCCATTTTTTTTATTTGTTTTGATGTTTTCTTGTGATGTCAAGCTTTTACAAAGTCCTGTGGAGACCCCTTCCATAAATGATAAACATCTATTTTTAGAAAACCTCATCATATTAACTACAAGGGATGTTCAAGTCAAACAGGGCTAAAATTTCTTGGGAATGAATTCATAAAAGTGATTGACATTTGCAGATGTCTTTAAGCACGGTGATGAGCCTCTTAGCTGCAGTAAAGCATTTGAACGATGCAAACTTTTTTTAAAAAGTTTGTACACCAGTGAATAATGGTCCCAGCCGAAATGGCTCAGAGCCCACTGCAGTCGTCCCATGAACATTCGGTGAGTGGAACCTCTGATCCTTAAAAATTGAACTTGGCTGGGAGTTATCCACCACATCCCCCATACAGTCCTGTCCTCGCTCTAAGCCATTCCCACATGTTTGGGTCATTAAAGGAGTTCCTGGGAGGCCAGCGTTTCAGACGTAAAGAAAGAAATATAGAGAAATAAAGGAGGTTTTTACTCTCATAACTGTATTCTGTTATTCTGCACAATCAAAAGTCCCAGTTTGACTTGAACACTCCTCGCACAAACCACTTCCATTTTTTTTGCATCTCATTTTGTAAGATTGTTACAACTTCTTATTTTAAGTTTATGGGCTGTTCAGGATCAGATTTTGTTCTACTATTGTTTTGTTAAATACTATTGTTTTGTTACTATGCGTAGCAACCAAGTTTATTACTAATAGACAGCATTGCATAACATAATTTTTATAGTAATTATTAATGCTAATAATTGATAATTAATGAATAATATTTCTATTATGGGCTTATTATGTTTTATATATAATGTTATAATATTATTATTTTTGTACTGATTTTGTAAGTAGGTAAGGTTACTTCTGGTCATACATTACAGGATCTTATCATGGGTAATGATGTATTTAAATATGTATTTCACATATTTACAATTTACTGACTTTTACCATCATGCTTTGACAATTTTTCACCCTAAAATCTGCCTAAAGTTTTATTATGCTACTTATGCGTGTCTTGTGTATGGTTAGCTAGAAACGCACTATTCCGGGACTCAAGTCGTTGCGTTTTTAGCCCAGTTTAGCACAATATTTATTAACTTTAAATTCCCAGTTTCAGTCTAAACTGCATTTATGTATAATTAAGTTGATTTATAAATAATGATGATGACAATTGAAATAACAATAAAGAAGATTAGAAGAATTTGGTCTCGTCTATTATTGGGTAGAAACCTGGAAGAGGTGGCTTAGTAGTTAGCACTATTGCCTAGCACCTCCCGGGTCCGGGTTCGATTATCGCCTCTGGTCTGTATGCATGGAGTTTGCATGTTGTCCTTGTACTTAATGAGTTTCCCCCAGGTAGTCCGGTTTCCTCCCACAGTCCAAGGACATGTAGATTAGGCTAATTGGCGTTCCCAGATTGCTCACAGTGTGTGAATGTTGACCGAAAGTCCGACCATGGTCGTAAAAATGGTAATCACTATTGACCTCCATGGTCCCTGGTTGGACTACAGAGGTTTCTAGATGGATATGGTCCTAGAGGGTGAAGGCATTACTTTTAAGCGCGGTTTAAAATTTCCAAATGTATATGACTAGTCAGGGATTTATGAGATCAAAGTTTTTTCTTCTACATAATCTTTTAAGGAAGGATATTTTTTCTTTTAAATATTTCTCTCTTTTCATGTTTCTTTTAGCGAAGATATAAAGGAAGATCACAGGATCATTTAAAAATTAATGTGAAAAAATGATGGAGTGTATTAAATGAGCAGCTACAGTATGTTACAAATCCAACATTTTGAACTGTTATTAAAATAATTTTTGCTCATAGTTTTTTTTGCTCATAGTTCGTACAAAGAGACTAAGGCTGAATCTAAGGCTTTTGTTCACCCAGCAGAGTGCACTATTTTATAAGGAATGTGTGTGTGTGTGTGTGTGTGTGTGTGTGTGTGTGTGTGTGTGTGTGTGTGTGTGTGTGTGTGTAGGCTTATCTAGGCCAAGCAGCCGGTCAGTGTTTTTGCAGCACTTTTGGTCAGAGCTGGGGTAAATGACGCGATTAAGAGCCATAAAGCGATGTGATTGGCGTCTTTCCTTCAGGAAAAGCAGCTCTTCACTGTTCGCAGATGGAGTGTGGAGCAGCAGAGACTGAGGAAAACCTAAATGGAAAAGGAAGAAAAGGACAGAACCCAGTGAAGCAGCTCTAAAAGTCTATTGATCTCATGTGTGTAACCTGACATGTCTAATACAGCAGGACTAAACCAGATGTAAGAGCAACCTTGTAAAAGTCCGGTAATCGGATGGAGCACACAGATGGAAGTCCTGAACCGCTTCACAAATGTAATGCACAAGTCGTACGAATGTGTCTGATTGGGAGCTCTGAACCGAGACACTGACCGTGTCAAACATGTTTAAGATGCTTTTTATACGGGTGTTAAGCAAGGTTTCTGCCACAGTGCTTTAGATGTTGACGTTCTGATTGGTCAGAAGGTGGTTGTTCAATTTCTTTATGCTGCAAATACGAGGGTGAGTCAAAAATTACCCGCACTCCGGTTTATTAAAGCTTCTGTTGGCCGCACTTATAAGCCCTTATAAGCACTTTCCGTTCAAGGCTTCTGTATCCCCAGTTACTGCTGTGCAGGTGTGAACGTGTTACATCAGTTCATCTGTAACTGCGATGTGAGCAAAAATGGATGCCCCACGTGTGATTAGCAGGAAAAAAAAAGACTTTTTGAGTATGAAGAAAGTGTTTTGTCACGAAGGAGTGTGTATGTGTTAGTCATCAAGAACGGACCAGATGCCTATCCATGTCCACGGCTGATGACGACATCGCGTCCTCCCCATAGTCCTGATCTCGCTTCATCGGACTTTGACCCGTTTGGTCTCTGAAAGCAGTGAAAAGACTGCGGTGCATTCGTAGCTCACAGCTCCACCTAAAACATTTTTAATGAGGGAATGTGAAATCTTGTTGACAAATGGATAAAGTGTATTGAAAAGCAAAAAGATTACAGCGATACCTCGGAATACGGATTTTAATCCATTCCGGAGACGAGTTCTTAAGGCAAAATTTGCATTGTGAAATGCATTTTCCAATAGAAAATAATTTCAATTATACCAATTTCCAACATTATCTAAATATTTAGAAAAGACATATAAATGAAGTAAAATATGAAATAAATAGACATTAAACCTCACATAACCTATGATTTAACCTTAATTTATGAGCACAGGCTGTTTTAAAAACCATACTAAAAGTGGCTCCCTTTTCTTCTTCCTACCATCTGTGCTAACATTCTTGGGACCCATGGTGCTACACCTTCCCTGGATCTTCCATCAAATGCAAAAAAAATGCAAACTCTCTTTGCTTGGCTTTTCACTGACACAAACAAGTTTTGAACGGCTCCCCGACATATGTGTACTCATATACTGAAAATAGTTTGTACGCCAAGGCAAAAATTCGCAAGGCACAAGGTTCGTATGCTGAGGTACCACTGTATGTCAAAAAATAATGTATTTGTTTTTTACAAAAATAAAATTAATTAAAATAAATGCTACTTCCAGAGTGCGGATCATTTTTGACTCACCCTTGTAAAAAAAAAAGCATGATTGACATGGTGAAGATTTCTGATTAGATGTTTATGGAGCATTTAGGCCGAAGTCTCCAGGGCCAGTGCTTCCTAACAGTAGTTTTATACCTCGGGAAAAGTCTTCAGGGCAGAGGAGGTTACACTTCCTGTCACATGATTATAACGTGAGCGATAACAGGAACTAACTTACAATGTAAATGCAAAATGTTTAAAAGTCATACTATGTCATTCATTAATGAATTTTAAATTGCCATTGTTATCAAATTTCCTTGATGTAAGAGGAATAAGGCACTCTAAGGATGTGGGATTATTACAATATAATCATGTACACTAACTCTCTCATGTCAGGCTTCATCACACTACAACATCATTAATTATTTTCCTATAACAGCACAACTCTTTTGTTCATTACATAATAATATATCACGTGCATGTTTTTTTTTGGAAATACAGTATGGATAAGTTAAACATAAATAAATGATGGAAGGAAGTCAAATGAAATCCAAACCACAAAACTCTAAACTTTTAAACCACCTTTTTTTCTGACTTGAATCTTGAATTGCAGGGTCAATCATTCAGAGGTGCTTTGCTGAAAGCAAAGCATCATGGGGTTTCAAAAAGGTTGCACTTCAGAAAGGTTACACTTCAGCTCCTGTTCTGAATAACACAATAATTCTAGTTTGACAGGACAAAAAAGCAACTGAACTGTTAATGTTTTTGCTGCTTGGTCAAACCTGATACATCAGATGATATAATCCTGTAGTTCAGCCTAAAACACTTGTTTTTTAACCTTGTCAGGGAAAAAAATAAAGTCACCCCCTACATTTTTAAAATTATTAGTGGATGTCTTTAGTTTTGATTACAGTGCTCACTTGCTGTAGAATTATTTTGACAGCCTTATGCAATGTCACAACATCTAATTCCATTCAGATTTGGTCGAGATGTTGTCAGTGATTGGAGAGTCAAACCACTCCATAAAGTCTTTTCTAGCACATTCCAAAGTCTTTCAATAAGCTTAAGGTCAGGACGCTGTGGTGACCAGTTCATGTGTGAAAATGCACCCAGAAGCACTCTTTCACAATTTGAGTCGTGTAACAGTAAAAAGTCTGGACACACCACCTACTGTAATTCCATGTTCCATTTCTTGATTTTTGTATATCAATGCTGAAGGCGTCCAAAATATGCCTTGATCTCCTTTGAACAGTTGATATTGAGATGCATCTGCTGGTAACTCTAATAAATGAACAACTTCTCCTCAGCAGAGGTAAGTTTTGGTTTTGCTTTGCTGGGAAGGTCTTCATGAGAGCCAGTTTCATTATGGTGCTTGATGGGTTTTGCAAATTCACTTGATAATACTGTTCTTGCAAGAACTTTTCCAGGACAGCTGACATTCTGGTTTTGTTGTTACTTAATTACCTAATGCCATATGCATTATTTCATAGTTTTAAAATTAATCCTGTCTTGTTCTATAATGTGGAAAATAAATCACAAACTTGAATCCAAACTTTTGACTGGTATTGTAACGGTGCCATCAGTATATTCAGGTTGTCAGCTGACATTTTATTGCCTCATACAATAAAGTTGCTGAGCCTAGACCTGAGCAACTGAAGCAACCCCAGATCATTTTTCTGATGAGTCTCACTAACACATGGTTTTCTTTTGGTCACACAGGTCTTTAGTCCCAATCCTGTCCCAATCCTGTGAATTATCATTATCAGAGACATACATTCCTGTGTGAAGTGGAAGCAATAATGAATGACCGACCCCTTACCACTGTTACGGACGATCCCACAGATCT
>JAQMYG010000002.1:5523723-5538649 GCA_030014215.1 Clariallabes teugelsi
CAAGTTGTTGTGCGGACTGGATATTCCGCTGTGGCGACCCCTTGCCGGGAGCAGCCGAAAGACCAACAACAACATGTAAGATATTCTCATTATTTTGAATAATTTCTTTTTTTAGCATAGTATTTAAACAAACAAACAAAAAATAGATAATAGATGTGGGTTATGGTAATAAGTCCCAGCTGAGTGGTGTTGTTAAATAATTGTGTGTACAGTTCACACAGACAGATGCATCTCTTCTGCAGGTTGGTGGCAAGTTATCCATCAATCTTCAAGAATCAGGTCTTCCTCTCGATAAATGTTCACGGGGATGACTGCATTGGGCGGTGGGCGTCATTCACGGACCTACAGCCTTCTTTAAAATGTTTGCACCGTTTAAATGTTTTTCTGCGGCTAGGAGTCTCATCACTGTACTGTGCTTGAAGTCTTGTAAATGTCAATCAGTTTTACACCTTCGTTCACCAGAAATTTCATCACAAGTCCTGTGTAAATCCAGATAAACTTTGTATTATATCATTGTCTTATATTATCTTGTCACATTCAACATGTGTACAAAAACATTATCAAGAAAAATAAACCTTAAAAAGAAGTAGGTGAGATTTTTTGTGCATCTGGTGCATGTACTATATGTTCAGGCTAGTACAGGTAGCTTGTTTTAGTAATCTCCTAACATGCTTGTCTAAATCTAAGAACTCAAACAAAACAATCACCAAACAATTCCAAATTGATGCATTTTGTCTAAGTACATTTTGGCTGCACATTGGAAAAAATTGGTAATTGACAACAGGGGTAGTTGCTACACTTCTGCTAGTGTAAATGTAGTGTTAGTCAAGGTGGCGTTCATGGTTCATTATTTATTATAGACTATTATATGGTTTGACTTGATTCTATTTCTAGTTGAATGCAACATTGTTCCTCAATGTAACGGATTAAAGGCTTGAGTCAGCTGTCTTTTGGAGGGCCGGAGAACTGAATAATTTAGCAAGCAATGAGCCTTACCTTAAGCATAGATAAAAATTATGCCACTTTAAAGCATAATTTTTTCTTCTGGTTCAAAGTATCTGTATGGTAGTTAAATGGCTAACTTCTGTTGTGTTTGTGTGTGGATGGATCAGGACAGTGTGGATAAACATCAGATTAATCGCTAGCCAGACACAACACCATCGGATAGACTCGGCAACACCATCTGTCAGCAGTTTTTAAATCTCATTCCCATTGTAGTGTCAGTAATTCAGCATTAAGCTTTCTCTTCACATCCAGATCCATAACACGCTCGCTTAAGATGTGCTTGCAGGTTTGTTTTGGAGTTAGATCAATCGCAAGAACCATAAAGTATCAGTGGAGTTTATGGACTGTCTTGGGCAGTAGCCATATTTCGATTCTTTATGCTGTATGCGATAGAAATTCCACTTGTCTGGAAACGCATATTCCAGTGTGTTTTACACAAAGGTTTTTAGGCTGTAAATGTGAGTAGATTTTCACCTTCACTCCAGATATACACTGAATGACTTCGACTAATGACTGAAATCATCCACCCATACTGTACATCTGCTTCAGTTATCTAATCATGGAGGATTGGAGCCTATCACATGAGGCTTAGGGCACAAGGTGGGTTACACCCTGGACAGGGTGCCAGTCCAACGCAGGGCACATACAGTACATTCATTCACACACTGCGGGCACACCTGGAGGAAACCCACCAAGCACGGGGAGAACATGCAAACTCCATGCACACAGAGACAAGAATCGAGTCTGACCGGGAATCGAACCCGGACCCTGGAGGTGCAAGGTGACAGTGCTAACCACTACAAGCTAAAAGGTCATAATCTCTAAAAGGTTACCTGTGTTTGATTTTCATACAAAAAACATCTCTAAACACAGAAATGTATGCTGAGCACCAGTTCTGCGAGTGGATAGTCCTTGGTAACAAGTACAAGGTTACAATGACTTAAATGAGCACTGTTTACAACCATGATGATTAGAAAAGCATTTCAGTTTGCATAACAGCTCAAACCTTTAGGTGGACCTCATTGGGTTTTACTGTGGTTAGCAAAGCACTAGAGTCTGAAACTGGAACTGGAAAGTTGAGAATTGAAAAAAAATATGATCTATGAACTATGAAGTAGGATTAATTTCAGCTTAAGCTGTGACATGCAGATGGTATGGTACCAGAGCTGGCCCTAGTCTGTTGTAGCCTTAAGTGGGGTTTTGCGTTGGCGCCCCATTCCCCTCTCTCACCCCACCACACCCCACTCACTCACTCCATTTCCGACCTGAGCAATAAGGGGTAGGTTACTGCCAGAAAACCCCATGGAAGGCATCTAGGAAGGCCTGGCATACTATGGTCCGTGAGGTCACGAAGAGTCGGATATGACTTAATGCCTGAACAAACACTGCTGGAACTTTTACATTTTTTCTAACTGAACTGGATTTTAATGTGTATTTATACAACTTCAGGTTTTTAAATAATGCTAATTCTCCCAAACTACAGTATACAGAATGACTCTACAAGCTGATGTGATGGTTCATTTTGATTTTAGAAACATAACATTCTGTTAAAATGTATTAATGCATGACTAAAAAGCACAGTAACAAATTAAAGAGATTATGACAAACAGAGCTGGTGAACCAGGTTGGCATTGGTCGCTATCCTAACATACTAGGGCAGCTGATGAATAAAGTTAGATTTCTTGGGATGTTCCCCCCCCCCCGACTTTCTGCCTAATTTAGTCGTGTCCAGTTCCTCCCCGTCACTAGTGGGCTCACACATTATGCTACTACTACCACTCAGTCAGGAGGGCCGAAGACTATCACGTGTTTCCTCCGAACCATGTGACGTCAGCCGACCGCATCTTGAGCTCACAGACGCCCCTGATTGGCTGTGGAGCCGTAATTAATGTGGGAGCACTAAACAAAAACAAAAAAAAACCTTTTGGTACCCTAGGCAACCACTGTTGTCGCATATGCTCCGGGCTGGCCCTATTCGGGCATCAACATCAGATTGAATCCAGGAATTCAAGCTGCCTCAGTTAAGGTTGGTGGGGGTGGTGTAATGGTGTGGGGAAATGGTTTTTCAACCAAAATGAGCCCCTCAATATCAATTGGTCCCGGTATAAAGTGGCCTGTGGATAAATTTGTATGAAGGCTTTCGCTACACAAGTCACTTTGAATATAAATTAATAGATTTTTCGGCATGTAAAATAAAGCTATGCTGTAATCCTGACCCATAATCGGTTTGTCAGATCTTTGGCCACTCTCCTACATGCACCTGCTTAGCTGCTAGCATATGCGTGTACGTGTGTGTCTACACCTGTCTTTTTTGGCTGTGGTTCCATTCAGTCATGGCTCAAAAAAGATGTGAAAAAAATGTGAAAGTATGAAATTGTCATCAATGTTGCCTGGGTTTTGCAGCATCCGCACAGATCACAGTGCATTAAGCACTCCTTCAGAACCTTTACAGAGGAATTTAGTGTGTGCTGTAAAAATACAGGTATTCGCTTTGTTGTTTATTAGAAATGTGGAGTGAGACGGTGTGTTCAGAAGAAATATGCAATTTTTAGTCCTCACTGTGTGATCTTAAATTTCCCAGTATAACACTTAAGTAAGATGAGAACATTGGGGATAATAAATGGTTAGTGATGTGAGACAGGCTTCTGCTCTGCATGGGCTCCTGATTGTGAGTGTGTGTATGTCTGTGTATGTGTGTGTGTATGTGCGTGAAAGAGCGAAAGAGAGAAAGAGAGAGAGAGAATGAAAATGGATTCATTGGGTCAGTTAGATGTTTCTCTATGGGGAAATAAAATGTTCTCTCAGGCAGAACAACATGCTTTTTTTATTACATAACACTGTTCAAATGCAATACAACGTTTCTGGAACATTCAGTAACATAATTAGTCGAACGCAACAATAAGAGGAGGAACAATATATCCAGTAATTGAATTACGGCAGGTCTCGAAGGTGTTGAACTCCCTAGTTTTATTAACATTTCATTTACTTTAATTTTTTCATCAGACACTTTCATCCAGAGAGACACGTGAACTGTGCAAACAGCTAATGGAAAAGTGATTACCCAATGAATCTGGAACGATTCTTAACCTGAAAGGCCAATCATGTGAAAAGCTCTGGTTGGTAACAAAAATGACAAAAAAATTTCCAAACTTAAGGTGATATTCAGTGTTGAGTTTAGAATGCACCGTGAGGATTTAATACTGAAATTGCTCATAAGTCAGAGCACAAAATTTCTATTATTAAAAACCGATGCTTTTTTTATTTAAAATTTTTTTTTTTTATCACAGTGTTGGCGATGAAACAGAAGTCTGGTAAAAGCATGATGTGACCACTAACCACGATATGCCATGCAGAATTTGTTAAACGTGTAAAAAAAAAAATGATGGAATGGATTTCATGACCTACAGTATATTCAATCCATAAATATCCATCCATTAATTGTCTATACTGCTAAACATGGTGGGCATGAAACCTATACAGGGACCTCAGGCCCTAATGTAGGGCGCCAAACCATAATAAATGCTTTCGATTGTAAAATTTTTATAAAGCAAGTATAAATTTATTTAAAGTACTGTTTTTTGTTCTTCTTCATTGTAACATTTGTCAAGTTTTATTTAACTATAGAAAGCATACTTCAGAGTATTTTTCAGGCCTCTATGCCAGCCTTGGGGAGTCTAGACAGAAAATTCATGTGTCTGAGTCTAAGCACCTTCCTCAAAGCATATGGTCAGTGTATTTTCTTAGACAAAGTAACTGCGGAACGTTATTGCTCCCTGGTCATATCGGTCAGTATGAGTCATAGGCTCTATAACCATGTTTTTTTTTTTTTTTAAGCATATGTCCTTTTTTTTTTACCACTTTTCTATACGGATTGAAAAGCAAAGCAAAACTAAAATGACCATCCTGTTCATTCTCATTCTCTTTCACATCAGTCCTTTACACTCAGCTTGCTCCAATATTGAGAGAATTACAACTCAGCTCTTGCAGTTTAATCGCAGACAAGCATTATTCCAGTGTTTGACTCCAGAGTGTCACGGTACAGCAGACTATTGATTGCGTTATGGTGTTAAATCTATGACATATTTAGTATCCTAAAGCATTACTTCATATTAATTTCACCTGAAGTACACCTATTATTGTGATGTATGTAATACAAAGTACTATGTATCAAATAAAGGACAAAATGCTTGTTTTACAGAGCCCTCAAATCATGTAGGTGAATAACCTTGATCAGAAGAAAAGTTCAGCTTCAAATCCTCCTAAGATTACACAAGAATAGATTATCTGTAGAGTACATCGTCTGCATTGACCTCCAGTTTCGATGAAAGTATTGCAAAAAATTGTTTTTACTATAGTGGTCTGTATAAAAATACATCTTAAAAAAGATTTTTCATTCATTTGTTTATTTATTCATTCCTTCATTTTTAGTTTTAGCATTACCATGGCCAGGGTTGCAGTGAATGGAGAGCTCATCCATCTGGGGACAATCTGAAAACAAAGACAAATCCACAAGAAAGCCATAAGAAGGAAAGACATTTCAAGAATTTCAAGCTCAACCTGGCGGACCCTTGTGTTTGGAGCATGGCGGTGGGGATTTTCCCCATTCAGTCACAAGAGCCCTAATGAGGTCATACGCAGTTAGCTTTGCAGTTCATCCCAAAGGTGCTCAGCAAGGTTGAGGTCAGGTGGAAGAAAACCATGTGTTAATGGACTTCACTTGCCATGCTGGAACAGGTTTGGGTCTCTTTTTTACCAGTGAAGCTTAAATATAATTCCACAGTATATAAAAATATTCTATATAGTTGTGGGCTTCCAAACTTGTGCAAATAGTTTAAAGAAAGAACTGTATACTGTATAGCTATGGTTATTGAGTGTCCACAAACTTCTGGCCATTTACTCTGCTTTTACTTTAAGGAAATAAATAATTGGTGCTTTCAAAAACTCTAACAGGCAATGTCATAAAATTAGAACGTGTGTAGAAATGTGTAGAAACCTATTCCTGGGGTGGATGCACATGGAGTTGTACATGGAAGGTTCTTCCTGAATAGGTATGTCAATGTAACCATTGAATTGTTTGGATACATGGATTGTTCATGTTTTTTTAAGCCAAGTAAGTGAATGCTTTAAAAACTTTATAAAATGGTATGTAATGGATGTAGCTTACTTTTGTGTAGATAACAATGAATAACAATGTAGATAGTAATGCGACTGTAACTAGCTAGCACCGGAAGCGAATGCCAGCTGAAAAGCTCATGAGAGTTCATTGGAAAGAAACACAGAATGAAGTTCTTTCAGTTTGGATCATCTTTGCAAGGGCTGAATTCGACATTTATAGTGCTATACACAGTGACTCAGATATGATGCACTTGAATGATGAAGGAAAAAACAGGCTAAGGTAAAAGTTAGAGTAGTACTCAAGGTTCTTGTGGCAACCCACCTAACCCATTTAACTGTTTAATTACTAATAATTAATGATTAATGTGCATATACATGATAGTCAGTGTGTTGGATGGACAATGGGTATAAATTATTGTGAGAATGTCATTTACAGTCAATTACAAGAGAGTAAACATAACCCTAACTCTCTTCCTAACCCTTGTCTGTTGTACTTTTTTTTAATTTTTTATTATTAATCTTGAGTTGTTCAGAAATTTTGAAGCATGAGAACATGCTGGTCCAGCATTACATCCCTGGGAGCTCAAGCTATAAATACATCTACATCTGTTTTTCTGTGTAAATGCTGAGTTTGAAAAATAAATTCATGTTTCCATATGTACAGTAAGTATGCTTGTAAATGCAAAATTACAGTATCAGAGGAGGTATTTTAACTTTAGAAAGAGTGCACCATGACATCTTATTACTCCTTGAATTTAAGTGGTTCATCAAATAGAACAAAAAAGGTTTAGAACTTAAAACAAACAGATATAAACTTAGTTTCTACCTTAAAACTTTTTTTTTTCCCCCACACAGATTTCTATGGGATCATGACATTGAGACAGGTCTGAACTTTATTATACAGCCAGTTCTTTAAGCTTGTACCAGAGCGAGCCTTCTGGCCTTCATCTTCATTAATATTCTGCTGCCAGAATATTAAACTTTAAAACTAGTCCTGTGTGAAAGTTCGGTTCCAAAACAGACAGCCAGTACTTCAACTGTCACTTCAATATCCCTATGCACAGAGCAAGGTGGAGCTGGCTGGCAAGTAGAAAGCAAGGGGCAAACTTCAGTTCTGAAAAATGAGTTCAGCGTAGGAGTGCCAAAACATTCGAACTTTTCTCGAATGATCACTAGGACTAGGAGCACTGCTGACTCAGGAAGTGAGTCAATTCTCATTGACCCTCACCATGTTAAAATGGCAACTTTACCTTAGAAACAAACTTTCATGCCAAGTGACCAAAAAAAAAAACATAATATAATGCATAATTGTGGCATGGCTGATTTGAGTGACAGGTGCATTGTGGGTGTTAAACCGCTAGATGTATGCTATGCATCACTTTAGTTAACCAGCTAACTGGAATCATCATGGATTACCTTACCACCAGAAATGTAAGAGTTGACATGGGACTATGTATACGGTATGAATGACGGAGTTCAATCATATGCGAAGTAATGTTAGAATATAAATTAATGTTCACCCACGTAGCCCACTTAACATTTTAGCTAAGCTAAACCTAGACTAGCTATTTTCTGGTAACTGAGGAAAGTAGCTGCATTCCAACCAATGACCAGAGTGCTTCAGAATCGCTCTTCTGGAAACCTATGGGTGACATCACAGAGGGTTCGTCCAGTTCTTATAGAGGATATCATCTGTCTCTGTCTACAGTACCATTCGTCCACTGCAGCTGATCCAGAATGCAGCTGTATGTCTTCTTTTCAACCTTCCCAAGTTCTCCCACACCACCCACTTCTCTCCTCCCTGCATTGGCTTTCTGGTTTTCCAGTATTAAATGTAAAACACTGATGCTTGCCTACAAAGCTAAAAACAGCTCAGCACTCATTTAATCCTCAGCTGTAATCACACCATGCACCTCACCATATTCCCTCCAATCCTCCAGGCCGGTCCCACCATCTCTCAGAGCCCGAGGAAGACAAGTTTTCTGTTTTGGCACGTAGAACCACCCTTATATATACAGTGTATACATTAAAATTTCATTACATTTCAAATAAATGATAGGACAATTGGTGTGTCTTTTGCCTTGAATTAAAAATGCATGAATTGTAACAACTTTCTGTGAACATCATTATATACAGTATAGTATGTAATATAACATCAGCATTGTACTGTAGTATGCGCGTTATGCGACCAACTCATGAATAAGCATTTGCAATGGTCGTAAAATATTTCAGGAGCTTCACATCTGAAAATCTTCCCTCTAGCAATTCTTTTGCCAATTGGCCCACAAAGTATATTTCATCTAATGCTGTAGCTAATGCAGAATTGACTGAATTTTATGCATTTTAACCAAACACAAAGCTTCTACAAGACCACTGTTGAGCCTTCGAACCCTTTTTTTCCTGCTTTTATGAAGGCGACCACCCTGCAGAGTCGATCAATTGGTCAACCTGTTTCACTTGAGACTCGAATGTAACTCAGCCACAGGGTAAGGACAACGGTAAAGGCCCAGGTTACAACATTTATCTCTAAATATAAACTACAATTTCAGCCTTGATGTGTGAACAGATGTGTCATGCTAAAAGTGCCCTTACCCTTAAACTGCCCAAGCTTCTCACACATGAGTGCATATTAAAGCTGGAAGTAAAGTACAGTATAAGATGTTTGACAGGATTTATATTTTAAGGTTGACCTCTGGCGAAACTGCTTATGAAAATATTACGAGGTGTAACATTTGTGGCAGGCGAAGATTAAGCTGTCTTGTTTTATTTATGCAGTTACACAGTTTCCACATTGTGCAGTTTCCACAACTGAAGTGGTTGGAGTGGAATAAAACATTCCGGGCTGTTAACACTCAGAAATGGATTAATTTACCATTACAGCAACCTTAGAGCATTTTAAGCTCTTATACCATGGATATTATGTTCAGAAATTACACTTCCTTGCTTTAAGAAAAAAAAAGCAAAAAAAAAAAAAAACACATTATAATATTTTGTTTATAATGTAAAATGTATAGATGTGATATTCTGGTCATTCAATATATTCAGGTCATCAGCTGACTTCATTTTATTGCCACAAAACATTGATAAGCCCAGACCTGACCAGCTGAAGCAACCCCAGATCATAACACACTGCCTCCAGAGGCTTGTACAGTGTGCACTACGCCTGAAGGGTGATTCGTGTCATGGACCTCCCTTCTTACCCTGATGAGCCCATCATATTGGAATAGCGTCAATCTGAAACTTTGAACTATGTTATTTGCACCAAAAGACAAAAAAAAACAAAAACAACAAACAAAGGGTTTTCTTATGGAAACACAATTGTTTACTCCCAATCCGGTGAGTTCTTGTTACATTGTGTGTGTATTTTACAGTAACAATACAGCTTCACCAAGCATTTAAGTGATCTTCAACAGTCATTCATGATATTTTTCTAAGCCATGAAAAATTTCATGGTTCAACCTGGTTCAACATAAGTCCATGGTTCAACATTGTCCTTCCAGATTTTAATTTCGTGCTGGACAGTTCTTAACCCGAATGGTAATAACTTGACTCTTCTAAAATATAATTTACTTTTCATAGATATTTAGAATTGCTGTACTTTTACCATTTAGTCAAATTGCAGGTTATCTTCCCAATCAGGACACCTGCCAATTCCCACCCACCAACCAGCTCTTGCTTTTCATACAACATCTAACAGGTAGGAAGAGTAAATGCTTACATGTTCTTTCTTTGAGATACATGAAGCCGACCAAGCACATTATTATTATTATTATTATTTATTTATTTTTTTTTTCTTCCCCCAACCATTGCTCTTGCTGTGTCACAGGGCAGCATAACACACCAGGAAGAAAAGTCCAATCTACCCTCTATCTCATTCATGAGTCTAAGGTTGGCGAGTGTTGCTGCTATTGACAAGGTTGTGAGAATTTTCCAATAGTGCAATCAACCAAGAGCAAAACCCATTTCACTCCCTTGGCTCCCGGTCACTGACGGCTGTGGCATTGTCAAGACTTAGCCTCATGATCTCAAAAAGAAAAAAAAAGCATATGAGTCCCAGGACTACTGCGCATCTTACATTTTAAAGCAGATATTCCATGAGCTGGCAGCGTCATTATATTATCAGTGAACAAGGCTGTAATAAGCTGCCCCTAGCTACAAGCAGAACCTTTCATAACTTTTCTCATACGAGTTGTTTTTCTCCAACAAATTTGCAGTGATGAGATCTGACTGTGAGACCCAAACACAGCAAACAGGCTGTCTGATGCTGCCTGTTTACTTCGACAAAGCTATCCCCCTTGGCCTGAAATCTTATTATCTGTCCTGATTTTGTAGTCGTGTTTGGAAACGTGTTATAAAAACATCGATGCTGGATGCAACTTCTCTATTTTTATTTTTAAACAGCTGGTTAGCCTAAGCTGCAGTAACTCCAAGGCTTCTCAAGCAGTTCAGCAGGTAGACTTTCACCGTAGTTTATTAACCTGCTTTCTTTTAGAATATAAGAAAAAATGACTTACTGTATATCATGGACACATACAGTGACTGGTCTTGATCCACCGCTCATTTCTTCATATTAAATAAAATACAATTATGTAGATTAAATGAAAGAAATGGAAAAAATGTTTTACCGTGACAGGCTGCAAAGTGCCTAAGGATAACAATTTAAAAACTGGTTGTTTATGCAACAACCTCAGCAGCGACCTCATTTCCCCTCTCGTCTGTTCCAACCATTCAGCGCTCAGCATCACCAGTATACTAATCACCCGCCTGATCA
This sequence comes from Clariallabes teugelsi, assembly GCA_030014215.1. Taxonomy (NCBI): domain Eukaryota; kingdom Metazoa; phylum Chordata; class Actinopteri; order Siluriformes; family Clariidae; genus Clariallabes; species Clariallabes teugelsi. The sequence continues at coordinate 5,534,615 of JAQMYG010000002.1, forward strand.
TCTGTCATCATCTACACCTGTTTCCCACTGGTTCATGCCCTTAAGTTAAACTTTTTTTTATGCTTGAATGATTCATAGATCACTGTGTGGCTTAACAAACAAAACCCATTCCTCTGAAACTGCTCAGGGACAGTGACTCTCTCTGAAAATGAGAGACATAAAAATAAAAAAAGAGTCCTATAGAACGCTTCCACAAGCCTATATTAAAAATACAAAAAAGTCTGGTTCAAAATATGAAGAAATTAGAAGCTGCTCAAGACATTTGTGCACTTCTGTATATTTTTTCAAAATATTCTGTACTCATTCAAGGTCAAAACATACTGCCTATTTAAGAAGCAGTTAAATATTACCCCTAAAGCTGCTAATTGCCCTCATTCAGCAATGTATCACTTTGAATGCTCTCTATTGTCTCCTAAATCACACACATCTGCTGGAAAGAAGACATAATCTTTTCTATGTTAATGTGAAACCCTGTCAGTGATACTCCGTAACTCGCTCAGGTGTTGTCCTGAAATGAATCCACTTTTAATTCTTTTTCTGATGTTTCCCAGAGTGAGTTACTCAATTTCTTTACATGCGCAATTATGTACATAATCACTATAAAAAAATAAATAATAAATAAATAAATAAACGCTACTGTATATAAATCCACTGGTTATGAAATAGATACCAAGCATTATTCTTCTTTAAATTTCCTTGGATACTGATTTTCCAGTCCGTAAGGGGTCCAAGCACTGATGGTCCCAAAGCTGTAAAATGGACATCTAGGGCAACCCAGAGAACCCAGAAATAAAAAATCTGTCAAAATTCTTGCAAGGACAGTTTTGTCAAGTGCATTTGCAAAATCCATCAAGCACCATAATGAAACTGGATCTCATGATGACCTTTTACATTTTTTACATGTAATTTGTTTACACTTACCAATGTCAATAACATTATCTTACTAGCATTACAAATGTAGTGTTTAAACAGACACAGACACATGGACATGAGGCGAGGACTTACAGGAAATGGGGGTAATTTTATTTAGAAAAAGGATTTTTAATGCGGAGAAAGCCGGCAGATCGGCAGACACCTGGGGTAGGGAGCCTATGGAGTGAGCGAGGATGTTTTTTTTTTTTTTTTTTAGTAAACATATATAGGGCTTAGGATTGTACACTGCAGAGTCACATATTATTCTTTTTAGCACAAAATAGGCAATATAATGAACTAAATTTTAGTTCATTATAAGAAGTCCCTCCTTCTTCCATAACATGCACTTAAATAGCACTAGAAGATACAACTGGAAACAGGAAGTTAGCAAGGGTACAACTGAATAATGTTCAAAATGTTCAAAATCAAGTGTGTCTGGACTTATCCATACTCGGCCTGTATGTTCCGTACTGTAGGTTTTCTTTCCAACAAACCATGAGCCCCAGCTGTTTTTAGTCAGGAGATTTTGTTCTTTAATTAACAAGCAGGTGCAACTCGTGCTTCATTGGAATGAAAACCTCCAGCTACCGTGAGACACCTTAAGACTCAACACACGAGTCATTGAGAACATTTTGAAATGCCTAGTGGTATTATGACCTACAGAAAGATGGGAATAAATACAATGGTCACCACTGGCCTCCACGGTCCCTTGTTGGACTGAAGAGGTTGTTCCTAGATGGAGGGATGATTGCTCATACAGTAAATAGAAGTTCTGAAGTAGTACATGGATATAACTCACAAAAGAATGTTTTCTTAGCCAATATGAACTCATCATATGAAGTCCCATGGGCCTGGACCTGCTTGTTTTTGTCATATTTGTGCTCTGGTTCATTAGTCTTGTCTTAGCTGCTTTGTGTCTCCTTTTCATGGATGATAACAAGATCTCATGGCCAATAGTCACAGCACGTTGGACGTCATGGTTATGAATAATAATGAAGCCCAATAAAACTCTGAGTCACACATTCTGGCTGACAGCTGGCTGGATTATGCAGAGGTCAAACAAATATGCAGGTATTTGAAATGGCTTAGTGTGTATGAAACAACAGTCTTGTTCTGCATTGCTGCAGCATATGAGCTGGCAATTCAGACGCAACAACACAAGGGTCATTTTACTTTTAGGTGGTAAACAAGAAAGTAATCGATGGAACTTAAGGCACACGTGGACTCGGTTTATCGTCCAAATATTCTGAGTGAAACTACACAATGAATAAAACTTCACAGAGATGGCATTTTAAATAGAATATAAAAGATGTTTTAAAATTTAAATATGTGGTCTACATTTTGAAAGCGATACTTGATGCATAAAAAAGTCACATCCAAGTCTGTTTGATTTTCTGTGAGAGAGAGAGAGAGAGAGAGAGAGAGGTGCTTTGAAAGAGACTAAAATCAAACTTATGTATAATTAACATGCTGTAAAAGGCTTATAGTGCAGATCAGTTCAAATGTGCTCATTGCTAATCAAAAGAATTAAGCAGTAATATGTTTTTTTCAATTTTTTATGGAGAGCTATACAGTGCAGACTGTGCAAAAGTCTTGAGCAACCCCTCAATTCTTCATATTTAATCTATCCAGACCTCTGTAGTTCAACTAGGGACCGTGAAGGCCAATGGTGTCCATTTCCCTCTGGTCAACATTCACACACTACGAGTCATTTGGGGATGCTGTGGGTGGACACACCTAGCACTGAGAGAACATGCGAACTCCATGCACACAGACCCCGAGGCGGAAATCGAATCCGGATCCTGGAGGTGCAAGGCGACAGTGCTAACCAGTAAGCCACCGTGCTGTCTTCATATTAGATTAAATCACATTCAATGATGTAATGTTTTACTGTAAATGGCTACACAGTGCCTAAAGATACAATTTATAAATTGGTTGTTTATGTAACAACCTCAGCAGCAATCTCATTTCCCTTTCTCGTCTTCATGCTGAGTCTGCCATCCAAAAATAAATGTGGCAAAGTATGAAAAAGAAATGATTTAAATCTGAGTAATGAAAGGTGTACGGATTTTGTTGCATTTTAATAACATGCTGTTATTAGTCTTTTTGACAAGTGCTAATCCCCTACTGTTGAAGTCAAGCAATTATCGTAACGTGATACAATTTTATTTACAATTTTATACAGCAGTCTATTCACTTCTGCTGTGTGCATCTTCCATCGTTTTGTCCAACATTTGAATGCCTCCACCCTCCTTTTAAGTGTGATGTCATATCTGTTTGCTATGAAGAATACAGTAGCTCCATTTTCAGTTTTTCCGTTAAATTATTTTAAAATGTTGGATCGAACAATGATATATTAATACATAGCGTGCTACTGTAGTATACACTATCCATGTATGCATATCAACAAAAGTTATTCCATAACCAATGAGCTTCCACCGGTTGAGATTTGGGTTTAAGAGAAGAGTTTAGATATTAGATTGGATTTGATTTGATTACAGATACCTGTTGATGATAAATACATGTACATGTAATAAATAAGAAATAACTCATGTCAAATAAATTCAAATCAACTCAGTTATTCATATTCTGGGCTTGGAGGTTGTGGTTACCATATTGCAATCAGAATGCAAATTCCCACCTTTACTTCCACGCTGGAGGCCAGATTTCTATTTGAAGGAAAGATGTGGATGGATGGAGTGAAAAAAGGGGATACCTGCCTTCTAGAGTCTCAAGTGGAAGAGAAACCAACAAAAGTAAATATTAACTACAACATAGCACTGCTGAACTCTCAAAAATTATTTTTCTCTCTCTCTCTCTCTCTCTCTCTCTCCCCAAACTCTGTAAGCAGATATTTATGTTGCATTTTTTAAATGAGTCTCCAGTGTCAGGGCTTGTTATACAGAGAATTATGTTGTACAGTATATACAGTACATATATTGTATACTGATTAGCTGTAACTTTAAAACCATAAACATTAAGATTGCTCTTGTGCCAGTGGAACAACTCTGTCCCCTCTGGTCATGTTTGGTACCATGGCATTGGCAGCAGATTTGTTGGATACAATGGTTTGCAGGATGGGGTTTGTTAGACTGGATCAGACTTCTTGGCCAAAGCATCCCA
>JAQMYG010000002.1:5566250-5582103 GCA_030014215.1 Clariallabes teugelsi
CACACACACACACACACACACACACACACACACACACACACACACACACACACACACACACACACACACACACTATGCACCCCCTGGCAAAGTCTTCCCAAAGATCTCAGAGACTGACATGAGAAAGTTTATCAAAAGAACCTACTGACTAGCCTGACTGGTCTTCCACAGCCCTTTTATCCATGTTCAGGGCTGGTGAGTTAGTTCAGGCCTTCCCTGCACACAGTGGAGCTGTCCAAGGTGCTTCATGCCCACTGTGTTTGCCTTTTCTTATTTGAGCGCAGAGCTGTCCAGCTGAGAGATCATCAGGGACCATCATGTGTGTTGTGTTTATCTGTGTTTATAATCATGCCAAAGTCAGCTGGTAAGCGAATCGAAACGTGGTGGACCCTTTAAATAATTCATCAGTAATTTTTTTGTTTACTTTGTTAGTGCGGAACTTCACTTTTATTCTCAGTTTTTTTTTGCTTATCTAAAAAACAATAAAACATGGATGCTGGAAATGTTATTTATTAGCTTGTGTATTCATCCTGACTGATGTACAGTACGATCTGTTGCTAATGTAATAGCCCAAAAATAACTTGTAAAGATGACTAGTTGTCTACTTAAAAACAACAACAACAAAAAAAACTGGTTGAAGAGTAAAAATGGCAAGTACTGTACAAACATACTTCTAAATTGTGCAAGACAGTGCTGAGTAGTGCTTTGCGACATAAGTCAGTTTGAGCTATAAATCTGATCAGAAATGGCCGGGAAGGAAAGGAAATGTATTAAGTAGCAGAGGTAGAGGTAGAGGTAGAGGTAGGGATCAGAAAAAAATAAAATAAGGCAGCACATCTAAAGGCAGTGTTCTGCCTCACTGCTTGGATGAGAGCACCAAAAATGGATTTGGTGTACTGGAATTAGAGAGAGAGAGAGAGAGATAGAGAGAGAGAGAGAGGGGAAAAATAAATTGAAAAATATATATATTATCCTTAATAAAGCAACAAATCTATTTCGATGTCTCTGATAGTAAATTAGAGTCTTATTACAGAATCCTTCACATAAAAATAAAACTCTTGATATTACATTATGTAGAGAATTTGCCAAACAGTTTTTATTATAAGAATAATAACCTACAGTATTATAAAGTGTATTTAGATACAGCTTGCAGCTGACACTATGTACATCATAGTTAAATGATTAAAGACAATTAGTGATGACATTTTAAATATGAGCCAAAACTGGCAGTGAGTTGGAGGGGTGGAGCTCGCACTTATTAACAATTCAATTACTAATTGTTCATCAAGCATATAATAAAAAGTACACATGAAATGTTGATCTTTATAGCGACTGTCTGTCTGTCTGTCTGTCTGTCATTATTAATGTGATTAATTGTGAAAATCCTGTTGATATTGAATCTGATATTCTGCCTCATCTGCATCCGCGAGTTGTTTGGTTGTTGCAGAGCTCCAGCTGTTCCATAAAGAACAGGCAACAGACTGTAATGTACTTTACAAATTATTTATTTATCTTTTGTAAAAATCCATTTATTTAAGTATTAAGTTAGCATGTGCTTCCATAATTCACTATGACAATGCCAGCTGCCTTCAGTTTAATCAAGGCTTTCAAATCACATTCGAACAGCTCCCAGATCAAAAAAATAAGGGAGATATTATGCCTGAGCAGTTAAATAAATTACCAGGTATAATTCGCTCGAGTATTCTTCAATTCATCACACTTGGATTCACTTAATGTGAAAAATATCATTTTGTTTAAAAAAAATAAAATAAAATTGCAGTCTTGCAGAGTCTCATTTTGGTGCAATTATACGTGTGATTCTCAGTAGTAGAGTCCTGTGAATATGTATTGGCAATTCTTTTTAAGGATTAAAGAAGAAAAAAAGAGTAGAGAAGAGAAAACAACGATGCTAATAACAATAATTGAGTCTAATCAGTAAGTCATTTGTGATGATACACAGTGGTGTAGTGCAGGATATATGCAGGTATACAGTACAGTGAATAACTACATATACTTCAGTCAGCACTGCTTGCACTCACTTCTCCTTCCACTTTGATTTTTTTATGGAGTTATATTACTTTCAAAAGTTGCATGTGTAAAAAAAAAGCACATTGCATATTCATTTGTTTTGCTCAATTGTTTGTCTTCAAGTTGGATTTTGACAGGTAGGAGGCGGGGACATCTCCTTTGGGCCCTCTGACCCCCTGTTTGGCAGACACAACATGGAGAAGTAGACAAATAACAAGTGTGACAGCATTGTGTGGTGTGACTTTCTACAATATCTTTTGGGAAATTAAAATAAGGTGGCACGGTGGTTTAGTGGTTAACACTGTCGCCATGCACCTCTGGGTTTGATTCTCGCCTCTGTACGCATGAAGTTTGCATGTTTTCGCTGTGCTTGGTGGGTTTCCTCCCACAGTCCAAAGACATGCAGATTAGGCTAATTGCCATTTTTTTTGGCCATATTGCTTGTAGTGTGTGAAAGAGCATGTGAGTGTGTATATGTGCAATGGATTGACACCCTGTCCAGGGTAAACTCTGCCTCCTGCCCTAAGTCTCCTAGGATAGACCTTCTCCGCCACCCTGTATACAGGATAAAGCGGTATAGATGATGAGACAATGAGAAATTAAATTAATCAAATGAACAGGGAAGATTAAGTAAATTCTCTCTCTTTTTCATACTCTATACCACTTATCCTGTTTGGGGTCATGGGAGGCCTGGAGCCTATTCCAGGGGACTTTGGACACTAGGCGGGGTACACCATGGATGGAGTGCCAACCCCACACATTCTCTGACACACTACTGGCAATTCGGAAATGTCAATTAGCCTAATCTGCATGTCTTTGGAATCCAGAGCACCCAGAGGTAACCAGTCAAGCATTCAGACCCGAGGCGGGAATCGATCCCCGACCCCGGAGGTGTCGAGGCCACTGTGCCGCCTAAAGCAAACTACAGTATAGCTTCCAGATCACTAACAACCTCAACATGCTACATCAGTGCTGATCGCTAGCAGCAGCTCAGGTGGTCATGGATACTGGCCCTTTCTAGTGTGAACTAAATATGCAAGAGTAGTCTTATTCTTTATAACTCTATCTGAGAGCATCTTTATACTCTCACTGTTACAGTAATAACGCAATGCATTTTTCCTTATTTGCTGGATGAGCCAATTACAAAAAAAGGGGATAAATTGACAGTATATCCACTTCACCAGGCACCACTATACCACTAATTATACTATACTGTACATATCACACTTCCGTTGTAAATTGCTTTTGGGTAAAAGTTGATATCTTAGGAAGATGGGCGAAAACATAATGCAATCACAAAGCTTCCAGAAAGTAAAAATACACATAGTTAACAATACATATAAGTTTAAAACTGTCTCCTACACTAATGTGAGCTCTATGAGCAGTGACAGCACAGAGTTTCCACATTTAGACCCATCAAACACATTACAATCTTCCACTATCACTGCGAGTCGCTGCATTATTGGATCAAATTCACCTCATCCATCCATTCCGCTCCAACCTTGTCCGAGGTTTGATATAAATATATATATATATATATATTTTTTCTATCACACACATTTTCATGTTCAACAGAATTTTTTTAAGGCCAGACAATCTCAAGTGATTTACATTTTCACCAGGGAGAGTTTTTGCAGCCGATTTAATTAAAAGTAGCTGAAGGTCAGTGACATTTAAAACGTATTTCATGGTGCGAGTGGAACTTAAGTGGAACCCTCATTTTCATCCTGTGCATGAAGGTCAGGAAGGAATCAAACCCAGTGCCAAGTGGAATAATAACTTGGATCCATCAAATGTCAAATGAAATAAGTCATTTTAGATAAAAGAATCAGCCAAATGTAAAATCCTTTCGAAATATGTTTTAACTTATTAAAAAATAAAAAAAATTTGGTAAGGGAAATCGGATTAGGGTATGGATGATGTTCGTACATCTGAAATACACGTTCAACATTCAACAAAGTGTCCCACACAAAGAATATGCATCATTTTTCCCCCCTTACTTTCAGGACTTTTTTTATTTTTGAGTGTTTTCCTGAAACATGGCAACCCTAATTAATAATATTTGCTCTCCTTTGTTGTATCAACTGCAGTTGAGCAAAGGTTCTTCTACAGTAAATCTACTCTGAACAAGCTGCTAAAATACACTTTTTTTTTTAATATATGGAAATGAGGAATGGCTATTTTAAGATGAGACAGTTTTCTGTAAATTTATTCACTTCTAATGAAAATGACATAGATAAAATTCACTATACACTTTAAAATAAAACTGCCAGCACCTTCCCCCTCTTAAATACTCTTCCAGTCCCAAGGTGCCAGTTTTTTAAAATTATTATTCCTAATGATTTTATATTTTCAAACATACATGTAAAAAAAAAATGTCATCCACAGGCAAGGTGTTCCTCAAAGGTGGTGCATGTTTTAGATCTATAGTACTTTGCCCTACATACACTAATCAGCCATAAAATTAAAACAACTGCCTTATACTTCATACCGTGTGTCTCACTTTGTGCCATGTCAAGCCATGGACTCCACTACCACTGTGAAGGTGTGCTGTGGTATCTGGCACTAAGCCGTCAGTAGCTGATCCTTTAAGTCCTGCAAGGTGTAGGGGAGGACCTCCATAGATCAGATTTCACATCCCACAGACGCTCAATTGAATTGAAATCTGAATCATTTGAGTCAACATTTGAGTCGACACCTCAAACTCGCTATTGCATTCTTGAACAGTTTTTAACAGCATTTATTCTGCTGAAAGAGGCCACTGCCATCAGGGAATAACATTTCCATTAAGTAGTGTACGTGGCCAGCAGCAATGCTTTAGTAGGTGGTACATGTCAAAGTAACATCACATCTACAGTACAGTAGGTTTCTCAGCAGAACGTTCCCCAGAGCATCACACTGCTTTCACCAGCTTCATATAAAGCATCCTGGTGCCATCTCTTCCCCAGGTAAGTGACACACACACACACACACACACACACACACACACACACACACACACACACACACACACACACACACACACAGAGCAAACCATGCCATCTTCTTCCACTGCTCCATAGTCCAGTTCCCGTTGTAGATAGTTTCAGTGAAGGACACGGGTCACAGCATGCACAATCTGACCTTTATGCAGTTACGCAGCCGCATACACAGTACGCTGTGACGCATTGTGTGTTCTGAGACCGTTCTATCAGAGCCAGCATTACCTTCTGTGGGATTGGACTAGATGGGCAAGCCTTCACTAACCGTGCACATGAGTAAGCTTTGATCCTGTTGCTTGTCCTTCTTTGGACCACTTTGGGTATATAACACCCCTGCACAAGACCTGATGTTTCCGGGATGCTTTGCCCCAGTCATCTAGCAAATGCAATTTGGCCCTTGTTAGAGTTGTTTAGATCCTTAAGCTTGCCCATTTTTCCTGCTTTCAACACATCAACTTTGAGGACTGATTGTTTTTACTTTGAGGACTGATTATTACCTACAGTATTATTTAGTGTTCCGTAGGAAATAAAAACAATTACTGACTTATTACATATTACCTCTAGAGAAACAGGATAAATTAATTATTATTATTTTGTTATAATCGCCTTGGAAGACAGTTGGAAGATACATTTGTATCTAAAATATACAGTAAATATAGACCACCTGCGTAATATTAAGTAGATCCACACAGTACAGCCTTCACTCCCCACGTGCATCAGTGAGCCTTGGCCGTGTCTAGTCATTAAATTAAATATATATACTGAACTTCTCACAGTAAAGTGCAGTTCTCATTATAATGGCATTGGAAATGAATGGGATACATTAGGCAGCAAGTCAGCATTTTGTCCCTGATTTGGGCAAATGTGTGATAGTTAGAAGACTGGATCAGAGTGACTCCTGTCAGCTCTTGTGGAATGTTTCTGGTCTGCACTGGCAAGGAGCTACCAAAAGTGGTCCAAGGAAGGAAATCCAGTTAACCATTTACAGGTCATAGGTGGCCAAGGCTCACTGATGCACATATGGAGCAAAGGCTGGTATAAATTGTTTATCTTTGTGTCAAGATTTCTTAAAATTGCCATGCCATCTCTCTGGGAGGCTTTTCTCATCACTGCTATTCATTAGGCTGTACAAAAATCTAAAACAACGGCCCTATATGCCCTTTTCTTTACCTACTATAGAGCCCTGTGAGTCAAAACAAACAAGTTTGGAAACTTGTGCCTTCAGGATAAGAGGCAGTAGAGTGTGACATTTGTGACATTCTCCAGTAGTGAGTGAGAGAGAGAGAGAGAGAGAGAGAGAGAGAGAGAGAGATACTGTTCAGATCCTGAGTTGAAACCGACCGGGGCTAATGATCGAGGTCAAACGCTGCAGGGAGAATGAAGACCTCTGCACTCAATCTTCTACTTCTGTCCAGCTTTAACTCTGGAGCACAAAAAAAAAAAAAAAACCCATCTGCCATCTGTCCATGTGTGTTCCTGATTTCGAATTCAAGCAGTAATCATATTCATATTGTGCTACCTATTAAAAATCCACAGAGACCAATAATTGATCATTAGATAGCTCTCAGAAAAATATTCCCAGGATAAAAGAACGTGGAATCTGATGGGCCGGCAAGCTTTAATTAAACCTGAATGCCCTCTGATGGTTTCTGACAAGCGCTGTTATCAGTCGTCCGTTCGGATGATTTAGAAAGTGACTCTGGCCAACATCTGCATGCATTATCTGTGATGATATGCTCCATCGATTGGCTGATAATATCCGTCCATTAATCCAAGACCGCGAGCTGCTTAGCTCAGCTTTTTAATGCGCGCCGCTGTGTCACCGAGTGTCCGTTTCCTCAAAAGGGATTAAGCTAATTAAAGCCGGGCTCATCGTCATCATCTCTAAACAAAGATACCTCGTCCATCCCAGTGTCACATGACAGTATGATGGAACACATTAATAACATCAACCTGCATGCTACAGTACTATGTGTTTTGCCGACAGCTATATTCTAACACTACTGAAAGTCATTCATCACTATGTTCTCTCTTTCTCTCACCGCAGAAAACATGTCATTTTTTTGTTCTATTATGATTTTCTTCTTACGCATCCATTATTAATGCACATCATGTCTACCATTCTTCATTCCTGGAACTGGCCCGGAGAGCTGAGTGCCTGTGATTCAGACCTACATGACAGAACCTGCCATAAGTTGAAATTTCATTACAGAAAGCTCCTGGCATCAGTTCAGTTAGCAAACATATTCTTTTTAACAGGTAGTGGAAATCTAGTATGACCTTAGTAAAAATGTTTTTTTCCCCCCACTCTCAATAGACACATCATTTCCCGAGTGTCCAGACCATCACCTTTAAATTCGAAACCTTGCCTTTACGCCCAGGGATGGAAAGTAAAGTTAAATTTAGTTTTTTGTTGAAACAGTCCTTATTTGAGCTACTATAGATTTCACCAGTCGGCTTATTCTCTTCTATTCTATCTTTCTTTTCAGCATCAAATTGTTTCAGCCTTCAGACACTCTGTTTAAAGGTGTTTATTTATTTGAAGTGTAGTTACATATTAACAGATGTGGACGGTACCAAGTTCATTACCATACTTAAGTAGAGTTTTCACCTAAATGTACATTACATAAGTAAGTCCAAGAACTAAATAGACACCCATAAAATGTATGTGCTAAAACTTGTTACAATAATTTGTTCTGATTGGATGGGAGGCATTCCATGGGTGCTGATATAGAGCATAACAGCACTGGGATTATTTGACTACAGTCAGGCTCATAAATGTATTTTTTTGGTCTTTGGCCTCTATGCACAATTACATTAAAATTTGAAATTAAAACACCCAGGATGTGACTGAAGTCATGATGTTCAGTTTTCATTCAAGGGGTTTAAAAATAGTATGGCATTAACCCTTCAGGAATTACAGCCATTTTCTTACACACACACACACACACACACACACACACATTTATTTATTTATTTTCTTTCTTTCTTTCTTTCTTTATTATTATTATTATTATTATTGTTTTATTTACTTTTGGGGGCATAAATAATGGAACACATGGCAGACAAGCAGTTGCATGGCTAGATGTATCGTGTTCCCTCGTTCCCTCTATGACTAATTAAGCAGATAAAAGACCTGCCGGTGGTTCTGAGTGTAACATTTGCACTTGGTAGCTGTTCATCAAACTCTCAATGTGACATGTTCATGCAAGTGAAGGAGGCCATCATTAGGCTAAAATATTAATAATAAAAATAACTAACTAATAATAAAAAATATACCCATCAGAGAGATATCATAAACATTGGGAGTGACTATTGCAACAGTTTGGAACATTATTTAAAAGTAACTGATTAAACCAAACTTTCCAGAATTGTACCAGAATGATGAAAAGAGAAAGCACGGAGAAGGAAGGAACAGCTCATGACACAAATCATACCATATCATCTGTCGAACATGGTGGAGACAGTGTTATGGCATAAGCGTGTACGGCTGCCATTAGAACCGGGTCACCGGTGTTTATTGATGGCCTGACCTCTGATAAAAGTAGTGTAAATGGTTATACTCTCCGCTCTGTGTATTTCAGAAGGCTCAGGTTGACCAGGTCATGACTCCATTACTCTTTTACAGGCTTTTACAACCAAGCTATAATTCTGGTTCAGATTCCTATCTGTTCGTCCTTGGGACAGTCCAATCTCAGAATGACCAAAAATCCATCTTGTTTAAAAATCAGAAATTCCTTTTGTGAAATTTAAAAGTAACTTTGGAATTGTCGCTTCTAAGCATGTTTAAAGATGCATACTGTAACTAGGAGAAGTCATTATAAAGGTGACTAATTTTGGTGCAAACATTTTATAATACTGTAAAACTATGAAGGTGTATTTACTTTTTTGAAAGCCTGTGTATATCATCCATGATAAATATTCTATTTCAATGCTATTCTATCTGTTTTTTTTTTTTTTGATAAACAAGAACTAATGACATGTTACTTGTTATTAAATACATTAATATTGATTCTGTATTTACACCACCTACCCGTTGTGTCATCCTTAATGATCTCATTCAAATTGCTGCACAATTAAGATGAATAAACAAACCCAAGCAGTGAAACCGAACAATTTGCGATCTTATGCTCGGCATCGACGCGAAAATGAGTTTGCTCACTTGTCAAATAAAAGACAAAATGTGGCAGAAACTCAATCACCTTAAAGAATGGCAGTTGTAAAGCCAGTTATTTTCTGCAGTTATTAACGAGCATGTCTTGGAATAATGAACAGATCTGGCACGTTGCCTAAAGCTGTTTATTACAAACTTCACTGTTAAACATGAGATCCACAGATCTCATATATCAAAGTAAAACATGTCACGTCAAAGAAAAAAAACGTGGAACGTTCCGATTAATCAGCCATAAAATACATCATCTCGGACATGTTTACTGTGTGTTTACAAGAATCAATCATTTATAGTTTTTACAATAAACAAAAAAACCCAACAAAAACCCAACCCCACTTTACATTCACATTTATGATACATTTACAGTTTATTTATATCTGCAGATATTTTAAACGAAATTGACTCACAAATGACGCAGAATACAATCCAAGAGTTAAGATGTTAGGCGAACTAATTCATCATTGACTTCTAGAAGGTTGTAGGAGATGCAAAGAGATTATACACGAGACATGGAACAAATATTAATCTATAGAAATGCTAGGCTGATAACTTAAAATATAACTGAAATGTAATACAATGGTGAAGGTGTAATATCAGTAATAGCAGGAAACATGGCAGAGATTTGCCCCAACAGATAACCATAAAGAGAAGGTATAGTACAGTACACACACAAGTGTACACAAGTAATTTATAGTTTTCATACTACAGTATTTTCCATGGCCTATATCAATATACCAAGTTTCCCATCTAACCTGGTGTACTGTAGATTAAAAGTTTGGCCGAGGCAACACATTTTAAAATAAACAGCTTTTTATTTTATTTTTTTTAATTCAATGGGCATCGTTTCTTTTCTTTTTTTTTACATGTAAACCTTAGTATGTCTAGAATAGTTTCCTTTTACTTCCATGAAAAGGTTACACCTTAGGCACAATTACAAATTTAACATAATATAATAATAATAATAATAATAATAATAATAATATCTACACCAATCAGCCATAACTGTACAATATCCTAAACATCTGGTGACATGACAGGTTCATGGCCACCACCAAAAAAGTCAAGCTTGTCTGCTCCAATCCCACAGAAAAGCCAATGTAGCACAAACTGCTGAAAAGACATCAATATTGGCCATGACAGAAAGGCACCAGAACCCCCAATGCATCACAACCCACTGCACACAGGGCCTCGACCCGGTCTCCAAACTCCCAATCTGATCGAGCAACCATGGCATGCATCAGACAAAACGTCCCACAACAAACGCTCCACCCTACAGTACCTAAAGGACACGCTGCCAGCGCTCTGTGTCAGACACCACAGCGCTCCCCCAGTGGTCATGTGGAGTCATGCCCCATCTATAAATACAGTTTGGGTGAAAATTAACAAGGCAATGCTTCATGGCTATAAAACTTGTATCACTGGAGTTAAGATGAAAACAGTCTCTAAATAGATGAAAGTAAAGAAAATTCATATTTCCCGTGTTGGTAGTACAGGCGTTGAGAGGCAGCACATGCAACAAGAACAAAGATGTTCAGTAGCGAGCTAGGAACCCTTTTACGAAGTGTGAAATTTCATTGTTCTCGTGCGGAGATGGTGGCGTACAGTGAAAAGGAGGAATACAACACTACGTCCAGAGACAATAAAAATCGTCATGCAAAGCTGATGATCACAGGCTCGGTGAATGTTCCAAAAAGAAGTGGCGCATGCTTCCGTTGAAATTTAAAGATTTGCTTTCATTTTCTATGTAATAAAGTACATGTGCAATTTGTCTAAATAAATTTGCATTAGAAATATAGACTTTAGCCCCAGAGTAGTGCAGTGTTAAAGTGCTTGCCCTATCATCCGAAGATCGCTAGTTTGATTCCCGGGTGATGCTGTAGCCTCCCGTAGCTGGGGGCCGAGAGAAAGCTGATTGGCTGAGCTCTCTCAGCAGGGAGGGGTGAAAGGCACTTAGCGGTTTCATATCAAGCATGGCTTAACAGACAAATGGGCGTCTCAAGCAGAAGGCGTAGATTGCGCTGTCCTCCGAGTGTGTTATGCCGCCCCAACAGTGCGTGAGCGAGCAGTTCGAAAAAAGATGCGCTCCTCTGGTGTCACATGGTTTGGAGGTGAAACACATGATAGTCTTCAGCCCTAGTGGCCTTAATGTGGGAGGCCTCTAGTGACGAGTGGGAATTGGATACGACTAAATTAAGGAGAAAATCTGGGGAACATTTACCCCCCCCCCCCCAAAAAAAAAAAAATCTTTTTTTATTATAATTTAATCATTGTCAAATATACCAAAAAAATTTGTCAACCTATTAAAAAACTTGTCATTCTTTTTTTAAAAAATCCATTTCTAGGTGTTGATTAGGTAAGTAATAACACATGACAGAGTGCGTGAGTATATGTGGTTATGTGCGGTGGTGTGATATGACACAGTGTGAAGCAGAGGGCTCTTATGGCCCTCAAGTGGATTATTTTTGTATAAGTGCACAGTCTGGAGTGAGTCATTCCATTTACACTACAGCTATTCACCAGTGATTAAGAGTGCAACGTCGAGTTCATTAATGATCGGCACATTGTGCATTTTAATGGTTTAAAGGTCACAAATTACACTCCTTTTTAAACATATTTGCTTTTTGAAAAAGTTTCGCAAGGTATCCAAAATATGTGTGCTATGTTTCAATATGTTTCAGCACAGAGCCTGCTTGATTTTGTTTTTGTTTCACTCTTTTTCCAAACATGCTGTTGCAGGCGCTGAAGCTTTACATGAAGTGCTCCTGAACAGCCCTGTGAGGAAGTGCTTTTTCTCAACCAATCAGAAAGCAGGGACTGGCAATGTCCATATTTCCCACCCATTTTAAGGCTTTTGCCATTTCAGAAGAAAACATGTAATACTGTTAATTCATCATGACGCTTTTAGTGATTTCCTGGGTATTGCTGGCTCAGTGGTAGATTTCTCGCTCGCCATGTGTTCGATTCCCAGTCAATGCCCAAACCACAGCCACTGGATGCAGTCAGGGGTGGCTCAGTGGTTAAGGCATTGGACTATGGATTGGAAGGTTCTGAATTCAAATCCCAACACCACCATTGTTGGGTCCTTGATCAAGGCCCTTAAACGCACAATTGCTCAGATAAAAAAAAAAAAGATAAACTGTAAGTCGCTTTGGATAAGGGTGTCTGCCAAATGCTCAAATGTTAAGTGTAAATGGATTCAGTACTGGTCCCAAGCCCGGAAAAAACAAGAGTTGCATCAAGAAGGGCATCCGACTGTTTCAAGTTGTTGTGCGGCTTGGATGGTCTGCTGTGGTGAACCTTCGATGGGAACAGCTGAAAGACTAACAACATTTTAGCAATTAACTGCTAATGGCTAACCTAGCCGCTCATAAGAGCTAAAGATTTAGCCATTAGTAGTCACTAAATGCCATCCTAGCCTTATTTACCGTAGCACTTCATGATGGTGCACAGAGAACTGAATCGGATGAAATTAGTTAGTTAGAATCGGATGCAGCTCTAGTTAGCAGAACTGGGCGGAGCATTGAGACAGGGGAGGGTCTGTTGATATATGATGTCACAATAGGGGGCCAATACATAAATGGAAAAAGAGCAATCAGAATGAAGACATGAGAATGTCTACACATTACTATAGTACAATGTGAATTTTGCATAATAAGTCCCATTCACAGTTAGGTTTCATGTTGTTGATCAACCGTGATATTTTGTCAATGATGAACATTAATTAACATCGCTCTCTCTCTCTCTCTCTCTCTCTCTTTCTCTCTCAAAAGCCACGAGATTTGTAAAAATTCTAAATTCCTTCCTGAAGACTTTTCCATGGAAGGAAACTAGGAAAGTGCAAAGTTGCAACTGTGACAGTTACAAAGTGCTGACACCAACACTACAACTCCTTCCATACAGTAAATGCGTAATCAACTAGTCCTAACCAAAACTGCTCATCACACTTTCATATAAACCTATCGATCACTTTACAGCCAGAGCAACTGTATGAATTGTGCTGTTAAATAAAAAATAATACACATTTTCTGACTAATCAGATCTGAGAAGATAACTGAATTATGTTTGCAGCATCAACAGTGTAATAACTGATATGGAGAGGCTTTCTTTCAAGAGGTATTTCTGAAAACTTTTATGGACAGACTGTGTCAGATGCTGTCAGAGCTGTTTCACCATGAGACAGTCTTCAGGAATTTGCAAGGATTTGCAGTTTTGTGGTAACAAGCTGTATTTTTTTTTTGTCTTATTAACTTTTACCGAGTGTCAGAGAGAGAGAGAGAGAAGTTGTTTGCAGCTGCTATAAAGTGATAACAGGAAATTGTCTTGAGGATTTTCCATAACATTTAAGGTAACTATAAATGGATGAAAAGTAGGACAAGTTCATGCATGAATTAAAACTTGTAAGGAATTAAAGACTTGCTGTTATAAGAAGATATTCAAGACTGAGTTGTAAGGGCACATCATAGACCTGTCCTAAGTAATTTAATCGTTGCATAATTCCACAGTTGCCTTGCACCTCCAGGGTCCGGGTTCGATTCCCGGCTCTGTGTGCATGGAGTTTGCATGTTCTCCCCGTGTTTGGTGGGTTTCCTCCGGGTACTCCGGTTTCCTCCCATGGTCCAAAGACATGTAGGTTAGGTTGATTAGCATTCCCAAATTGCCCGTAGTGTGTGAATGAGTGTTTGAGTGTGTGTGTGCCCTGCGATAGATTGGCACCATGTCCAGGGTGTACTCCCCTCATGCTCTAAGCCTCCTGGGATAGGCTCCAGGTCCCTGCGACCCTGAAAACAGGATAAAGTGGTAGAGAAGATGAGAGTGAGTGAGTGAGTAATTCCTTTTCACTTGTATCACAAGTACGAGGGGCGTTCAAGTCAAACCAGGTCATCTGATAATTTTTTTGGGAATGAAAGCAAAATATTGATTGACATTTACAGAAGACTTCAAGTACAGCACGGTGATGAAATTCTTAGCTTCAGTAAAACTTTTGAATATTGCAAATGATTTAAAGAGAACCATTCGTCTCAGGATGCCGATCCCAGCTGAGGTGGCTCGGAGCTCACTACAGGTGTTCCCATGAACATTCAGGGAGTAAAGCATCTGATCCTTGATAACGAACGGTTAACTTTTTACCAATGTGCAGAAAAGACGCATCTGTCTATGGGAGCTGTCCACACAGTCATTCACCAACACCACTTACACATTTCAGGGACTCAGGAAGCCAAATCCCTATACAGTCCTGACCTCGTTCCACATCTTTGTGCCATGAGACGAGTTCCTGGGAGGCCAGTGTTTTAGAGAAAAATGACAAAATGTTCAACCTTGATGTATCCATGCACTAGTAAAACACTGGGATAAGTTCATTAGTGTAGCAGGAGATTATATAGAGAAATAAAAGGGGTTTTTACTCTCATAACCGTGTTCTGTTATTTTGCACAATCAAAAATCCATGTTTGACTTGAACATCCTCGATTTTAGCTGCAGTGTTGGTGCTGTGCTGAAACGTCCCTTATCGAACCTGAGACCTAGAGCTCTGTTGAATGATTACAGTTGCTCTAGCAGGTTATCTGACAGACAGTATGGAGTTGTAAAATCTCATTCTACTCCCTAGATCCTTCTTCATTTATCCCTGTCAGCAGGGGCGATCAATAACCTTGGCCTCTCTTTATCATTGTCATCTTCCCTTGGCATATATGTCTTTCTTTCATTCTATCTCTCTCTCTCACTCTCTCTCTTTCTCTCACTTTCTTTTTTTCCCCCTTTGATGTGATTGATGATCTGTGTGTCTGGAAAGGGAATTAAGATGTCCACCATCCAAGAGATTCCAGCAAGATAACACTTTAGAAATCAAAAAGATAAAAATTGGAAAAAAAAAAAAAAAAAGTTGTACAAATGCCAATGACCTGAATCTCATTTTGGTAAAATGTAGAATTAACTATGTTTCCATATTTTGGATCCTGAGATCTCCTGGGGTTTGAATCAGTTGGTCGGCACCCCATAGAGGGTGTACCCCGGGGATAGGCTCCAGGCTCTCCACAACCCTACACTGGTTGAATGGATGAATATTCAAAGCATTCACTGTTTGAAATTTGGAAATTTTCTTATTTTTCTTTTCTTTTTCCCCATTTGGTCATCTTCCAGTTCTCACTCTCACTATCATACATCAGCAAACAAAAAGGGAGGGTGATGGATTGCTTTCTCTGTGGCATATCAACCACATCTTTTCATACCACTGCTGCATCACATCCTGCTCCATCAGGTGCAAGGGCGACCTTACTGATTGGAAGGTTGGGGGTTCGAGCCCCAGCACTGCCAAGCTGCTACTGTTGGGGCCTTTAGTCAGGCCCTTAACGCTATCTGCTCAAAGGTACAGTATATGAGACTTATTATATGAGATCTTATTCTTAATCACAAAAAGTGCATTACACATTACACTTCCACATACTATACATAAATTTACGATTGACTCCTGTTGTTGTGAATGACAGAGGAAGGAGAATACTTAAAAGTACTCTTAGTAGCTTAGAAGCACGGCCAATTATGTTCACTGGGGTAGCAGCAACAGATGGATCGTTGGGATTTGAATTCTGTTGCATCAATGTGGAGATTAGTGATGCGCGGGTCGGGTATTTTTCCAACCCGCGGGTCCCGCTTTTATGAAATTATTTGGCCCGCCCCA
>JAQMYG010000002.1:5657512-5670038 GCA_030014215.1 Clariallabes teugelsi
TAAAGAAGTCTTTTTAAACCCTAGTATCTATACTTCTACTCAAGTAATGAATGTGAATACTTTTGACACCACTGGTCGATATCCATCAGATGTTATATAGCACGTCACTATACTATGGTGGGGCACTGTCAACAAAAAAGTGAATCTGAGACTTGAGTACCAAGAGGCTGTGGAAAGAGTTTGGAGAAGGAGGCTGATGATGCTGTAATTTGTAATTTGTAAAATTATTTATATATATATATATATATATTTTTTTTTTTTTTTTTTTTTTATTAATTTATTTATTTATTTTTTTACCATTTTAATGTTTCTCATTATTTTAATTCAAATTCAACCAATGCAACTGCAGGGTGGGTCATCAATTGCAACAAAACTGAGGGAGATGAAGTTACAACAGTTTGTAAAATAATAAAAAAACATGTACACTGGTACAACCAAAACAATTTTGACATGAAATGTTGGCATTAGTGCTTTCTGACACCCTTGTGACTTAAAGAAACAATGCACAAAATATTTTTAGACTTTGAAATCTTGTAATACCTCGTGCTTTATTTGAAGAAACAGTAAAGTGGAAATCTCATTTTGCTGTCAAAATGTTCATATTAACTTGACTACAAAGTTCACAATAAGCTAGCTAGATTTCTTGTATCTAAAAGAACAGAATTCCAAGCTCCAACTTCCTACATTAATGTCATATTTGTGAATAAATGTCAGCATATAAATAAATGAATAAATAAATAAACAAATAAACAAGTGCATATGTAGAGGTTTGCTGCTGATGAGTGATGGATGAGTATTATCATTCAAAACGCTTACTTTTGTTTCTCTGTGTATCTGCTTCAGCAGCACACTTATTCAGATTGATGAAGCCATCGTGTGGTCCCACTTCACTTATAAACTGAGCTCACACAAACAGTCTGGAGCTTAATTCAAACTTCAGGCAACTTCAAAATATTTGATATGTGGGTTTGCTCTTTGGAATGAATCACACCCCGAGTGGATATGGAGGTTGGTCCGAAAAAAATCGATGTCAATTTCAGCACTGGAGTAAAAACTCAGACTAATATAAGATATAATAACAATAGAATAGGGACATTAATCTTATTTTTTTGTGTGTACTTTTTTTATCCACATATCTCACAGACGCTCACATTTTATGGGTCTAAATTACTCCACTTTTCCAGTCTATTGTACCATCTGAAAAAAAGAAAATTGGGGAACAAATAGAGAGGAAAGACAGATATGAGAGAAAAGAAAAGGACCATTTAAGATCGGGGAAGGATTGCAGGGTGTTTTTATCCCCCCCTTTTCTTTTTTTTTTTTTTTAGCTCTGTTACTGGCGTATTCAGTCGTGCTCGGCTGTTTGAACACAGCTAGTCCAGAATATAAAGGCTAATAATGGAGTCATTTGAGCAAAGAAATGGAGACTGCTTTTTATCTGCGTCACAACAAAAAAGTAACCCATGAACAACTGTTTAACGGTCTCTGCATGTTAGGAGGGGAAAAAAAATTCCCAATCCAGAAATTCATTAAGTAATTAAAAACAAATACTATATAATAACATAATGTAATACAATATAATTACATGGTCTTATACATGGAATAAAACTTGTATCAGGGTTCGCTGTTATATAAAAATAAGTACTATGCTATATCAGATATGAAGTTCAAAAAGTAAGACAGTAATTTGTCATATTTATAAATAAATAAATAAATAAATAAATAAATAAATAAACGCCAACCAGGAAACAAGTTACTTCTTGTTATTACTTATGTTATTGCAGTGATAAACTGCTGAGAGAGTGATTTTATAACCTGAGAAATGAGAAAGTCTGCCATTGACTCCAGGACAGTAAAGCAAGCATTACAGATTATGGCAAAACCCTCCCATCCCATCACAAACATTTTGAAAAACTATCTTCTAGTAAGAAGCTGAGGTCTGAGGCTGAGGTACTGTACTGTGCAAAAGTCTGGAGTCCCCATCATTTCTTTATATTAATATTTCTTTAAATAATGTAAATTGAATAAATGAAATGGGAACAGATGTTTTACTGCAGAAGCCCTGAAAAATAAAATCTGAAAATGGGTTGTTTATGTAACTACATCAGCAGCGACCTCATTTCCCCTCTTGTTTGTTCCAACCACTTAGCATTCAGCATCATCAGTAAACTAATCACTGGCCTGATCATCTGTCATCATCTGCACCTGTTTATCACTGGTTCATGGCTTAAGTTAGATTTTATATTTTTTCTAATGCTCAAATGATTTATAGGTCTCTATGGCTTAACAAACAAAACCAAACAGAGGAAGCCTGGAGAAGTATTCCTCAAGACTACATTAAAAATATAAGAAAGTCTGCCGCCAAAATATGAACAAATAAGAAAACTCAAGACTTTTGCACAGTACTGTGCCTTTTTGCACAGTGCCTGAAAAATAAAATCTGAAAATGGGCTGTTTATGTAACTTTTTAATGAAACAAATTCAGAATCATATCAGGTGTATTGCCATTGCCATATATGTTTTCGGTGTGTGTGTGTGTGTGTGTATATATACACTACCGTTCAAAAGTTATATATATATATATATATATATATATACCTGATCTGATTCTGAAATAAATTCAGAGTTATATGTACTGTATCAAAAAAAATTTTTTTTTTTTAAATTAAAGGAGTAAATTCCTATGTCCTGGATATTCTATTGATATTAATTACTGATTTACTTACTTTGACAAAGCACTGCTTTCATAAATTTTAAACATCTCCATACATAAAACTTCATTATAATGCCTATTATAAATTTTCTTTCACAAATAACAAAACATTTTTAATTAAATATAAGTCCGGGGTTACTTCTATTATACAAGTTCCTGTCTTGTTATTGTAAAAATGATATTTTAGAAAAAATCTTCATATATAGGCCTACTGTATGTTTTTTCTATAGATGAAACTGCTCCCTTTAAAGGGTTGCCACAGCACAACATCTGATCTGCATGGCCTTAATTTTATGCCTTGAGACTGGCTGGGATTCGGGCCCAGGCCTGTTGCATGGCAGGTGAGAAGCCTACTGTGAGCCACTAATGCCCCAACAAGCTTTCTATAAAAAACCTGAGATTTTCCTACTGAAATCTTGTCAGAGCTGCTGTTACTGAAAATTAATCACCACCTTCTGACAATCAGAATCTGGATGTACAGTAAATAGTGCTAAGGTATAAATAACACTTAATCTAGTTTAATAAAAATGTTTCTTCCCTCTAGACATCAGAAGTAGAAAATAGAAGAAAACTATTTAATTGCTTATTTTCATAAATTTCAGCCTTATAAAAGGCAGGCAGGGGTAGTTTTATGGTTAAGCTGCTGGACTACTGATCGGAAAGTTCCAGGTTCAAATCCCAACACCACCAAGTTGCCACTGTTGGGCCCTTAACCATCAATGGCTCAGATGTATAATGAGATGAAAATGTAAGTCACTCTGGATAAGGGTGTCAGCAAAATGTGTTTACGAAACCTATCTGCTTTATTTCAAACACTTATTTGGCTAATTATTTAAACGGTATTGTAATGACTTTCTTTATAATCACTGTGAGATGGATAATGTCCATTGAACTGGGACATCTTTCTCTAGGAATATAAGACATGTCTAACATTAGGGAAGTGAGAACCAGTGAACATATTTGTCATGTTCTTCTAGTGTGGAGAAACTTCTACCAAATTTAATGAGATGCTTTTGGAGAGAATGATGAAGTGCACTAATAGGGGTGTAGGGAATTCTTCATTATGAACTCTAGCAAGTCGCGGTTGCACTGCAACATTTCTGGCATTTTACTCATGTAAACTTGACAGCTTTTTTTTTTTTTTTTTTTGCTCTGAGAGCTCTGCTTTAGGAATGAACTATTACTGTAGGCAAGAGTCCAGGCAATATGTGTGTTTTTAAATGATAAATGGATCTAGTAATAAATTGGGGCTTGCAAAATGTAGCCTCAATACTGATATACAGTAATTAAGTGCAAAATATGTGGGTCATTCTGGGAAAACCTTATACAAATTTTAGACATTTTCAATAATAAAGTATATAGTAAAAAAAAAAAAAAAAAACAGACCACCAAACATGTATTATGGATGTAACAAGCATATAACAGTCAGCCCTCCATATCTGTCAGTTCCTGGACCCCCAAGCTGATACCAAAATCTGAGGATGCTCAAATATTTTATATAAAATGGTATACATAGTGTTCGCATATTACCTACTGTGTGCATGTCCTCCTGTAGAATTTTAATAATTTCTAGATTATTTCTGCTTATAATACCTAATCTGGTGCCTCAGTGGTAGCTCAGTGGTTAAGGCATTGGACTACGGTTCGGAAGATCCCAGGTTCAAACCCCATAACCACCAAGTTGCCACTGTTGGGCCCTTGAGCAAGGCCCTTAACCCTCAACTGCGTATGTGTAATGACATAAAAATGTAAGTCGCTCTGGATAAGAGCATCTGCTAAATGTAAATGCCAAATAAATAGCTTTTATACTGTAAATCAAGTTTTTAGAGCTTTCTGATTTTTTTTTAGCGGTGATGATGAAATTGCAGATTTGACTTCAATAAACACTGAAAAAAAAAAAAATAAATTAGCAAGATGCAAGCAACATGAGCATTAACAAGCACATTGTGCTAACACCCTTAAGACACTAGACAACTAAGCTGTACGTCTTAATCGTTTATGTAATGTAATCGATCTTCCGTTGGTCAGTTCAGTTAATAGAATCAATGGATCAATTTTCTAAATTGATTCTCTAATGTTAAATGGTCTAAAACTGATAAATTCCTTTATAAAATACTGTATATACCACAATTTTATCAGGAGATATAAACCACTGGCATCTTCAAATATTAGATTTTTTAAAAGTATTGCTTTTTTTTTCAATTTTGAGTTCATGCGTGGTTGGTACATTACCACCACCTACTAGACTGGAGTTTGGATTGGAAAATTATAACTTTGGCATGATATTTAAACAATCTACAATACAAGTTATACTAAATTTACGCACCATACTTAACACTTACAGTATGCCACTTCAACATACAAAACACAAAACTAGGATAATGTTTGGACCCATTTTCACAACAGTTCACTTTCGAGCTGCATTTTGTCAATCACACTAAAAGAGAGGGAAATTCATGCTAAAAAAAAAAAAAGAGAGAGAGAAATGCTTTTCAAACACTTAACAGAATTGACAACTTTGGCCATGAGACATTATGGAGAAGCTCAACAGGGATTCATTTCATTACAAGAATACGGATGGCTTTGAAAATGTATCCCGTAGCTGAGGGCTTGTGATCCAGCCACCTCTGCACTTCTGTGTGAGAGGGCTTGAGTTTGCTCTTTTACTTCAGCTCATAATAAATACAGAACGATGAGAGATGCTTGTAACATTCCTGTTAAATTAATCTGCTTCACTAAGTGAAAATTTGTGTGCATTTACGTGTGTGTATTTTTCACATAGTCTCAGCAGGTGATTAACATGGGGTGCATCAGGGATGTAATTTAGGATAATTTGGTTTTCTGCCCCTGTTTTAAATGCTTTTGCAAAACCCATCAAGCACCATGATGAAACTGTCTCTCATGAAGACCTTTCCAGGAAAGCAAGACCAAAACCTACCTCTGCTGCAGAAGAGAAGTTAATTTAAAGTTACCAGCCTCAGAAATCACCAATTAACCAATTAACTTCAGCATTGTTCAGGAAAGACCATGGGATTAGAAACTGTGTACAGATTTGACTGGTAGTGTGCAGTATTTGCTCCCTTTCCAACCTTGATTTTTTTTCTCTTTTTCCTGAAAAAAATATGCAGTTTGAAGAATTTAATTTAATGTTACAAAGCACTGACACTGGAGTCTCCTTCAATAAATTTGAAATAACCTTCTTCCTATAGAGAGCTTCATCATATTATTTCTATAATATATTATATCTATAATATAGTTCTATATTATTTTTTATAAGTTTTTTTCTTTTTTTAATAACATGGCATGTCAGAAAACATACTGTAGGAAGCCTAACCTTACCTCAAATTTCTAATTTTAATAAAATGCTTCTTCTTTTCTTGTTTCTAAGAGATGAAACACTTCACGAAAGGCAGACCCACTTTACAGCAAATAAAAAATGTTATATTCTGATTAAACACTTTGTTCGTGCAAACACACATCTTATCTGATTAGTGTCCATGCAAACAGACTGAAGGAACATTGTGTATGTAAACGTGGCTAGAGATTACATTATTCCTGTCCTATTTTTTTTTCCAGATAACTTCTGCATAGGCATTCAACAGCTTGATGTATTTGCTGAGCCATTTGGACTAATGCACTGAAGTTTAGTTAGGTAAATCTGTAATCCTCATCCAATAGACTGGCAAAGAAAGCACAGAGTGTGAGCAATGAACTTGGAATTTAAACTACGTGAGAATTAATTAACTGTGAAAACAAGAAGCAATGGATTATGGAGAACCTGGTTTCAAAACTATGGTTAGAAATTGCACTTGTTACTAATAGATGTAGCTGTTGTTGTAGTACAGTAGCTCCACGTCATAAGGGAAATGATGAAGAAATGGTTTACTGTAGCCCTTTAACAGGTGGCTCAACCACACACTGACACAAGTATATACACATTTATCATTGTAGTCATCAATGTGATGAATTTATCTTCAACATTTCTGTTTATCTTAAGAGGTTTTAATGAGGGCTCTTGACAGAATATGTCTGCTCGAACGCTACTCCTCATTTAGGAAGTTACTGAAAAAGCTGTTTAAGGAGTAAGGTTTCCACTGATTTTCTTAACAAACAGGAAACTTTGGGAGAAAAAAAAACAGTGGCACCTGGAGGGCATTAATCTCCGAATGTCCCTATAGAGGCCCCTTAGAGTCCAAGTTTTCACATGTAGAAGTATCCACGTCTGTGGCATTTCATCTTATTTCCTTGCATGTAGGGGAACCCTACAGGGCACTGCATCACATACCCCTCACTGGAAAGGCACCCTGGAGTGCACTTCATCGTGTTTTCTAACATGCAGAAGCACCCTGGTGGGCATTTCATCATACAAGAACCTTCAACACTGCATCCTGTATAATCCATGAGCAGTCTGGAGGACTCAAACTAGGCAATGGTCACAAACCAAATGGTCAATGGGTTAAATTTTTGTGTGATTTTTTTTTTCTAAAATACATAAAGCAGAGTGTCCAGCTTTTCATTGCATTTTTTTTTTTTTTTAAATAAAGTGACCAACTTACTGTATGAAAGGTTAAAGTCTTGTTCGGTCTACTGTATGTGTGTATGAGGAAATTGAGAAGTTGTATAATTCTCACCAATTTCTATAGAAAGAAAATTAACAGTTTGACAGCAAAATGAGATAAATCAACTTTTCCAACTGATGTTTTTGTCATTTTGGAACATTATTGTCCAAATTCAGACTATACAGTATATTCTTCTTTTAGAAGCTTAAAACTTTCACTAGCAATGGTTTTGCTGCCTTTGGGAGCCAGTATACATGTCAATATTTAATAAATGACATATTTATGAAAGTATGCTAAGCAAACAGATAATGCTACAATGCTGCAACACTGATGTGTGATCAATTTGTGTACATGAGACACGAGGTTATGTCTGCTATGCCATGTTCTCTAATCAGGATTTTTTGAACTCTGCTATAACCTTATGGGACCAAAGATATACTGTATACTGTATGCATTTGGTTGATACCTGATCAGACCTGAGCTTTGTGAATCTAAAACCAATTCTAATTGAAACTGATAGGAAAAAAAAAGAAATTGCTATTGTTTTTAATGTTTTCCATGATATTCAGCAATCACTGCAATGAAAGATACATAGCAGAAAACAATTAGTGGCTGATTTATACAGACTTATCCACACTGATGTACCCGAAACAAATTAATGTATAATTTTACAATGCACATTTTTTCGGCTTGTAAAACGTCTTGCTGCTTCTTCTGAAGAAAAAAAAAAAAAACAACTTAAAACTTCTAAAATGGAGATCTCATTTTGCATTCAAACAACAACAAACACAAGAGATTCCAATGTTGTTGTTTTGTTTTAGTTTTTTCTCCAAAAACTTTTAGGAACCAGTTGAGAAAAAAAAAAAAAAGTATTCCGTATAATTCACAAGCAGGTACAACCACCTTTAGCAACAATAACTTGATGATAATATTTTCTGCCAGAGTTTATCATTCTCTCACATCATTTTGAAGATGTTTGCAGGCATTAATTTATTCACAGCTCTCTTAAGATCCCACTACAGAATCCCAACTGGGTTCAGGTCTGGACTTTGACTTGTCCATTTTTGTTTTCTTTAGGCATTAAGTTTTGATTTGCTGGTGTATTTGGGATTATAGCCCTGGTGCATGAACGATTTTCAGCCTAGCTTACAGTATGTTTTGGGCAGATGGACTTCTTAGGAACGCAAGTTTCCCAGGTCCTGTGGCTGCAAAACAAACCCCTTCCTCCACCATGGTTAACAATTGGTATAGGGTGTTCATGGCACTTTGCTGTGTTAGGGTTTTTCTATTAATTCACTGTGCATGATGTATTATTACCATCTTAGTGTCATCAGTCAAGGGACATTGTTTAAGAACTGGTTTGTTCAAATGCCTTTTTACAAGCTAAATTTATACTCCATATTCTATTTGGAAAGAAGAACCTTTTTCATAGTCATGCTTCAATGAAAGCCGTATTTAATTGCTCTTTTTCTGAACGTGCTGGAAAGATTTGCCTTTTAAAGCTGCCAATTTGTAAACAATCCTTCTTGGTATAAAATTTCAAGTCATTGGGAGATGGCCTTATAACCCTTTCAAGTTTGTTTACTGGCAAGAGTTGCTTCTCTGAAGACATGGATGGAATAATTTTTTCTAAGCATAATGTAAACCCACACCTAATTTCTACAGAAAAACAAACTGCAGTACTAAATGGTCTGCTTCTCTAATAAGTTGTCACACTTCTTAATGACTAGCAAATCTTGTGCATTTCATCACCTGAAACCCAGATGTTTAATCTTAATAATTGTAGAAGTAAGAAGGGTGTACTTATTTTTTCTCACTTGATTCTGAGAGTTGGTTTACTTTTCGGGAATAAAAAAATTATTACATGATGAAATCTCTTTTTTGTTAACTAAGAAGTGTTTAAAATGTTTAGACTTTTTTGCAGATCACTGTAAATGCACAAACAATTCTCTCTTCATTCATTTGTAGATATAAAAAATAAATGCATAGTACTGTTACATTTTGCTACAAAGGTATTTCTACTTTTATCCTAAACTTACAACTTAACCATTTAGTAGATTTAGGTAACTTCTAAGTTAAATGGGGAAATCTGAAATGTATTATTTTTATTATTTGCTACATAAGTGTTTCTCTATACATCCATCTAGGAATCTCTGTAGTCCAACTAGGGACCATGGAGGCCAACGGTGACCTTGTATTTATTTGCATTATATGACCAGGGTAGGACCTCCGGTCAAAATTGACACGTGCATTCACACACTATGGGAAGTTAGCCTAATCTGCATGCCTTCGGATGGTGGGAGGAAACCAGAGAACCCAAAGGAAACCCACCAAGCACAGGAAGAAAATCCAAACTCCACACAGGACCTGGAGGTGCAAGGCCACCATGCCACCATACTGTAGGTGTTTCTACATTTACTTTAAACTGACAACTCAACCATTTGGTAGATTTAAGGAACATCTAAGCTAAATGGTAAATTTGAAATGTATTATTATTATTATTATTATTATTATTGTTAGTGCACAAGTATTCTATTTTCTGTGTTTAACTAATATACAGCATTTGAGAAGGCTATCTCTATCTAGGAAGTACTTAATTGAGATTTAGTACTGACCTTCGTGACCTCTGTTATGTCTGTTTTGACTGATGTGAAAGGTGACAACAACTGTAAAGGTTATGATGAAAAGATGTACGAGGCCAACATGATTTTCTAACCGAAATGGGCCATTGACTTTTCCCTTAAGTAGAGAATTGCATGCAACAGCCATAACTGAAGTACAAAAAAACAGAATACATTCCAGAAACCTAAAATGTGTCCATTTGGCAATGTATGATGTCATTATGTTGAAGCAGTAAACAAAATAGTGCCATCTAATTTTTTTGAGAGACAGAGAGAGAGAGAGAGAGAGAGAGAGAGAGAGAACTATATGAAAACAGAGGCTCAATTAATATTGACATTGACCCAAGATGTATTGTAATGTAACGTTTTTCCCACAGCTAATCGCATCATCTGTCTTTTTTGTTTGTTTCTCCAAAATAAGTCTGGTATTCAGAATTATTATCTATCAGTTTGTCTTGGGTAATATTTATGCTAACTAACATTTGAGAGATAATGTCAGTCTGATTTGGCTAATATTTTGCCATGTTCCTTAGCTCTTTAATGAATGGGGTAGACACATGTCTAAGGGGCAGGATTTCCTCAGACAGAAAACTTTTTTTTCCTTTGGGGGAAAAAACAGGGGTACCTAGAGGGCATTAACCTCCGAAAGTGCCTCTCTATTAACCTTTTAATATTTGCACCCTAGAGGGCAAGATTCATCTCATTTTCTTGCACGTAGGCAAACTCAACAGTCCACTGCATCACTCCTTTTTTTCACTGGACGGACCCCTACTATCATGGTTTCTAGCATGTATGGAAACTCTAAAGGCAATCATATATTCGTTACTAGAAGGGTTACTAATCCTAACCCTAGGATGGCCACTCTACTGGCATGCACTGGGACAATGCATCTTGGCTTCTTCACTGTAAGTGCACTTTAGAGGGCACTTTGTCAAGTTTTATCTATTATAAAACCACCCTGATGGTTATTTATTTACAGTATGCAATTACACTGCAATTTATATTCAATTAATTCTACATTTACTTCCAAATTGTAAGTAAACACTTTGACTTAAATTTACAATCATCAGCCATAAAATTAACACATTAACATTGATTGCCAATTATAAAACAGTAAACTGTTGAGAGAATCATGGGCACCCAATGCTCACTCATGACCACGGCCAAAGGTCAGCCCACCCAGCCTGATCCTACAGGAAAGCCAGTGTAGCGCAGATTGCGTGAAAAAAACAGTAATGGAAAGGCACCAGAACACAGCCTGCCACGCATGGGGCCCAGCAGGCAAAGAGCCCAAGACGACCGTCCAGCAAACCTCCCAGACCAATGGAGACCAATGGTGACCACTGTATTTATTCCTATTTTTCTGACCCTGGTAGGACCTCCTACCACATTCACACATGCATTCACACAGCACAGGCAATTTGGTAACACCAATTAGCCTAATCTGTATTTCTTTGGACTTTGGGAGGAAACCCAACAAGCACTGGGAGAACATCCAACTCCATGCACACAGACCCCAAGGCGAGAATCAAACCTGGACCCTGGAGGTGCAAGGCGACAGTGCTAACCTCTAAGACACCATGCTGCCAAAGATATTTACCAAAGCATTTTAGGATATTTAGAAGAATGATTGCACTATAAGATGAGTAAAGAACTTCAGTACTTTTACCACCTCTGACGTAGCCGTTTATAAAAATATAAGGCTGAGTGTTAAGATATTTGTTCTTACAATAGCTTCATACTCTCATTAAATACTAGGAACATTCTAGTACTGTACCGCTGTGTACAGTACCATGTAGTCTGGAATATGAGGTACAGTACAGTACAATGCAACCCAGCTTTTATTGTCTAAGCCATGGGTGTGCAGAATTCTGGACATTTCTAAGAACTAAAATGCGAAACTTCTAATTATTTCGTCTAAAGGTTACCTTTAAAAAAAACTTTATACAGTATGTTCAGCTTTATTTCATTATAGTTATTTTAACACTGTAGTTATTCTAACCTCTATGTGCTCACTCACTATTGTCACATCCCAATAGAAAAAAAAGGAATGAAGCCCGAAGGAGAGGACCCTAAGCTAAAAACAGATCATTGTATTTCTGCAGAGAGATCTCAATATGGGAGACAAACTTCCAAGGGAGCAAAGTGCAGGAGAGAGTTAATGAGAGAGGTTTTCTTTGATGTGGCCTGAACAACAGCAGGGCACTAGGAGGGCTTTGGGACAGGATCTAATTTGTAATCAGTGCACAGTCATTAAAGAAAGCAAAAGAGCACCAAGGTTCCTCGATCTCTCTCATCTTCCAGGTAGAACACCTTTATAATGACCTCATTAGGAGAGGAACTTCAGCAGGGGGGAACGTCTGCATGGGAATTCACAACACTTCTGCTCTATCTTTGGTGGCATCATTGCATTCTTTCTCTAATTGGATACATGGAGTCATGACATGCACTAGGAAATACATGACAGTAAAAAAGCGAAAGAGAAAGAGAGAAAGGCAAACGAGAACATGAATTTCAAAGCTCATTTATGATATATAATTTCATGTCTGTTAAAGTCATTTTCAGTTTCAATGGCATGATACAACAAAATGCAAATAAAGTTTAAAGTGGGGGGGGGGGGGGTCAATGCTTAT
>JAQMYG010000002.1:5670913-5681217 GCA_030014215.1 Clariallabes teugelsi
TACAGCCAATCAGGGGCGTCTGTGAGCTCACGCAAGCGGAAGGAGCAGATAGCGCTGTCCTCCGAGTGTGTTACGCCACCCCCAATGGAGCGTGAGCGAGCAGTTCGAAAAGATGTAGTCGGCTCGCGTCACTTGGTTCGGGGGAAACTCGTTATAGTCTTCGGCCCTCTCGACTGAGTGGCAGTAGTAGCCTTAATGTGGGAGCCCCCTGGTGACGGGGAGGAATTGGACACGACTAAATTAGGGAGAAAATCTGGAAAAAATCCAAAAAATAATAAAAGAAAAAAAAAAACTAACCAAACTCAGGTCATATTTAAACTTCCTTTTGTTCTAGCAACTCTTACCGTTTAAGGTTACTGTCTCTCCAGTCAGGTGTGAAGGTGTTACATCAGTTTATTTGCAACTGCAGTGCAAGAACAAATTTATGCCCCACTTGTGATTTGCATGAAAGAAGAGCAGTGAGCAGTGATCAATGTTGTTTTTATGGTCTAAGCGTATACCTGGTGTTGAAACAACTCATGGAAGAGTATAAACAGAAGTGTTTGGATATTAAAAATTGGAGCGATACTCTAAGGAAGGTGAAAGTTTCTTAAAAAAGAATTATTACTGGTGAGGAGACATGGATTCATCATTATGACCCTGAAAGTATACGGCAGAGTATGGAACGGAAACATCCTCAGTCGCCGACCGAGAAAAAGTTCAAAAGTCAACCATCAGCTGGAACATACATCGATGCTTAAATTTTGGGGGATTCTCAAGGGTCAGAAGGATTGGAACATTATCAGGAAAAAGGTTCAACAATCAACAGTACTCGTTACAGTGAGACGCTGATTGAAGGGCCGAAGCCTAAACTATGAGTTGCATGCAGAGGACTGCAGTTCAAGGGTGTCATGATCTTGCATGATGATACACATCTGCATTCAGACAGGTTGAACAGAGTGCTCTATGCAGTATGGTTTTGCCTATAGTGTGTGCATATGGATTCTATTAGCCAAACCCTACAGAATGTCTGAGAAACCCCTAAAATTTGCAGTTATGGAATTATATTAACCAGGCTGTCTGGCTAAATCAACCAAGCCACAATCAAAGTAAAGGTTCCGGTTATTTAGGTCTTTTTTATTTTAATGTTTGATTAAAACATTTCTACAGGATGTTCAATGTTTCTATTTCATTTCTATACGTGAAATCTGATGTTTCCAGGCAAGATTCTGAATATTCCTCGGACAACTAACGAAACAGGAATTCACCATGTATACCATGTATCGCATCCTTGGTGAAGGGAAATGCAGCGCAGTGTTACATGGGTGCACACAGTGCACAGAATACCCCCCAACCCACATTCCTTCCTCTGCTCAATTTCATCCTTCTTTTGCTTTCGGGAACCGTATCGATTTGTCAGAATCGGTCAAATATTACCCGGACACTTGTGTAATCTCAGTGATTGTGCTTTGAGCTGTGAGTGGTGGCTGAGTGAGGACAGGACTGCAAGAGTGACTGCACCAACACCTCACTGACCCCAGAATGTGATCTGGAGTAGAATTGGACTGATTGCTCTTGATCCTTTTCTCTAGGATTATTGAAGATGTAGGCCACCAACCCATTTTGCGTTTGTGTGTGTTCACGTAGGCCTGAGCGCTGAGGCCACGCATGTTGTCTGACTGTACAGTGGAGGTATACATAATGTCTTATGGAAATGTTAAGAGAGTGAAAAACTCACTTTATTTCTTAATATAATCCCCTGCTACAAAAAAGCACTTATCCCAGCGTTTCACTTGTGCTTGGATATCGAGGTAGAAATATTTCTTAGTATGCCAGAGCCATACTAAGGCCCAAACAGGAAATGACTTAGAGTGAATGTCAGGACTGTACGGGGGATGTAACAATAACTCCCTGCCGCATTCCTGTAATGTACAAGTGGCGTTGGTGAACGATTGTGTGTATAGTTCCCACAGACAGATGCATCTCTCCCACAAGTTATCCATTAACTTTGGGAACACCAGTTAACCTAATCTGTATATTTTTGGACTGTGGGAGGAAACCGGAGTACCTGGAGGAAACCCACAAAGCACACAGATAACATGCAAACTCCATGCATACAGACCCAATGCATGAATCTAACCCTTGACTGACCCTGGAGGTGTGAGTTCACAGCGCTAAACAATATGCCAGTGTGATACTTTAGAGTGTTATCAGTTGTCTTTATTTTGTATGAAAAATGGAAAAGTCAGGGAGGAACAGTTGAAAAGATTCAGCCAGTAAGAACTGTCATTATTGTGCAAGAATCACAGTTGTTGTATTTTTCTTTTACCCTATCCACCCATGCCTCATGTATCTATTTTTGTTGTTTCATCTATTCTGGGTAGGACATGACAAATATAGCAACCTCTCCTAGAAGCAATATTATCATGCTTTTCAGACAAATCCCACAGAAACAAATGGATGGTAAACAGGATCCAGGGATGTGCTGCATGTGACAGCAGATATATTTGATTTCCTTTCAGACTCTCATTGGCTGTTTCTCAGTGCTGTTCTTGCTACTTGTTTTACAGGGACGATTCATCACTAACGATATCAATCATGCTTGAAAATATCATGACAGCTCACTGGGAGGTTTTCGTCAAGTCCCAGAATTAGATGGCGAGGAGTTAAGGTGTTGAGAAATGACAGGTTTTTTTTTGGATAAAATATGACATTATATTATAATATTTCTCGTCTTTAATTATAAGATCAAATAAAAATTTTATTTGTCACATACACAGTCATACACAGTACGATATGCAGTGAAATGCTTATAATGAGGATGCCACAGACTGTTGATGCTTTTAAATCTGGTCTTAAAACGTATCTTTTTATCAGAGCTTTCGGGTCGAATTAACTTGTAGCACTTTGAGATTTGCTTCAAATATAAAGTGCATTATAAATAAAATGTATTATTATTATTATTATACGACCGCCTATGAACGTAAAAATCGAAAAACAATTAACAAGAAATAAGAAAAAGAAATAGATAGCTGAAACTACTAAGTTTTGGGATTGAGATTAAGGATATCACTGCAACTCAACTGCGACAATTGATTCAAGACTGAGACAATTGATTCATGGATTATCTTAAATTTACTAAGTCCCGCCCACTTCAGAGTATCCTGTCATCATATCACAGTATCATGTATCAATATTCACTCTTGCTAATTTTTTCCCCCGTTTATCCTGTGCAGGATCTGGAGCCACAGTGTGTGCTTGTGCCCTGCAATAGATTGCCACCCTGTCCAAAAACATGATGATTAGCCCCGCACCCTGTCCAGGGTGTACCCCACCTCATGCCTCGAGGTACCCTGAGGCAGGGTACACCCTGGACAGGGTGCCAGTCTAATCGGCATGTTTTTGGATTGTGGGAGGAAACTGGAGTACTTGTAGGGAAACCAAGAAGAACATGCAAATTCCATGCACATAGACTCTGAGGTGCCAATTGATCCCTCAAGCCTGGCATCAACTTCTTCACCACCATGCTGCCTTTATCAACAGAAGAGAAGAAACCTTAATTTTTTTTTACATATACTGTACATTACAGCACAGTGAAAGCATATACCAACATGTAAAATACAAGATGAAGTCAGAGCTCAGGATCAGCTAGGATACAGGGTCCCTGGAGCGGATGGGGTTAACCCAGAGCCTTAACTCACTGAGCCAACACTGCACCACATGAATTCAACAATATATTCAAACACTACATAAATAACATATCCATTTGTCAATAAAGGAGTCAGTTTCCAGCAAACTGTTCGGCAAAGGAGGCGGCATTGTGACTTTACGGTTTCCTTCCACAGTCCAAAAACATGCAGGGATTATTGTTTCCAGATTGCCTGTAGTGTGTGTGCTTGGCACCTCATACAGGCTCTACCCTGCCTTGTGTTTGAAGATTCCTGGGATATTCTCCAGGCTCCTGGGGCCCTAAACAGGATAAGCAGTATAGATAATAGACAGATGGATGTGTGGATGGAGGGAGGAATGTTCTGTAAGTGTCTTCACAGTCAAATAAAAATTCAGGAAATTTCAGATTTCCTTGTATTTAGAAAGTAAATGAGTGATGGGGGCTATTTGTATTATAGCGATGTAACAGGAATAATGTAAATCCATAAACCCATGTTGTTAGGAAGAGGTTTGGACATGTAAAGGTTAAGGAAATAACATGTTTTTTTCCTAGAGAGGTAGTTTTATATTAAGGTAGGTTTGAAAATACCACCGTGCACTCAACCAGGCAATTTTGTCTGTTTTTTTTATTTTATTATTATTATTATTATTATTATTATTATTATTATTATATATATATATTTTAAACTCATATCAGTGTTGATGCATTCATTTTTGACCAGAGAAAATGGTAATTAAGTAAAACCTGGAGAAATGCAGGTGTTATTGAGTGTGTTTATTGAATCAGCGCACATTACACATGCACACCGGTAAGAGTTCGATGATGTGTTCATTATGATGGTTGTACAGTATGTGTGACATTTATATTACAAGGCATATAAAGGGCAGTGAAGCTGTTTTGATTTCAAAGAAAATAATGGGCTTCTGGGTTATATAACGTTACTGTAAAATACAATTGAAATGTTTCTCCCTTTCCACTTTTTTTATGGATGAGAACATTTTATTGTAGATCTTCACTTTAGTTTTTCAGTTCGATTTCGAATACCCTCAATTTTCTCCCTAATTTAGTCGAAGCCGATTCCCACCCCTCTCAGGGCACTCTCCCATCACGTGCTTCCTTTGAGACACGTGACTCAACCCCATGTTGGCGACGGTGTAACATGGCTATCTGCCTCATCTGCGTGTACGCGGAATCACCCGGGAATCAAACTTGTGATCCGCGGCTGAACGAATTTCCGTTGCGCCTTTCAGTTAAATTTGAAGAAATCCTGTAGGAGGAATGATGATGTGTTATTGTAGCTCATTCGATCTGAGATGCTTTTTTTTCTTACCAGAGTTATAAAGACTAATAATGTGAGATACTGTATCCTTCCTCCTCTCATTTCAAACCAGTCTGGTTATTTTCCTCTGACCTCCATTATTAACGAGGCCATTGCGCTATCCATTTCTTTTCCCCCGATACCAGACTGACTTTCTGGATATTTGCTCAACATTTGTTAAAAAAATATGTTTAGTTAAAGGTCATGTACATTACTAGCCCTCATGCACCTAAACTTGCTATTACAATCAAAAATGATGTTTTAACTGTTGTTCATCTCTTTCAGCCTGCATTGTGATTTTCAAAGAAAGGCTAACGGTCCAATGAAGCGGAAGCTTTGGACCTGACTCGACATAAACAGACGTGACAGATGTGGGAACTCATGGCTTTACTGATTATTGAACCAAGGAGAAAGAGCAAACAGGAGACCCCAATCAAAGTGGCTGCCTCCAACAGTAAGCACACATCATCATCCAAAATTGATGCTTTTAGAAAGCACGTAATAAACACGGGCTAGTCAGTCGATAGAGCACAAGGTATAATTAGCAATCAGCGGACGTGTTAAAAGAGATTTCGTGACTGAGGTGCATTTTAGCCCTTGTACCTTCTAACCTTTCAAGGAAATATGGTAATGTTCAAGAAAGGAGGGCGATGTTATTTCATTTTATACAAGGTTTGTTTGTGAACAAATAGTTGCATTGTGTTTTCAGCAAAAACAGACAATGTCATTATTTTGCATTAATCCTAATGGCACACAAACAAATTAAGTTGCTAAATAAAGAGAACTTATTGTTCTCACCACCATCTTCTAGAAATTGGATGATAACCTCCTGTTGAAGTTCACCTCCAGGGTCCGGGGTTTGATTCTCTCCTCTGGTCTGTGTGTGTGGTTTTTCCATGTTCTTCCCATGCTTGTTGGGTTTCCTCAGGGGTACCGTGGTTTTCTCCCACAGTCCATGCAGGTTAGGCTACCAGGAATTTCCAAATTGCTCATAGTGTGTGACACTGTCTGGGTTCTGTTCCACATTGTACTTTAAACTGTGCTCCCTGTTTAGAGAATGTCACTCATGCAACATCACCAGCGCACACGTCACTTCCTCTAACCATTACCTTGGTAACATTAGCATCTCGGATATCTGTTGTTGCAACAGTGGAAATTTAACACTGGGGAAATTAAGTAAATTAAAAAAAATCTGATACAAAGAAAAAACCTGATACATTATAAAACATATACTATTAAAATCTGAATAAATGTACACAAAATGTACAGAAAAAATATTATTGTGCAGATTACTAGCCTGTGTGATGGTTAGGATTTATTGATTAAATTTAATTTCAAATGATTGTATCCTATTTATATTATGTCGTTCTCTATAATAATGATAATAGATACACGACTCCCTTTTCTACCTCATTTTTTGTTCACCAACGACACAAGGACTGATGGGAAATTTTTCATGTCCATTTCTGGTGAAGTGATGACCCATTGTTCCCTACACCATTCACAGTTCCCTTTGAACAGTCTCACTCCCTGCGGTTTGGAATCGCACTTAACATGGCTAAATACCCTGTGCAGTCCACTTCGCAGGGAACTACTCACAGATTGGACCTGTGATGGATTGGCACCCTGTCTTTACCCCACCTCTCCTGGGATAGACTCCAGGCTTCCTGAGACTATGTATAGGATGAAGGATGAATAGATCTGGAATGATCATCCTGTTAGGCATTCCAGATAAATATTGTATAAAAGTTCACATTTTCAAGTAACAGGGTTGTGCAAAAATAAAATGTGAATTTTTCATAACTTGGACTCAGAAAAATAGAAGGATGTATCAAGGTGTTAAAATGGATTTGTAGAGTTTTGCGAAAATAATATTTTGACCAATGATTATACAGTATGTGGAGGTGTTTTTAGTTCTGTACTGGTTTAATTAAATTTTGTAATGTATGTTAATAACAAAGTTACATTTCTTACTGAGCTTGAAATG
Organism: Clariallabes teugelsi; assembly: GCA_030014215.1. Taxonomy (NCBI): domain Eukaryota; kingdom Metazoa; phylum Chordata; class Actinopteri; order Siluriformes; family Clariidae; genus Clariallabes; species Clariallabes teugelsi. The sequence continues at coordinate 5,677,868 of JAQMYG010000002.1, forward strand.
AAGCATGGCTGTTAAAGTAACACAAAACTCAAATCTCTGTGTAATTTAAAAACTAATTTAATTTATAGTAAAAAAAAAAAAAGCACACACTTTCGAAGAGTTTAAACCCTAGCCTCGTCACTACCGATTTGCTGAAAATTGAAACCACATAAAGATGCAAGTTAATTTCCAGGCAATCTGTTATTTATTAAAAGAAAAGGAGAAGATATTTAGGCACAGCCACTTTGCGTTTAAATTTGAAGGTGGAAAAATCATAAGTATTTATTTTTATCCCTGTAAAGGAATTACATTTTTCAATTTTCTCTCTTCACTCTGGGAAATCAGACCCGAGTGAAGTGTTGAAGTGAGGACTCAAACTATACGTTAGATATAATACGACTTATATAGATTTTGCACTCATGCTTCATTTGCACAAGTTGGGTTTTCATTTAGTGTTTCATTCCTACTGTAATATGGTGTGCTGATTTAATGTAAGTGAAGTCTTTTAGACGAATGAGTGATTTTAATTCATTGTATTAGAGACAAGTAAGTGTGTTCTGTAGTGAAAGAAAGAAAAAAAAACTCTTTAGAGAATTATTGTATTTACTCTATCTGAAGGACGTATGTGAAGGAAAGAAAGAAAGAATACAGTATATAGAAAAAATAGATGAAGTTAGACAGCTGTCTAGGCTACAACTGCAGACAGGTCAGAGAGCCAGTATCACAAATACAAATGAAAAAAAATTTTTACATAATTTTTTGGATGTGTCCTTAATGGCAATAAACCAATTTTTTTTTTTTAAAGCACAAAAGGAGAGACACAAAGAGATAAGAAAAGTGGGATAATAGAAAGACACTTAAAGATACAGTAGATAATAAGGAAGGGAGAAACAGAAATGAGATAAATATATACAGTAAATATATAGTATATAAACAGCAAGAGATGAAAGGGAGACATGAAAGAGTGGGTTAAAGACATAGATAGAGAGAGAGAGAGAGAGAGAGAGATTGATTGATTGATTGATTGATTTCACCAGAGATGGTCAGGCAGAGAACAGCACGTATCCCACCCATTACTGCACCACGCTCCCTCAAACCTCCAGCACTGCTCAACTGGCAACACCAGGAAAACATGCACCAGGACTCTTTTCTGTCCCGGTACCTGGTGCTGACACAGACTTCCTCTAATAATTCAAACAGTTGAGTCCTTAAACAATGTCTAAGGACCCACATTTTCCATAAACACTTAGATTTGTTTACCAAAACATAGGCCTTCCAATGGTGTTTCTGACTAATGGTAAAGATGGTATTGATGGTCAGTGGACCAGTGAAAGGGTGCGTTTATCCATAGAGACTTCTAAGAACTTCTAAGAACTTCTATAAGTCGCTCTGGATAAGGGCAGTTCATGTACATGTAATTGAGCAGAGAAGAAATACACAAAGATACTGTATGGATGAAAAGAAAGATAGAAGAGATAAAAGGAGAGATGAAAAGAAGAGGGGAGAGAGAGAGACAGACAGAGAGAGAAAAGGGAGGTAGAGCTGTGGCTGATAGACCATCATATTACAGCAAGCATGCATGCACACACACATTTACACATCATTTATTTAAAAACAGGAGAGTTTTGAGTTATTGATAAAACTTGTAACATGTTTTTGGAGGCTAGGAAAAAAATCAGAAAACCCTTACAGATACACGGAAGTTTAAATACAAACCCGGGACAACTTCCGTTAATTTTTGTTTTTATTAGATGCTTTGGTGATTAGGTCTAAGGTTTAAGGTCATTTGACATTTAATGCAAAAAAATAATGATTTTTTTTTATGTTACTTGTTTGTTTGTTTATTTGTTAACTGCATGTGACAAAGATATGTGTGGATCTATGCACCAGTCACTCCTTCAATCCGACTCTGGAATGAAGAAGGCATATTCCTCACTCGGAAAAGTTATTTGTGTTTACAAAAGTGTGCAAGAAGGAAGAATTTTTATTATTTTTTTAAACTTGCGGCCAGCTCAAAAGATCAAGAGTACAAACGATACGAGATGCTCCTCCGGGTGTGAGCCGGAGCCTGAGGGCGAGACTCGTTGTCTTATGATGTCTGTGCTACTGCGAAAGCGTAAGGAGCTCATATCAGTCAACCGACAGCTGCATCGGCCCTGAGAGAGACAGAGAGAAAAAAGGGAAAAGCAGAGCAGATTGTTTTGGCTGCTTTCTCACTGTCCACCTTTCTAATCCCCAGTCCCTTCGCATGTTCCTAAATGAGCCAGGAAGATAAGTATCATCTGCACTCGTTATTTATTACCCGGGCAGGGATTTGTTGTGTTTTCTATTTTTATACAATAATGCAAAAGTAACTCTGTCTCCATGGATGTCGTATCAGGGGGAAAGAGCAGCAGATGTGCCGGTCTTACGTACTGTAACTGAGGGGAAGAACGAGCAAAAGAATGCAAAAGTGAGCGTTTTTATTTAATTAACTCCACTGTGGCTTTGAGGAAATTATGTAATGATGTAAATATAAATGTAGTTACAGTGGCTCATATAAGTAATTTAGGGGTTCGCTGGTAAAAAATAAAAATATATATGGTAAAAAAAACATTTACACAAAATAACACAACATAAAATATTTACTCATTCATTTGTAGCCCACCCTCACAGTTCTCTGGGTTTCAAAATGTTACGACTTCACTCATACCAATACTAAAAGAAACACACTTTGCATGGGAGGAGAATTGGTGATGGGTCTACTAGATTATTTATTTGGGATGTGTTCACAATACCTATAACTACTGAATATGTCTCTGGCTTGGAGCAGAGAGGCCTGGTTAACTTATTCGATATGTTGCTAATGCGAGCACAAACTCCCATGCAATACATTTTTATTAGTGGTAGTCCCCTATCCCTGTACCCAAAATCCTTAGTGACTTGACGTTAAATACAGACACAAACTGTACATGGAGCACAAATTAAAAGATTTAATTTGATATAGTGGTCCTCACGTTTAAACATCACTTGTAATTTTGAACCCACTAACAAATAATAAATAAATCGTCGCGAGCTCCCTCAAGCAATAGTGTTTTTTTGTGTCTAATTCTATTTTTATTTTATTTTATTACTAGTAACACGTTATGTCTTTTTGTGTATGATCGCCAAACCTTACTGGATATAAGAGCAGGACTTTCTTACCGTTTCCCGGAGTTCAAGTTTTGGAACACAGATCCTCCATTCACAAACCCCCCATTCATCTCGTCCGAGACGCCTTTGTCCTGGATCACTGGAACCCACAAACGACCAAACGACCCTCTACAATTTGCATACCGCCACAACAGGTCCACTGATGACGCCATAGCCCTGACTCTACATACGGCCCTCAC